>CAEFZP010003364.1:0-10000 GCA_903064625.1 Mallotus villosus
ATCACCGAGAGGCAGACAGCTGGTGTATAACGGGACTGGAACACTCCTCCCCCAGTCATCCTCCTTCCCCATCCTCCCCAGCCCATCCCCCAGCCTCTCCTGGGGTGTGAGCAGCCTCTAACTCATGAGCAGGGAGCTCTGCTGGTGTCACCAACAGAGTACTTCCTCCATATTTCAGCAGCATGACCCAGTTACTCCTCCTCTGGCTGGGGAGGGGCGGGGGAGGCTGGGGGAGGGCGGGGGAGGCTGGGGGAGGGCGGGGAGGCTGGGGAGGGCGGGGGAGGATGGGGGAGGGTGGGGAAGGGTGGGGGAGGTTAGGGAGGGTGGGGAGGTTAGGGGAGGGTTGGGGGAGGGCTGGGGGAGGGGGGTAGACAGACAGGAAGATAGAAAGAGATATAGAGAAGAAAAAGGAAGAAATATAGATATAGACCGGGGGGGGAGAGAGGATGAGAGAAGGGCTCCCCTCTGTCTCCATCCATGGAACCCCCAGGTAAGTGGTAACTGGTTCACCCGTTTTCAAATAATAATATTGTAGACCTACAAAACACCACCTCTACAACCAGACTCCACAGAAACACCTGTACACACACACACACACACACACACACACAAATCATAAGCACAAACAACCAATACACACGCCCACACAAACAACCTTCACTCTCTCTCGCCACACACCACACACACACACACACACACGGACAGAGTAGTAGATGTTCTGGGGTTATTCCAGTAGGTAGCGGGTTTTAACAAACTCTGAGATTAACCCTGAACTCTGAGTTGAGTTACTCTAACATTGGAAACTCCGAGAATTCGGTTCCAGAAAAGCTGATATGAATTAGTTAACTCAACTCGGAGTACGTCAACTCAGAGTTAAGCGCGGGCATGAGAACTATTGAAAGCCAACATCAATGGAGCTCCGATACTAGGATCCACCATGCCACCCGGCGACAAAAACGTTGTCCTACGTCACCAAACTTCAGATTCAAGTTTCATTCGTGTTTATGGTCGAGTACATTTTCCGGAAAAAAGCAACACGGCTCTGTTGCTGCAGAGCATACATTTGAATATAATAGCCAGTCCATACATTGAACATTTAACCCAACTGTCCGTTAATGTTACAGGAGAAAAAGGTGGTGGCCTTAATAAAATAGCAGGTTCAATGTTTTATTAAATGTAAAAACATACTACGCAGGTAATGCATAGTTTGCTTAGGCTATACGCTTGTGATTGTAGCCTCGACGTCACCTTGGTTTTAATCATATTCGACATGATACTAATTCAATATCAATTGGTGCCTATTTCAAGCAGTTTCCCCCAACAGGATGCTTTTCATCAAAAGACGATGATGACGAAAAGACATTGACTGCTGCCGTAGAAATGGATGCAGAGAATATGTGGTAGCTGGTAGTTCTCTCCCCATGTAACTTACTATTATTTACATCGTATAAAAACGATTTGCACATTCTAATCCTGTTGAACAGAGCATGGATGCTACAGTGAGATGTTCATTTAATGGCAGGTGTATTTTGCATGTGGAACTGTGAAATGTAGCTAATGTAATCTTATGTATTCCTATATAGTTACAAATAAATGAGTTGTACAAACTGTACCTCATTAAGAAAGTGCCAAAAACTGACCAAGAGATGGTGTAGGCCTACTTAGGGTAGACGAATAAAGACTAATCTCGAAAAAGATTTACTGGAACTCCAGTTACGGGAGGATGCATGGTCACAGGTGATGTTAATCGTAGGAACAATAACCTATAGGCTATGAATATTAATTGTTGAATTTGCTGAATTTCTATTTTGACCAAGAGATGGTGTACTTAGGGCAGAAGAATAAAGGCTGACCTTGTAAGGCTATCAACCTGCCCCCACCTCTCATATGGTAAACTATGGAGTTACTGGATGGAGTCTCAACTTGATGGCTCTCACATCTCATTGTGTAACTTACTGTAGCATAGTCATGTTGATAAGAAAGGGTCAAGATTGTGGTGTGATTGTAGTTGTTCTTGGGTATTAAAAGGAATTGTGAAGCATTTTTCTGTGGATGATTGATCTCCTGAGACCTTCTCCTCAGCTCTGGCTTTGTATCTCTGGTTTACAATAGGCCTAGTCATGGTAGAGTAGGCCTAGTTAACTTTCATTGATTTCATTCATTTGCAATATGATTACATGATTATATTATTTCACTTTAATTTGACCATTCTTGCTTTGATTTAACCCAAAGAGTCAAATAACTGCAATTGGTAGGCTATTGGCCTTATTTGGTTAATGTTAATAGGCCTACTGTTCAGTTTCCCATCTTCCTTCAACCCAAGGCTACTCATTGTTAGATTTCTATTTGTAGGCAATGAAGAAGACCAAATCCTACAATTTCAATGATTTTTCTTTATTTCAGTGCCAAAAAGCTTTTGGTCAATTCTGTGTGCACGTCCACGGCGTATAACACTAGCGATGAAGACCCAAGGGCTGAGAATGTTGCTCAAATACATTACAGATCGTGACGGGAAACGGTAACGTTAACTTAGGCATTCATCAGGGAATTAAAGCACATCAAATCGCAGTCTTGAAATCGTCTCCTGGCGTATAACTAAGCGAATTTAATTTTGTTCGAGATCGCTCGGCTGAACCAGGAAACGATATCCCATGTCTTCCAACGCTATCAAACTCAGAAAGTGGGAGGGGATAGGTAAAACTCAGAGTTTGGCATGGCACTAACCTGCTCGCGACCAGGTTAGTTTCACAGCGTAAGTTACCATGGCAACTTACCAAAAGGTTTCGTTACCTCTCTTTCTGGAACGGAAACCTCAGAGTTTGCCTGTTTTCAGGGTTAAACAACTCAGAGTTTTCACAAAACCGGCTACCTGGAATACCCCCCAGCTCGCGTCTTCTCGCCTCTGTCTGAGAAACAAAACAAGGTTCACTTCCTGAAAGGCAACCAGGATGTATGCCTCGGATAGGACACTTTTAGCCAATCACTGCGCAACAAAGCACCTTCTATGTGCTAATGCCTTCATCCATCATACAGGCTTCTCTCATACATGCAATCAAACAGGGTTTTACTCCATGTGACCTTTCAATTAGGAGACTTTTCTTCTCTATCTCACACAAGGTGAATCCCATTAACAAAGTAACCGCAACATGAATAATTACAGGTGATGTGTGTGACGGTCTAGTGTGTGTGAGTGTGCAGGAATTTAAGTTGGCTCAGAGTAATTGCTTTGTGTTCAGAATGTCATTTGTATTCCGAATAAGAGAGCAATCTCTCCTGCTACCTTCACGTATGCGTGTGTGTGTGTGTGAGAGAGTGTGTGAGATTGTTAAAGAGTGTGTGTGTGTGTGTGTGTGTGAGAGAGAGTGTGTGAGATTGTTAAAGAGTGTGTGTGTGTTTTATCGTCAGTAGAGAGTGCGGCAGCCCCGATACCCTGTGGCATCTAGCAGGCTCTCTCTCTGTCTGGCCCTCTTTCTCTCTTCACCCCTCTACCTCCATTCCTCCATCCCCTCTCTCTCTCTCTGCTCTGGCACGGCTAAGTCATTCATACTGACGGAGGAAGAGACAGGGAGGTCTGCATGGAGACGATAAGGCTGAGGCCATAGAGGCTGCTGGAGGCTGGGTGGGCGCTGGTTAGAGGCTAGTAGAGGCTGGTAGAAGCTGCTAGAGACTGGGAGGATACAAGCTGTTAGGATAGAGGCTGGTTAAAGGCTCAGAAGAAAAGGCCGTTAGAGGCTGGACAAAGGCTGAGAGAGTAGAGGCCAGCTGGAGGCTGGAAATCTGGGAGAGAAGAGAATGGGTACAAGCTAACAGGCTGGCTTAAGATTCGATGAAGAATACAGGTTAGCTAGAGCCTGCCACACACACACACACACACACACACACACACCCCAAACTAAATGAAAGGACAGAGAGACCCTTTCTATTCCCACACAAAGCGCCTGGCGGTCCACATGCAGGTGACAAGCTGTGAGGAGGACCTTTCCTGCAGCACACAGACGAGGCCATGTCCGCTCAGAGAACCTCCTCAGAGAACCTCCTCAGAGAACCTCCTCATAGAACCTCCTCATAGAACCTCCTCAGAGAACCTCCTCAGAGAACCTCCTCATAGAACCTCCTCATAGAACCTCCTCATAGAACCTCCTCAGAGAACCTCCTCAGAGAACCTCCTCGTAGAACCTCCTCATAGAACCTCCTCATAGAACCTCCTCAGAGAACCTCCTCAGAGAACCTTCTCATAGAACCTCCTCATAGAACCTCATCATAGAACCTCCTCAGAGAACCGCCTCAGAAAACCTCCTCAGAGAACCTCCTCATAGAACCTCCTCATAGAACCTCCTCATAGAACCTCCTCAGAGAACCTCCTCATAGAACCTCCTCATAGAACCTCCTCATAGAACCTCCTCAGAGAACCTCCTCAGAGAACCTCCTCATAGAACCTCCTCATAGAACCTCCTCATAGAACCTCTTCATAGAACCTCCTCAGAGAACCGCCTCAGAAAACCTCCTCAGAGAACCTCCTCAGAGAACCTCCTCATAGAACCTCCTCATAGAAGCTCCTCAGAGAACCTCCTCAGAGAACCTCCTCATAGAACCTCCTCATAGAACCTCCTCATAGAACCTCCTCATAGAAGCTCCTCAGAGAACCTCCTCAGAGAACCTCCTCATAGAACCTCCTCATGGAACCTCATCAGAGAACCTCATCAGAGAACCTCCTCAGAGAACCTCCTCAGAGAACCTCCTCAGAGAACCTCCTCAGAGAACCTCCTCATAGAACCTCTTCAGAGAACCTCCTCATAGAACCTCCTCAGAGAACCTCCTCAGAGAACCTCCTCAGAGAACCTCCTTAGAGAACCTCCTCATAGAACCTCTTCAGAGAACCTCCTCATAGAACCTCCTCAGAGAACCTCCTCAGAGAACCTCCTTAGAGAACCTCCTTAGAGAACCTCCTCAGAGAACCTCCTCATAGAACCTCCTCATAGAACCTCCTCAGAGAACATTCTCAATATGCTCAAAAGTAACTACATGATTTGGTCTGTGATCCAAGAGACAAAGGGAAACACACACACACAAGCATTCACCACAAACCACACATACATACACCCACCCCAGACACAATACACCCCAACACACACACACACGTCAACCCACGCTAGACTTCCACATTCATCCATTCACTGCACCATTTACACATTTCCAACACACACAAGATATATCAATTGTGAGAAGTGTGGAGAGATGGATAGTGGGCCTGTGGAGAGAGGTATTGTGGGCCTGTGGAGAGAGGTATTGTGGGCCTGTGGAGAGAGGTATTGTGGGCCTGTGGAGAGAGGTATTGTGGGCCTGTGGAGAGAGGTATTGTGGGCCTGTGGAGAGAGGTATTGTGGGCCTGTGGAGAGAGGTATTGTGGGCCTGTGGAGAGAGGTATTGTGGGCCTGTGGAGAGAGGTATTGTGGGCCTGTGGAGAGAGGTATTGTGGGCCTGTGGAGAGAGGTATTGTGGGCCTGTGGAGGACTTACGAGAGTGGTCTCTCCAGCCGTCCGCCTGTGGACCCGATGATCTCCCCAAGAGTACAGAAGGTCTGACCCAGGAAGTCCTGGAGGAGACAGGAAGTAGTCAGAGTAAAGACAGGAAGTGGTCGGAATACAGAAGGCCTGACCCAGGAAGTACTTAAGGGTAAAGAACAGGAAGTAGTAGACAATAGAACAGGGAAGCTCATAGTTCTTTACTTAATATTCTACATTTGGGAAAGTCTCCTACTATTCGTACCAAATGCAGTCTTGATTTCCCTCAACACTAAATCACTGAGGGAGTATTTCTGTTCATGGAATGAAGAGTGCTCTATCCACTGTACAGTTTGGACTAACAACGAATCAAAAGCAGGACAGAACCTTGTAGTTCACTTGGCAGACGGCTGCTCTCACACAGGCCAGACAAACAGATGGTCACATTGAAAAGCACAGACATGGCATGAGTATATTATAACGCTGGCAGCAAAACAGCTGTGTGTGTGTGTGTGTGTGTGTGGGAGGGGGGGGGTTGTGTTTGTGTACAAGTGGGTGTTTATTTGTATGTGTCTGCATGTATCTTTGAGTGTATGTATGTGTATCTGTATGCGTATGTATATGGATGTGTGTGTGTGTGTGTGTGTGTGTGTGTATGGGTGAGTGTGTGTGTGTGTGTGTGTGTATGGGTGAGTGTGCCTCAGCTTTGAAGCAGTCTATCAAAGGTGTTTTACCTGTGATGTAATGACGGAATGACACAATGGCTGACATGACTGCTTGGTTAGAGTCGAGGTGGATCCTTGATGAGAACAAACCAGAACACACAAGCACAGCGAATACTTAGACAGCACCTCAGCACCAGACCACAGTTAGGATGCAAGTTAGAACAAAACAACTAAACGACAAATACGACACACAAACATTCCAGGTTCCCGTGAAACAAACTGGTTCACTTCCTGTTAAGGTCGGAGTCTGGGCGAATTGTTCTGCCCAAGCTAAAAAAAAAGATTATACTTTAAGTATATTTATAAAGTATGATACGTATAATAGTATAATACTTATGTATATTAAAGTATGTGAATATACCAAATCCGATGTATTTATTTATTTATTATTTTTGCACTTCCAATTGTGTAAAAAAATATCAATAAAATGAAAATGTATAAAGATCTAATTTAATCAATTCAAATTAGATTTAAGTATTCTTTTTTCCCGCTTGGGTGAGCAAGGTTTTGGTGCACAGAAATGTATCCAAATGAAGACACCATGACGGGTCGTGTCTCTCGGGAACGAGTTAAGAAACACACAACCAACCTTCTACTCCGTCGATCAGCAGAGGGAGAAAGACAAGTCAGAGATTCATCCATCCATTCTGTGATTCGTTTAATGATTCATTCGGTGACGATTTGATTTAATTCAGTACATCTTACGTCACACATTTAAGTGACTTGTTCAGATAATTTTTGGGGGGGCCCAAATCATGATTCAAACATGGGCGCTAATTACAAACAATTTTTGTGAAAACATACTGGACTCGTGAAAGATAAACGTACATGTTTGGAAATATTGGAACTTCTGGATCCACGTTGTACCTAAGAAAAAATAATAAAATAAAATGCAAGTATGTAAAGCAGAGGATTATACTTTTATTGCATCTAGAAATTGTGTTTGTGGTTAGCAGTGGCTAGCTTCGGTGCAGTGATCCCGTTTTAGCTAGCTTCCTGTAGCTATGTTTGTTGCGATATCAACACCCTGTATTATTTCAGGATACAATTTTACGAAAATGTAGATATAATACTAATAAAAACGTTACACACTTAGATCAAAACATTTCAACTTAAAAATATGACGTTTTTTTTCCTCCATTTCGGCAGTTAGCCATGGTGGGGCGTCCCTTACCGTTCGACCACAAGACGTTTACATGTATTCATTTAGCAAACGCTACGTGACAAATGACATTGCACAATACCGAAAACATCGGCAACAATTATTTAGTAGGCTCTTTCTTATTCTAAGTCTCTGTAATCGTTCAGTATGAAACAGGCCTGGGTGTGCAGCCACCTGCCTCACTAAAGCCAACCAGGTCTTTTTACCTCAACAGAATTCTCAGGGTATCGGTCATATGCACTATTTGTACATTGCTTCGGACGCTTTTCTCTAATAAATCAAATGTCATGTAAATGTCATGTCATCCCATTCCAATGAAGTACTTTAAATACAGTATGCTGTTCGCCCAACACAATTACGGAGACAGAGAGCCCAGTTAAGTACGTGTGTGTGTTCTGCAGCTGCTGAAATCGAACAGGCAGAAAGCAACAGTGTTCTCTCAGAAGAGGAGGAGGGTGGTCGGTACGAAACAGCAAATAAATCATTCTCGGTAGAGGATGTGGAGTAGAGAGCTATGGCTTCTGGGTCTCTGCGCTTGTCTAAATGCAGTCTGGTTCATTTAGAGAAGTGTATTTTCACTTTAAGAGCCAGTGGGTCAGATTCAGGAAGCCCTCCCGGGGATTGTTAGCCGTGTCATTTCCTGCGTGTCATTTCCTGCATGTTGTGTCCATGTTCTGTTCTTGTTCTTTTTCTCTCTCTCCTGCTTCCAGTCACCAGGTTTCCCTCCTCTCTGACCTTCTCATTTACCTTTTACTCTGTCTCATTCTCTAGAGTCGATCGCTATCGCCTAGCTACACTCTCGATCTCGCACGATCATATCGAAACTGAGCGAGACGCTAGCGATACACTCTAGATAGAGAGAGCATCTAGAGCGCTCTAGTCGATAGCACGCGCATCTAGCTATCTGCACACACCCTGTCTACCATCTCTGCTCTCTGATGCCCTCTCCACAACCCCTCCCCCTTCTCCCCTCTCTCTCTCTCCCCTCTCTCTCTCTCACCCTCCCCCTTATCCCCTCTCTCTCTCTACCCTCTCCCTCTCTCTCCCCTCCCCCCACCCATGTATCTTGCTCAGCCCATACATTCAAGAGTATGAATGAATCTCATCGTTAGTCAGAATCAAAAGGGGACTTGTGTTCCGGAAGGTACAGATGACTCACGTAAACAACATCTCCAGGAGATCCTGAGTGTTGAGGGGCAGAACAGCATGAGTGACACACTAACACAAAACAGACGTGTGTGTTCTGTTGAATAACGAATCCAGTACATGAGAAACCCAGTTCCCTTTCCAGGTCTCGGTGAAGTCACACGTCACGGGTGTGATGTGTGACGAGGTTATAGCTTCTGTAGCTGGTTATAGCTTCTGTAGCTGGGAAGGTATTAGGGGTGTGCGGGGGAATCGATTCACATTTGAATCGCGATTCAGTCTTCTAGCGATTCACAAATGTAAAAAAAATATTTAAAAAAATTACTAATCGCAAAAAATCGTGATTGAGTTTTAATCAATTTGTGAACCCCAAGAATCGTGAGGTACCAAAAGATTCCCACCTCGAGTATACTCGCCATTATCCACATGACCTCACATCTCCGAAAATGTCACAACACATCAAATCTGTGGTTGAATTGACAAGATGGAGCCTAATTGAAAATTAGGCTCCATCTTGTCAATTCAACCACAGATTTGAATTTTAAACTGCCAAATTCTCACCTAAAAAAATCTCACCACCTCATTCCGTGACGCAACATTAGTAGTATTTAGAACATTTCTGTTAAGCAGTTGTGAGTTTTCTATTGCTGTTAGTTGTGAACAGTGTTGCATCTTGGGATATTCGTCCAAATCACCTCCAGATGTACCTAGATAGTCTTCCTGGTCGCCAGTGGGTTACGTATGGAAGCAAATCAGTAAACCTCACCCTCTCGCTCTCTCAGGCCCCTGGATTGGAGCTGCTCAGGATGCTTGATTGCTCTACCTGTCCTTGATACGTGTTAAAAATTTTTTAAGACTCAAATTGTTCGGGTCGAATTTGATAGGCTCAAATCTTTTATGGTTGAATTTTTTAAGATCTAAATTTTTTAGGCTCGAATTTGACCAACCTGAATTTTATTTTACATTGAATATATTCAGATGAGAATTTAGTGTTGTTTAAATTTCTATATTAAGTATTCGATGCCTTTTAAAATTCTAAACATTATGGCACTGATTTGCTTCCATAGTTACGGGCCCAGTGGATCCAGCTGAGAGACTGGCTGTGTGCTGATGGATAATTATCTCCATGGGTGATTTAGAACATTCTGGAGAAACATTTGAGTTTTTTTATCCTAAATTGGATGACGATTATATTGATTTGTTTTTGTTTGTTGATTTGTTTTTATGGGAAGCTATCTGGTACCTGTGTGATGAAATGGTCTTTAGCTCCAACAAAACAAAGAGAGAGGGGGAGAGAGAGAGATAGGCTAGTAAAAGTGATATATAGAAATATATAGTAGAAATATATAGAAAGAGAGTGAGTTAAGTGTTACGACTGTGTTTATATATTCTTTTGAACGTTTTAAAACAAAGTTTCCAAAACAAAGTTTCAAAAACAAGGTTTCAAAAACAAGGTTTCCAAAACA
>CAEFZP010003364.1:15000-19378 GCA_903064625.1 Mallotus villosus
TGGGAGAGGGGAGAGATGCCCGAGGGGAGAGAGGGGAGAGAGGGGGAGGCCAGAGGGAGTGGGAGGGGATCGTGGCAGAGGGGAGAGCAGAGGGGAGAGGGAGGGAGGGCAGAGGAGGAGAGAGGTGAGGTGGGCGACGAGAGGGGGAGGCAGGGGCAGAGGGCAGAGGGGCGGAGGTCGTGGCAGCAGAGAGAGCGCGGGGCAGCGAGAGAGAGGGGGGAGGCAGAGGGAGAGAGGGGGAGGCAGAGGGGAGAGAGAGGGAGTGAGGGGAGGCGAGGCAGAGGGGAGAGGGGGAGCAGGCAGAGGGGAGAGCAAGAGGGGAGGAGAGGGGGGAGGCAGAGGGCGAGAGGGGGAGCAGGACCAGAGCAGAGGGGAGAGAGGCCACAGGGGAGAGGGGAGGGGGCAGAGGGGAGAGGGGGGAGGCAGAGGGGAGGAGGGGGAGGGGGCAGCGCAGGGCGAGCAGAGGGGAGAGGGGCGCACAGAGGGGAGAGGGGGGAGCAGATGGGGACGAGAGCGGCGCAGAGGGGGCAGAGGGAGAGGGGCGGGAGGCAGAGGGAGAGGGGGGAGGCCAGAGGGGAGAGGGGGGCAGAGGGTAGAGAGGAGGCCAGAGAGAGTAGAGGGGAGGCAGTGGCGAGAGAGAGGCATGAGGGAGAGAGGGGGAGGCAGAGGGCAGGCGAGAGAGGAGGAGCGAAGAGGGAGGAGAGAGGGCAGAGGGGAGAGAGGGGGAGGGCAGAGGGGAGAGAGAGAGGCAGAGGGGAGAGAGCCAGCTGGCGCTGAGTCTTCCTGGTCTCGTGTGTGACTGAGAATGTGAGGTCACAGTGACCCCCCCTAGCCCCCCTTCCCCAGTACCAGATCGTCCACCAAGGCTGTCTCCAACCCAGAAGGTTCCCTTAAGGCCAGCACCATGGCTGGGGGAGAAGGGTGAGTGAGGGGAGAGGGGCTGGAGGGGAGAGAGGGGTGGAGAGGAAGATGAGGACTGGAGAGAGAGGAGAGTGACGAAAGAGTCCCATATGAGTGATTATATCGTTTATGGAAAGTGACTGGGAGTGATGGGCCATCTGGTGAGCCTGGAGAAGTCTGACTCCAACCAGGAAGTCCACCTCCACTGGCCTCTGGAGGGGAGGAGCCCAGCTGACATCACACACCCAACCAGGAAGTCCACCTCCACTGGCTAGGAGGGGAGGAGCCCAGATGACATCACACACCACCAGGAAGTCCAACTCCACTGGCTCAGGAGGGGAGGAGCCCAGCTGACATCACTCACCAATCAAGGAGAGGAGAGAGAACAGGACATGACTGCTGGGAGACACAGGGAGGGAAGAGAGAGATTAGGAGGGGAGGAGGGGAGGGGAGGGGAGGGGGAGGAGGGGAGGGGGAGGGGAGGGGAGGGGAGGGGAGGGGAGGGGGAGGGGAGGGGGTCTAAGAGAGGCATCCATCCAACGCCCAAACAGCAGCAGTCAGTCAGAGACTTATCTGCAGGGATTGTGCACCTGACTGCCAGTATAAGCCCTGTCTAAACCTGCCCTCAGCTGGTCAGGGGCGGCAGGCTCGGCCTGAGCCCCACCATGGAGCTGCTCTGATAAGGTTACACACGCAGGGGCCCACCATGGAGAAAAACACCAGCTCCAGGGGGCCCCTCTATGGAAACAGGACATGGTTAAAAGCCTGCACCAAGAAGCTCACTATGGAGAAAAACACCGCACCAGGAGGCCCTCTACAGAGAATAACACCTGCACCAGGAGGCCCCTCTACAGAGAATAACACCTGCACCAGGAGGCCCTCTACAGAGAATAAACACCTGCACCAGGAGGCCCTCTATGGAGAATAACACCTGCAACAGGAGGCCCTCTATGGAGAACATGCCTACATTGGTAACGACCCAGGGGTCCTGGTTAAAGATCTGCTGAGATCTCAGACTCTCTAATGGATCAAGACAGAGATTATCATACAAATGCCCCATCTTCAAATTTCATTTGTGAAGAGCTTTCAATCCCATCTAGGTTCCAGTCACAGATGAGGTGTGTGTGTGTGTGTGGTGTGTGTGTGTGTGTGTGGTGTGGTGTGTCTGGTGTGAATTGGAGGCTTTTTATCCAATTTTACCTTGGAGACCCACTTCATATTCTAATATGACCTTTCCAAACAGCACCTTGAGGGAGCTTAATAGGATTGAATAACCCCCCTTTACTGTGATCCTGCAGGAGAGGAAGCACCTACCTACTGTAACCCACGGCGACAGGCAGCACACATTATTAGAACTATGACATGTTTTAATATTAAAAAGGAAGATTCTGAGGTCATTGTGATTCTGATGAAATGTGGTCTCTTAGCCCTGGTGAGACATGCTGTACTCCCTGTTGGCTGATGAAACAGAACTGCAGCATCCCATAATACACGACTTGTATTTCCTGTCCAGGGAGAACTCTGTGTCCAATCACAGGAAGGTGCCATGGCTACTTCCTCTCTCTCCATCGGCGTTTATAAAGGGTACTCTGAGCTTGGCGGTAAGGTGTGTGTGTGTGTTCGTGTTTGGGAACCCATGTGTGGTGTGTGGGTGTGTTTGGACATGGTGTGGGTGTGGGCTCCATGTGTGTGGGTGTGTGTGTCAGAAAAGTTGAAGATGTTGTAACCCTTTATTCTGTATAAAAATGATAGTGTGTTTCTGACAGTGTGTATGTGTATATGTGTGTGTGTGTGTGGGCCTATCTTGCACCCAGCGCAATTGACTTTGTCAGTGACGCAAGTATCATTCCTAGCTTGCACTCGGCGCAAAGCGGATTTTTCCCTCCACGGGCGCACGTCGGAATGACCTTGCGCTCCCGGGGGCGGTTCAGCGAAAAAGGAGGCGTGTTCCGGCGCAAACGTTCCCTGGTGCTATCTTGCGGTTTCCGAAAAACAATTCCGCCACTGACCAGGAAACAAAGGTGGTTTAAAGACAATGGCGCATTATTCAGATGCTATTTTAACGGCGCAAGCTTGGTCCGTGCGCACTGCTGGCGAAGCCAGGGTATTCTTCCTGCGAAAACTACGTATTGTTTTGATTTATTGTATGGCTAGCTGTGTTACATTTAGTTCATATCAA
This sequence comes from Mallotus villosus, assembly GCA_903064625.1. Lineage (NCBI taxonomy): Eukaryota > Metazoa > Chordata > Actinopteri > Osmeriformes > Salangidae > Mallotus > Mallotus villosus. The sequence goes on from CAEFZP010003364.1 coordinate 18,080, forward strand.
TGATTAATAAGATGTTCATGAGAAATCTGTATGTATGTGAACTTGATTGTAACAACTGTGGCAATTACTCCTACGCCTGTTTAACCCGAAGCTAATTTGGGTAGGTTCTTCTCCCATGCACATCGAATCAGAATTCAGTTTTCAATTTACTGTGGCAGGAAGGTGCAAAAAAATAAACATATACCCTACGGGTCTCACATTAAGTAAACAAAAGTACAACAGGTAACTAATTATAAGAACTAAGCAATTTAAAATATATATATATATATGTCAAAATAGGCTACATTTGAATGAGCAGCATGAGTGGGCAACTTAGTGCAATGAAACTGCTCTGCCTTTCCCATACAATCACTTCTCTATCGTTTACGGTCCTGACGAGAATGTCGGTCTCCTGTGAACCGCTGGCGTGCGCCTGGCAAATCCGCCGTTATAATAGCAATCCGCCATGGAACAAGCGCTGCTCTAAAGGGAATGTGAGATGACGCTCTGATTGGCTTATTGCACGTTACGCCCAAACCACACCCATTAGTAATGTAGCTACCTCTTTTAGATTTGCGCCTGGCGAAAAGTCATTTATCCGCTGCTAAAATAGCAACCGCACCGGAAGTCCCGCCCCACTTGCGCTTTGCGCTTTGCGCTTTGCTACTTGCGTTTCAGATCGTCAAATAGGGCCCACTATCTATCTATAAGTTTAAGATGTAACCCTTTATTTCTGTATAAAATGATAGTGTGTTTCTGAAAGTGTGTATGTGTATATGGGTGTGTGTGTGTGTGGTGGGTGTGTGTGTGTATGTGTGGATAGTGTGTGTGTGTGTATTTGTGTGTGTCTGGAGGTCAGGCATGACTGGAATACACTGCCTTTGGCCTCAAAGACAGAGGACTGGGATGTTGCAGGCTGGGCTAACAGCACAGGCTAGGTGGTGCAGGCTGGGCTAACAGCACAGGCGTGGGTGGTGCAGGCTGGGTGGTGCAGGCTGGGCTAACAGCACAGGCTGGGTGGTGCAGCGGCGGGTGGTGCAGGCTGGGGCTAACAGCACAGGCGGTGGGTGGTGCAGGCTGAGGTGTGGGCCAGGCTGGGGCTAAAAGCACAGGCTAGGTGGTGCAGGCTGGGCTAACAGCACAGGCTACATGGGGGGTCGGGAAGCACCCTCACTCAGATCCAGGACGGCTGCTCTGATAAAGATAGTTGGATGCACACTGAAAGTTGCCATTTTAAATTACACAGAGGATACCACACACTCAAACACAAAGCAGGTACACACACAACTGGAGGACATGGCAGGAACAACACAACACACA
>CAEFZP010003365.1:0-44325 GCA_903064625.1 Mallotus villosus
TCTTAGCGAAGTCGGAGCCCAGGTGACAGCTGTGAGTGGATGGTTTCTCTCCTGTGTGTGAGACGCAAAGCTACAGCATCTGTAACCTCTCTTCAATCTTAAAAAGCGCCAACACACTGTAAACACACTGTATCACCTGTAACACACGTAGCACACCTGTAGCACCTGTACCCACACATGTACACACTGTAAGCACACGTAGTCACACGGTAACACTTTAGCACACTGTAACCCCTGTACCCACTGTAGCCACACAACTGTAACACACTGTACCACTGAACACACTGTAGCAACACTGTAGCACCGTAACAACACTGTGCACACGTAGCACACTGTAACACACTGTAACCCCTGTAGCACACTTGTACACAACTTTAACACACTGTAGCCACCTGTAAAACACTGTAGCACACTGTAACACCTGTAACACACTGTAGCACACTGTAACACACTGTAACACGCTGTAGCACACTGTAACAACACTGTCGACACACTGTAGCACTGTAGCACACTGTAGTCACAGCTGGATACTCCTCCGGACTGCGCATCAGCATCTCTAGGTCTCTGTCTGGTCGTCTGTGTCTGTCTGTCTGTCTGTCTGTCTGTGTCAGACGGCGTATCCCAGTCTCTCGCCGGTTATACCCCTCGCCGACGCGTGGATGTCTGCGTCTGCTGGCTTACGTACGTGGACTCATAGCGCTGAACATCTGCACCGGCAACCCTTTTGCTTTTAAAAACCATCACACATCAAGAGCTGATCAAGAACCCACACGCCAGGTTCTCCAGATGACCTGAAGTCATCGAAAACGCGCGCGTGAAAACGCTAGAAACGATGTTTGTAGATGATCCTCCCTGCGCGCGAGCAACGACCTGATTTCAAATGAGATGAGTCGTTACAGACCGCGCGTCGTGTCAGGAAAGCAAGAGCTGAGACAACCCATGCATTGAAGTCAGCTGTTGCGAGAGCAGGCAAGAACAGCTAGAGCTGCAGACAGAAACGGCCCCTGAGACCAGAGTGACGATAGGCCAGAGCACTTGCACAGAAAAAGCAGAAAGAGAGGAGACAAGAGAGAGAGACAGAGAGAGAGAGGAAAGCAAAGAGGAGAGTAACAGCCAACTGCGTGGCTCTCCTGCCCCGCCCCTCTCTCTCACCCGCCCCTCTCTCTTTCACCCGCCTCCCTCGCTCTCACCCTCCAGCTCTCTCTCTTATCCTGCCTGCTCTCTCACCCTCCCCTCTCGACTCTTCACCCTGCCCTGCCCCTCCTCTCGCACCTCCCTCTCTCTCTTACCTGCGCCCCTCTCTCTCACCCTCCCCTCTCTACTCTACCCTGCCCTCCCCTCTCTCTCACCCTCCCCTCTCTCTCTATCCTGCCCTCCCCTCTCTCTCACCCTCCACTCTCGTCTTATCCTGCCCTCCCCTCTCTCTCACCCTCCCTCTCTCTCTATCCTGCCCTCCCTCTCTCTCACCCTCCGCTCTCTCTCGCTCACCCTCCCACCTCTCACACTCTCCCTCTCTCCATAAACACACATATGAAAAGGTCAGACACTTGAATATGCACGGACACGTACACACAAACACAGAGGACACCCTATTAAAGCTCCGTATTAGAAGTCCGGATTTGAGAATGGGCTGTTGCAGCCTAGGTCCACATGGAAATATGCTGGGATTACTGCAGCTAGGCAGATTTCACAATATCTCCCAGATTACCTTGGTAGTGCTGGGATGCTACACAGCATCTGGACTGTCTGCATGCATGTCCTCACGCCCCCTGCAGGCCTAGGAGAGACTGCAACCTCTCCTTCACAGCTTCTCACCAGCTGTTCTTGCTCCAGAGTACAGATTCTATTGAGGGGGGCTTCTCAGGTGATCAATAAGCAGATCCTCGATGGGAGTTTAATGGGAAATGTGATGACATTTAATTCAGTCGAATGGAAATTAAATTGGAAATTAAATTTTAATCAGCCGTAGAATAGCAACATTACTCAGGTTGACGGTAGGACTGTAAGTGTTCTGTGTGTGTGTACGTCTCTGTGAACCCATGACCCTGAGAGGCTAGGAGCAGGAAGTGATGACGCCACGATCAGTGTCCAAACTAAGTGTTCCTGTAAACAGAGACTCGATGGAGTCGTGCTGTAGCAGTGGAACAGACAAGAGAGCCTGTGGCGTGTAGAGGAGGAGAGAAGGAGAAGAGAGGAGAGAGAGGGATGGAGAGAGGGGGAGTGGAGGAGAGAGTAGACATAGAGAGGAAAGAGGATTCTCTTTCTCTTCATTTCTACTGCTCCTCTCGCTGTCTGTTCTCTTTTACCTCTTGCTTTTCCGCCTCTTCTACCTCTCTCTTCTCTCTTTCTTGCTCTTCTATCGTTTCGTCTCGCGTCGCGCTTCTTGCGCTGTCCTCGTTGTCGTGTCCTTTGTCTTTCACTTTCTCTCTGTTCTTGCCTCCTTCTGTGCCTTCTCGCTCCTCCCCTCCTCCTCTTGTCTTCTCTCTGTCTTCTCTTTCTCATTCCTGTGATGAGAGAGAAGAAGAGGGGAGGTTGAGGGGGAGGCCGCGTGGAGTATGGAGGGGGAGTGAGGAGGGTGGAGGAGAGGGTGGAAGGGAGGGAAGGTGGGATGCGCTCTGCATGAATAAGAGGGCGTTGTCGTCCTCGGGATTCGCAGCAACGGAGCCTGGATATTAGGCGCTCGCTCCTGTCATAGAACCCCGTCCAGGCCCGAGAGGCGGAGATAGGAGTCCTTCCAAACGTTGTCAATACTCACCAGTTAAAGCTTTCTTTTGCATTTCATACTTTACGTCTTAAGCACACCATCTGGAAATGAAACGGTTCCCCCACTTCACTTTAACCAACGCAGGCCCGAAGACGACCCCGGAGGGGGGGGATGTGGGGAGCTTGGGGGGGGGCGGAAGAGGAATGTTGGGATGGGGCTGGGGGGCCGTGGGGGAGGTAGGAGGGGTGGAGCCGTGTCCTGGCGGTCGCTCGTTGGGAATCGTGCGGGGCACCGAGCTGGTGTGGTGCTTGGGAGAGCGGGTTTTCCAGGACGATTAATCATAGGAGGAGGGTGGTGAGTGGGTGGCAGTTTTGGGAGTGCCACCGCACAGCCGGGCTGGCACAGTGTCTGTCCCTCCCGCACCCCTGTGGGGACGAGAAACGGAGGGGGGAGGGGCCGGGGTTACTAACGGTTACCCTGAGGTCCCGACTTCCCCTGCTCTCCCCTGCTCAACATCTCTCGGTTCCTATCCACTCTTTTCCTCTCTCTCTCTCTTCTCTCTCTCTCTCTCTCTCTTCTTATCTCGCCCCCCTCTGTTCTCTGAATGTCCTCTCCGTCTCTCTCTCTCTCTCTCTCTCCACTCTCTTCTACACTTCGAAGCACTCTAGCCCTTTTCCCTGTATCTCTTTCCTCCCCCCACTCTCTCCTCTCTTCTCTCTCTCTCCCTTTATCTCTCCCCCCCCCCTCTCTCCTCCCTTCCTCTCGGAAAGGTTGAAACACAGGGGAGCAGCTTGGTAAGATAGCGTTTGTTTAAAGCAACACAGAGGTATGTTTCATATCATTAGGACGTTTTCAGGGGATTATCCCCTGGATTATTAGGAGAGTAATTACAGATTGGAACCAGATGGTTATCGGCGGGAGGTTTCCGAGGTCGAGTTGAAGGACGTGCGGCCCAGGCTCGGGTTCTCTGGCGTTGGGGGGGGGCTGGGGGGAGTGGGGGGGGTACGGGGGTGGGGGGGGCTGGTGGGGGGTCAAAGTTCCGCCAGGGTGTTATATTGAAATCTGACCCAAAGACTTTTAAAATTCCTTTTATGTCCCGTACTCCCCCTTCCTTTTCACAACCACCACCCCCCCCCAAACACCAACCCACACCACAACCCACCCCCCCCCAACCCCAAACCCCCAAACCCCCCACCACCCCCACCACCTGGGAGATCTCCATCTACCCTCCATTCCTTACCCCCCCTCACCACCCACCCCATCACCCCCCCTTCACCACCCCCACCCCTCACCCCCTCCACCCCCCTCCCACCCCTTCCTCACACCCTCTCACCCCCTTCTTACAACAACCCTCTCAACCCCCTTCTCCCTCCCCCCCCCCCCCCCGTCACCCCCTCACCCCCCGTCCCACTCTTCACTGGCCCGATGAATAATGAATGAAGGGGATCATGTATCGATACTCATCCTGCTGTTCTGAGTTCAGCCCCAACATGATAGTGGGGTAACGACTGATGACTGTCCGACATACCAGTCTTCACTGTGTGACTGGGTCCACAGACCAGGAATCTTCACTGTGACGTTCCTGATAGAGCCGTGTATCGACGTCCTGAGATGTTGAAAGGCAGCAACAGCTCACCAGTCTCAACCAGTGATCCGCCAGTCCGCCATAAACCTCTACGACACTTTCACTCACGCCCATCATTCAGCGGCGATTGTTGATCCTGAGCGTCGTGTGAAAGGAGCGGTTCGAGTGCAGCAGGAAATCCTGCCTCAGAAGGAAAGGTTTAGTGACAGTGTGTTTTGTGAAGTCGAGGAGCGCTCGGTATCAGCAGGCACAGAAACACATCTCATCCCTTCCCACCCAACATATCCTCAATACGACATTGTACGAGGCAGCAAACACAATGTCATGTGTGTGCGTGTAGTCGTGTGCGTACGGTGTGTATTCTGCGCTGTTTGCATGTGCCGTGTGAACGCTCAGCGAGGCCCGTGGGTAAAGGCCTGTGTAAATGTTTACATACATCTAAGCTAATGTAATCCTACACACACACACACAACACTAATGAGGGAAATCTTCCCCCCCCCCCCCACACACACTCATTCCCTTTTTTCCCCAAAGGACACGTTTTTGTTTTCAAAGAAACATGAAATGCAGAAATAATTCCAGCGTTTCTCCTTTAAATTCCCTGAACATCCTGACAGAGTAATGAGTGTTTTTTTCAGGACCCTGGGAGAGTCCCGGTGTGTTTTCGAGACCTTGGGTGTTTTCGGAGACCCTGGTAAGTCGTGGTGTGTTCGCAGACCCTGGGAAGTCTTCTGTGTTTGTGCGTAATGCATGACGGCACGTGGGAAACTGTGCATGTGGGAACTCCTGTAGTCCACGTGTCGTTAGTTTGCACTGTATTTAATATGTGTATCTCTCTGTTGTCTCTGTTTCTCTCTCCATTGGTCTCTCTCTCTCTCTCTTCCCCCCCCCCCCTCTCCTCTCTCTCTCCTCATCTCCCCCTCCCCCTCCTCGCTCCCCCCTCCCTCCCCCCCTCTCTCTCCAGTCTCGCTCTCCCTCGTCTCTCGCCACTTTTCATACTTTCTAACCGTCTCTCTCCTCCCGCTCCGGCTCTTCTCGTCCCTCTCTCTCTCTCTCTCTCGCTCTCTTCTCCTCTCTCTCTCCGCCTCGCCCTCCCCCTCTCTCTACTCTCTTCTCCCTCTCTCTCTCTCTCTCCCTCCGCCAGGACACTACTCACTCTCCGGAGTGTCAGTTCAAGGAGAGTGTGTTTGAGAACTACTACGTGACCTACTCCTCCATGCTGTACCGGCAGACCCAGTCTGGCCGCTCCTGGTATATCGGTATCAACCGCGACGGCCAGGTCATGAAGGGCAACCGCGTAAAGAAGACCAAAGAGCCGCTCACTTCCCTGCCAAAAGTCATAGAAGGTGGGTCTCACTTCCTGTTTCATTCTGGTTTCCCCGTTTACTGCGAAAAAAACAAAAAACTAGGTCTCACCTTACACGCATCAGACCCCACAGATTCGTAACGTGTCTCTCTCTCGTCTCCGTGCCGACATCGCCATGTACAGGAGCCGTCGCTGCACCAGCTGGTTGCCGAGCAGAGCCCCCCCCGGAAGGACGTTGAAGACGTCGGACTCCCCTGCCCTGAAGAAAGCCCCCAAGGCCGACGCCTCCTAACACTGGGGGCCCGGGCTGGAGGAGGGGCTGCAGTGACACTGGGAACTCAATCACCCATCATGCACTGGACTGGCTGTGAAGGACGGCTTGTTCCAGAAGTGCGCTGCATGATGCTGAGGGATCAGGGGTCGGGGGTCATCGCTTCGCAGGCGGCCAGGCCTGATTGGAGGTTTGACATCACCTGACGCCAGAGAGAACAGACCAGGGGCCCACGTCATCACCACCTTCTCCCTCCTCCTCCTCCTCCTCCTCCTCCTCCTCCTCCTCCTCCTCCTCCTCCTCCTCCTCCTCCTCCTCCTCCTCCTCCTCCTCCTCCTCCTCCTCCCCCTCCTCCTCCTCCTCCTCCTCTCTCCTCCTCCTCCTCCTCCTCCTCCTCCTCCTCCTCCTCCCTCCTCCCCTCCTCCTCCCTCCTCCTCCTCCTCCCCTCCTCTCCTCCTCCTCCTCCTCCTCCTCCTCCTCCCTCCTCCTCCTCCTCCTCCTCCCTCCTCCTCCTCCTCCCTCCATCCTCCTCCTCCTCCCCCTCCTCCTCCTCCTCCTCCTCCTCCTCCTCCTCCTCCTCTCCCTTCCCCTCTACCTCCCTCCTCCTGTCTATCGACAACCCTCTCTCTTCTGCCACTTCTACTACCAGTCACACAGCCAGTGTCAAACATGGGTGTTCTTGTCTCTCTATCCAAGTGTCCCCCTCCCCTCCCTGCCCCGCCCCCTTTAGCTCCCCCTCCTCTTGGTATCTCCGGCAATCAGATATTTTTCATTTGATGTGTGTGTGTATGTGCGCGTATGTGTGTGTGTGTGTGTGCTCGCTTGTGTGTGTCGAAAGAGAGAGAGAGAGTCTTACACTAATAACTTTATGTCATCACAATCGCTATTCACAGGCTCAATCTCCTATGTAATGGCAATCACCATGGTGACAGTGTGCTTAGTTCGGCCCTCTGCCATCTGCCCACCCACCAATCACAGGCAGCACAGCTGGAGACGGGCCACGAAAACAACGTTTCATTGGACGGAAAACAGAGGAAATCTATTTCCATTGGCTGTGGGTGCAGTCTGTCAGCTCAGAGCAGGCTGGGAGATCAGACACACGTCTGAAGGAGAGGCCGTGGTTTCCGTCGGTTTCGATGACAGCAGCATTCTTTAAACCGCTGGCTTTTCATCTCGCGCTCGCTCTCGCTCTCTCTGGTGAATCACCAGACGCAGAGAGAGGATGGCAGAGGGGACGAGGGCAGAGGGGACGAGGGCAGAGGGGACGAGGGCAGAGGGGACGAGGGCAGAGGGGACGAGGGCAGAGGGGACGAGGGCAGAGGGGACGAGGGCAGAGGGCAGAGGGGACGAGGGCAGAGGGGACGAGGGCAGAGGGGACGAGGGCAGAGGGGACGAGGGCAGGGCTGCACATGGTGATGATGAGGAGATGAGGATGATGAGGATGAAGAGTGTGATGATGATTGTGATAATGATGCCTGCTCTGGTGGCGACATGATGATAACCTAGGTGAAGATGATGATGATGATGATGATAACCTAGGTGAAGATGGTGATATAATGATGATGATGATGATGATGATGACTCTGATAATAACGACGATGATCAAATGATCAAATCACTGTATAACTTTGCAATAACCTAAAAAAAAACTAATAGCAATGAAAATGCAATTTTCAGGTATTCATGAAACAGTTATGAAAATGACAGCCGTGCAGGGAACCATGAAAGCACCAAAGCTCCGATCGGCATCGGTGTCGAGACGCAGAGCCCCCTACGGTCCCAGAGAACGGAGAGAGGGGCGGCGAGCGTGAGACCGCGTCGCCTCAGAGCATGAGGGAGTGTTCTAGAGTCATGAGAACTCTGGGCTGAGACCCTGACATGTTTCCACGGAACTCTTTGAAGGTTCCGCCCCCCGAGGACTCACGCAAACGACTTCCTCCCCTTGAATTATTCACCCCTGCTTTTACGAAAACATAAACGCTTCTCGCTGGTCTGGTCTGAGTCTGGATGGTTTAGGAGCACCGGGAGGGAAGCATTTGTGCGAGTGTGAATGTTTAGAAGGTCCCAGCTGGGATGTCTTCCCACACGGTCGTGTTAGCTGGGTTGCCCTGGCTTGTTCAAAGGCAGGGTAGGACAGGGCATGGTGTAGTTAGGTTACAGGCAGCTCAGCGTATAGGGTGTGGTATGGGGGTATGGGCAGTGTATAGGCAGGGTATCTGTGGCAGGCCAGAGTATATTCAAGGTTATAGACAGGGTGTAGGCAGAAGGGATGTAGTTAGGTTATAGACAATGCAGAGTATAGTTATGGTATAGACAGGGTGTAGGCAGAAAGGAGGAGGCAGGATAGGGGACGGCAGGGGTGGATAGGAGGAGCAGAAGCTAAGGGGTGTTTGGTCCGTGGATCACCACCCCTGGACACCTGGTGGGGACCGTTAAATCTATCGGAGCCTTGGCTTCTGCTGTCAAATTGAAGCCCAGGTTTAAAGCCGACTTCAAAGCCCGATTCAGGCTCAGAGCTGGATCAAGCACTTACTATTCTGCAGACGACACTCTGTTTATCCACTCACAGGCCTTATCAAATCACCACAGAGGAATCTACGCACAGATATGGATTTATTTGTGTGTGTGTGTGTGTGTGGTTGTTTGTTATTGTCTCTTGCTCTGTTTCTGTTTGTGTGTTTGAGTGCCTTTGTGTGTGTGTCAGTACAGAGAGAGAGAGAGAGAGAGAGAGAGAGAGAGAGAGAGAGAGAGAGAGAGAGAGAGAGAGAGAGAGAGAGAGAGAGAGAGAGAGGGGGAAGGGTAATGTCTCTAATGTCCTTCAGACTGGACAGTCTTCAATGTGAAGCCAGTCTTTGTCATATCCTGTCCAGCTTGTGACGTCTGTGGAGTCTGGGAGCTGGCTTTGGACGGCCAGCGCTGGAAAACAGGAAGTAGCTTCCGCAGGTGTGTCGTTGGCATGCCGACTCGCTGTCACGGCGACGGGGCCGTCAGGGTGCGGCAGGGTGATGAGGACGTGTTGGCCAGGCTGTGTCTGGTGTGGCGTGTTAGAGAGGTGATGTCACCATCGTCAGGAACACGGCTAGATGCCTGTGTGTTGTTGCCGAGAGACGGCTAGATGCCTGGTTGTTGTTGCCGAGAGACGGCTAGATGCCTGGTTGTTGTTGCCGAGAGACACAACCAGACACGTATTCAGGGTGACCACGAGTTGTCACGACATGTGAGCTACCTGAAGTTTAAACCGTGGTTAGAAATACACACAGAAAATCATGGATTTACATATTGGTCCAAATATTCAGATGGTCCAAATAAAAGAGGTTGGTCATGGCCGACTTGTCTTGACCTCCTTGTTTAGCTAATCAGAAACACCACAGTCTCTCTGGGCTCCAGCTCTCCCAGAGGACCGCCCACAAGCCAGGGAAACTTCCGGAAACACAAGACGTCCCCTCAGAGAGAGGGAATATCAATAACACAACTCATTTTTCCCAAAAGGCTCGAAAGTGTTACCAGACGTGGGAGGAATGTTTAGAGGATGTTAGCGAGGGCGAGAGCATGTCTGAGACTGCGTCCGGGATGTTTTTCAGAAGGTCAACGCACGTAGGCAGTCGCTGGGAGACTGTCGTGTTTGAGATTTTCAGAGCGGCGGAGAGAGGAAAGTATAAAGTCAGTCTGAGAAGGTTCCGGCAGGTAGGATGAGAAGTCGTGCTGCTAAACAGAAAGTTAGGAAAGTTGAATCTTGACGCAGGAAGTGAAACAGAAAGCACTGTCGAGAAGAACAGAGGAATCCGAGCAGGTTGAGGTGTTGGACGAGAGGGTCACTGCTTCTGGAACGGGGAAGAGGACAAACGTTACGTCTGCCACGACTGATATTGAATGTGAAGAGAAGAAATCGTAGAGTACTAAAGTTCTTGTATAGATTTTGAAACATGGAAAGTCGACAAGATCTAAGAGATTACATGCAAGTTAAAGAATGTCGGGAAGTCGATTAATTTTGAGTGTGCGAGAAAGTTCAAAAGAGCTGAATGTGTATCAAAGGAAAATTCATGAGCAGGCAGGTTTTTTGGGGGTACAGAATGAAGGTATGGTATGTTTTGGTAAAGAATGTGAAGCAGAGAACGTAAAATGGAGGAAATTCTCTGGTTCTGATGTAGAAAGATGTGGGGCAGACAGCATGAGGTACAGAAAGTAAAGAAGAGAACGTTAATTGGTTCCGATGCAGAACAATGTAGAACACGAGACAGAGAATGTAAAGCAGAAAAACGATTCCAAGGTAGAACGTGAAGCAGAGAATGTAAAGAAGAGACATTTGAATGTAAAAAGTAAGGCACAGAACGTGAGGCACAGAACGTGAGGCGCAGAACGTGAGGCACAGAAAGTGAGGCACAGAACGTGAGGTGCAGAACTTGAGACGCAGAACGTGATTCGCAGAACGTGAGGCGCAGAACGTGAGGCGCAGAACGTGAGGCGCAGAACGTGAGGCGCAGAACATGAGGTGCAGAACTTGAGGCACAGAACGTGAGGCACAGAACGTGATCGGCAGAACTTGAGGCACAGAACGTGAGGCACAGAACGTGATCGGCAGAACTTGAGGCACAGAACGTGAGGCGCAGAACGTGAGGCGCAGAACGTGAGGTGCAGAACTTGAGGCACAGAATGTGAGGCACAGAACGTGAGTCGCAGAACGTGAGGCGTGAGGCACAGAACTGTGAGGCACAGAACGTGAGGCACAGAACGTGATCGGCAGAACTTGAGGCACAGAACGTGAGGCACAGAACGTGATCGGCAGAACTTGAGGCACAGAACGTGAGGCGCAGAACGTGAGGCGCAGAACGTGAGGTGCAGAACTTGAGGCACAAAATGTGAGGCACAGAACGTGAGGCACAGAACGTGAGGCACAGAACGTGAGGCGCAGAACGTGAGGCACAGAATGTGAGGCACAGAACTTGAGGCACATAACTTGAGGCGCAGAATGTGAGGCGCAGAACTTGAGGCACAGAACGTGAGGCACAGAACGTGAGGCGCAGAACGTGAGGCACAGAACGCGAGGCACAGAACGTGAAACAAAGAAAGTTCAGCGGTTCTGATGTAGAACATGAGGGGTAGAAGATTCCCTGGATGGGGTGTAGATATGTGAAGAAGAGTGCGCTCGCTTCTTCTGGAAGAGAGGAGAGGTCAAACACATGTTTGGTTCTGAATCCTCGAGCTTGGGTGAGCCAGCCAGCGGGCCGTGACTAACCCTAACCCTGATATGGAGAGACTTCCTCGGTTCCTCGGAGCAGAGCGATGCTAGCTCCGTCCTCCAGGGGGCGGCGTGTGTCCCGTGGGGGATGAGGAGGGTGCTGCTGGCGACGAGGGGATCGCAAGGACAGGGGGGGCTCGAGCACGCCCCACGTGCTCTCCAGGAAGTCACGCTCCATTTCCTGCGCAATCTCCCCAAACCGTGTCCTGTGTGTCTTCTTGCTATTAACCTTCCCTCCAGCACTGTCTGTGTGTGTGGTTGTGTGTGTGTGTATGTGTGTGGGTTTGTGTGCGTACGTGTGTGTTTGTGTGCGTGCAGGTGTGTGTGAGTGTGCATGGGCAGCGGTGTTGGAGAATGACTGGGTGAGTGTAACGACCTAGCTCGGTGTGTGTAGAGTCTGTGTGTTTGATGACTAGAGGGAGAGAGGTGGCGAAGGGATGAGAGGGAGAGAGAGAGATAGAGATGAGAGAGATAGAGAGACGAGAGATGAGATAGAGAGAGAGAGAGAGAGAGAGAGGAGAGAGAGAGCAGAGACGAGAGATGAGACGAGAGAGAGAGAGAGAGAGAGAGAGAGAGAGAGAGAGAAGAGGAGAGAGCAAGATAGAGATAGATAGAGAGAGTAGAGAGAGATAGATAGAGACAGGAAGGGAGGGAGAGAGGCAGGGAGAGGGAGAGAGAGTGATGAAGAGAGAGATAGGCAGGTAGAGAGCGAGGGAGGGAAAGATAGGGCCAGAGAGTGAAGTAACGATCGATAGACTCAATAAAAGGCAAACTGGAGAGCAATAGTCTAGCGTTGTGAGCAATAATTTCCCCCAGGTGCAGTGCAGGGAGCAAACCTTGTTTGTTGATCATGAACTGAGTGGCCTGTTGTTCAATACCAACCTGTAAACTGGACAAAACGGCACGCTTCATACTAACTGAGGGTGAAGACGACCTCTGATCTCACGACCCATCTCAGACTCAGACTCTCCAGGCCTGCTCGGACCACAGGCTCTGATTGGCTCTGATTCTCTGACTCCGGATAAGGCTTCGTTGCCATGACGTCTTCACTCCAACATGCTCTGAGGCTTGGTTTTCATTGGCTGAGAAACGGCGAATGAGGTTGAACAGGGACGTAAACTGAGGACTAAAGCCACTTCTCAGAATGGCAGTTGAGGGGTTCACAGGAGGGTATTTGATTGTACTGCCAGACATTGAAACAAACATGGTAGCTGTGTTTAACCTGCTGTCTAAAAAGCTTTGACGTGTTGAAGGTATAGGGCTGTTTACTGTAAACCATAAGAATTTAAAACCCAGGGAAAATGTATGGATGTGCAACAAAACCTCCATTGGATCGGTGCTCTCCTGGCTAATTGTTTAATAGAAATACTATATAGCAATGTCCGTATATGGACGATATATCTGAAATATGTGAGGTCTTGTGTTGATATTTTGCCCTTGAAAATATCTCTCAGAATCAGTGATGAGCTTTTCTTTTCGTTTTCTCGTTGTGTTTTCCTGCGTTGCTTTGTGTTGTCTCTTCCTGTCCCCTTGTTCTGACTCTGCGGGGGGTGGGATATGCCGACGGCCCTCTCCGAGCGTCCCTCCTCTCCCTCGGCTGGGCTCCTCTGAGGAACGGGGCTTTGGGGAGGTGTGGAGTGAGCCTCGCGGCTCTCCGTACCCTGCCAGAATACTGATGCACCCTGGGATGGGAGGAGCCCCTCCCGCACAGCCTCCTGGGTAACCGAGCTACGAGAGACAAAAAAAAACAAAAACAAGGATCTGTCGTCCGTGTGTGTGTGTGTGTGGAACCGGAGAGGGGCCCGGATGGAACGTTCTAAGGGTGCCCGTCCGCGACGCCCCTGCGCCCGAACACATGACCAGTCCCCGCAGCAATCAGGGCTCAGGGTTGTGGTCACGCAAGTCTTCCAAAAACAGTCCACCCTCTTCCTCCCCTCTCTCTCTCTCTCTTTCTCTCTCTGGGCTCTGGGTCCATCTCTCTCGCCCTTTCCTTCTAGTCTTCCAAAACTAACGGACGTCTTCCAACAAGAGCCATAAGTAATGTCATGGCCCCTGAAGGGCTCAACCCACCTGCCCCCGGTGACGGCCTCCTCGCTACAGGGGCCTCGGGAAGGGGTGACGAGACTCTCTATGGCAACGCAGCTGAAACGGGAAACAGGAAGCAGGAAGCAGGAAGTGACCTGCTTTGCCGCTTCTACCAACGCGAGAGTACAGAGAACAGACAACATCTGCAGGGAGGCATGGACTACTGGCCTGCAATAACGATAATAATAAAAATAACAACAATACGAATACTACTAATCATTTTAAAAAGAGGATGAATAGCCAGCAAGGAGGACTTAGAGGCTGCGACACAGTCCAAGGGTCTGCAATAAGGACAAAATGCCATCGACAGACATGAGAAATTTTGCAGAGCATGCATGCATCACCATTTCCCACCTCCCATGAAGAGGGGAGGTTTCTTCTCAGTAACTAAAGACACACAGGCCCCTCCCTCACCCACTCTTGAGTTTGCCATCAGACCTGTGTACTTTCTTTAGTAACTCACACCTGACTCGAAGGGAGATGAATTGTTATTATGGAACATTATTCAATAAAACAAATATATTTGTATGATTGTAAGAGGTGTCCCTTGGTGATTCTTCGTGAAAACTGTTGTTGTCCAAGTCACAGACAGACCGATAAAAGTGTTAAGAGTGTATGTGTGTACTGGTGTACTGATGTGTGTGTGTGTGTGTGTGTGTGCACACTGGTGTGCAGATGTGTGTGTGTGTGCACACTGGTGTCTAGATGTGTGTGTGTGTGTGCACACCGGTGTGCAGATGCGTGTGTGTGTGCACACTGGTGTGCAGATGTGTGTGTGTGCACACTGGTGTGTATGATGTGTGTGTGTGTGTGTGTGTGTGCACACTGGTGTGTAGAGGTGTGTGTGTTGCAGAGTGTGCTCCAGATGGTGGTGCCAGCTGCAGCTGCTCACAGGTGAGCAGAGAGTGACAGGTGACAGACTCTGCTGGGTCCACCTGGATGGGTCAGAGCAGGAGGGGAGCATGGGGACACAGACAGACAGCCAACCAGCTCTCTCTCTTTGTCTCTCTGTCTATCTCTGTCTCTCCCTCCCTCTGTCTCTCTCCCCCCCTCTCCCTCCCTCTGTCTCGCTCTCTCTCTGTCTCCATGTCTCTCTCTCTCCCTCTCTCTTCCTCCCTCTCTCCCTCTCCCTCTCTCCCTCTCTCTCTCCCTCTCTCTCTCCCTGTCTCTCTCTCTCCCTCTCTCCCTCTCTCATTTCTCCCTCCCCAACACATGCACACACGTACACACTCAGACACACACACACAGCCTCATTAAGACAGGGCCAGGGGTCAGCACATTCCTCTCACACGGAGCAGTCTGAAAGCCCTCCCAGGCTCTCTCTGCATCTATGTGCCTACACATGATCTTAATTGGCATTTAAAACTAATTACCCACATATTACCCACTAAGTAAAGACAGGATTAATGAGTCCTTGCAAAAAGCAGTCTGCGGCGAGATTGACTGTTTGGAATCGTGGGTCTGGTTGGAATGAGAACGTCCCGTGACATGCACCATCAAGACCCACTTAACGCCGGGCGTGTGAGGACGCCGGCTGTGATCCGATGTGTCTGCGTCTGGCCAAGCCGCAGTCAGCTGATCCCCCCCCCGAAAGGCTGAGAGCCTTCACCCTCTCCGTCCGATCAACTTCATAATCAGCCATCATTTTCGAACAAGCCGAGACTATTAAAAAACGCGTCAGGGCGATGAATAGCTGCAATTACTTTCCAACTCCGGGAGTCTGGTTGATGCCTCTTCCTCCCAGCGATCACCGTGGAAACACAGATTAGGACCGGGCGGGATGTGTAATTCCACGTGCAGGTTGGCGATGGAGCCGGGAGGTGGATTACCGGGGTCAGGGCTGGCGGGTGTTTCTCACACGGGCACCAGATGCTGCTCCAGCCTGGCTCAGGGTCACCTGGATCAGGGGTCACCTGTCTCGGGGTCGCCTGGCTCAGGGTCACCTAGCTCAGGGTCACCTAGCTCAGGGTCACCTAGCTAGGGCACTGTCTCGGGGTCACCTGGCTCAGGGTCACCTAGCTCGGGTCACCTAGCTCAGGGTCACCTAGCTCAGGGTCACCTGTCTCGGGGTCACCTGGCTCAGGGTCACCTAGCTCAGGGTCACCTAGCTCAGGGTCACCTAGCTCAGGGTCACCTAGCTCAGGGTCACCTAGCTCAGGGTCACCTAGCTCAGGGTCACCTAGCTCAGGGTCACCTAGCTCAGGGTCACCTGTCTCGGGGTCACCTGGCTCAGGGTCACCTAGCTCAGGGTCACCTAGCTCAGGGTCACCTAGCTCAGGGTCACCTAGCTCAGGGTCACCTAGCTCAGGGTCACCTGTCTCAGGGTCACCTAGCTCAGGGTCACCTGTCCAGGGGAGCACCACGTCGTCTCACCCCCAGGCCCCTCGGTGAGATGACTCCCTCCACGACGGGCTGCATTAAGTAGTGTCAGGGAGTCAGGTGGCTTAGTGGTTAGGGAATCTGGCTTTTACTCAAAAGGTTGCCGGTTTGATTCCCTGGCCGTGCAAAATGATGTTGTGTCCTTGGGCAAGGCACTTCACCCTGCTTGCCTCGGGGGGAATGTCCTTGCACTTACGGTAAGTCGCTCTGGATAAGAGCGTCTGCTAAATCGCTAAATGTAAATGTAAGTGAGTGTGTGTGTCTCGTCAGGTGTGACTAGGTCTGACGGCTCGGGGATTAGACACACGTTAATCTGGTAAATTGCCAGGTGACGTATTAGGGGAGATAATCTGTCGTTATAGCAATAGAATCCATTTTATACTCTTTCTTGATGGAAAATTGTTCATCTGCATAAATACACACTCTGGGACGTAAATACACAGTGGTTCTTCCAGAGTTGCGTTTGTATTCACTGTGGGGAGAGAAGCGATCTGTTAAAAGTAATGATTCATTCATAAATTATTCATAATTCCTCCCAGGAGAGGGGAGAGGAGGGGGGGGGTGTCAGGAGACACACCTTGCATGCTGCTCAGTTTCCTCATTATATTTACCATCTGGAACGCAGAACTGGGTAGAGGGCTTCCCTGCACCAACCATTTATTACATTCACCACACACACACTCACATTTACCACACTCAAACACACATATTTACTACAGACACACATGCGCACATTTGCCACACATTTAAACACACGTATACACTTCGACACACACGTATGCTACACTGTTACACACACGCAAACAAACACACGCACCACACACAAACACACACAAGCAAACACCTACCACGCTCGAAAACACGTACAACACTAAAACACACACACAGACACACACACACACACACACACACACACACACACAGACACACACACAGACACACACACACACTCTGTCACGGTGATCACACCTCCACGCCTCACGCCTCCCGGCTCGTGGGCGTCCTCACATGTGACCTTGGAGTCCTCCCGTCTCCCAGGACACAGACACACATCCTCTTCCTGCGTCTCCTGCTTCCGCTCAAACACGGCAACGCTCGCGAGCACACGCGTGCCCGTGCACACACACACCCACACACACACACACACACACACACACACTGCTTTAGTCACCCATGCAGTCCATGCTGCAGTTGCTAATCCCCTGACCGAGATTGATTACAACCGTTTATTCCTGTCCTCTACTGCCCTCCTCAGGATGTAAAGAGAACTACACACTCATTACACCTTTAATGACTGAGGCCAGGTTTAATATCTCTTTTTACCGTATTTCTGTTTAACGACACCAAATACAATACACACCATCAATTGAAGCTAGCTAACAATGCAGTTCAATATTAATGCAATACAGACTATAATGTTGTACACGCACAAAAACACACACCACATACACGGAACACACAGGGAACACACACACAAACACACAAACACACACACACCACACACACACACACACCACTACACGAACACACAGGGAACACACACACACCCGCACACACACACACACACACACACACACATACACACACGCACACGCACACCGAGTTAGCATGTGGCCCTCATTGTCATTGTCCTTCACCACCCCCCCCCCTCCCTGTCCCTGACAAACGTGTCACTGTTGATTTCACCTTTATCTCTCTCTCACACTCTCCTGCCCTCCTGCCGTCTCCTCATCTCTGCTCCTGTTCTCATTAGGATGTAAATTTGCTTTATTGTTGAAGACCAGGGTGAGAGGGACGAGAGACAGTGAGATATAGAGAGAGAGATGGAGGGAAGAAGAGAGAGAGAGAGAGAGAGAGAGAGAGAGAGAGAGAGAGAGAGAGGAGAGGGAGAGGGAGAGGGAGAGGGAGAGGGAGAGGGAGAGGGAGAGGGAGAGGGAGAGGGAGAGGGAGAGGGAGAGGGAGAGGGAGAGGGAGAGGGAGAGGGAGAGGGAGAGGGAGAGGGAGAGGGAGAGGGAGAGGGAGAGGGAGAGGGAGAGGGAGAGGGAGAGGGAGCGAGAGAGCAAGGGAAGGAAGGGAGAGGTGAGGAAAAGGGAGGTAATGGGGGTGTGTTACAGCTCATGGTCACAGTAATGATGTCGAGGTATTCAGGGAGGTGATAAAGGCGGTGGTTTTACAAATGACCGAGCAGCGGAAAGCGTTCTGTGCCCACAACCCCCATCCCTCTCCCTCACTCCACGCTCGTGGGATCTCCTTCACATCCTTCCTTTCAAAACCTCCCTCTCTCCCTCTGCCACAGTCCACACATCCATCCGCAGTTATGATCACCGGCCACTAGATGTCAACAGGGAGCTTCTTTCATCGTGATCTGACCTTTTGTCCTAAACCGCAGCATCGCTACAGTACAATGTACACACCCCGAAACACAGAGCTGGTGTGTGACTCATCCATGTCATGTGAAAAGGACTATAGAAAAGGTGTTCCCTGCATCAATCAAACAGGCACTTTTAGAGTAATGGAATTAGTGCTTTCTATCATAAACAAGATTGTGAGATTGATGTCATTGCTATAAAAGAGACGCCATAGGGGTTAGTTTATTCCGGGGTAACAGTGTCAAAGCAACCAGGTCTGAAGCACAACATTACATTTAGTCATTTAGCACACGCTCTCATCCAGAGCGACTTACAGTAAGTACAGGGACATTCCCCCCGAAGCAAGTAGGGTGAAGTGCCTTGCCCAAGGACACAACGTGATTTGGCAAGGCCAGGAACCGAACCAACAACCTTCTGATTAACAGCCCAACTCGCTAACCGCTCAGCCACCTGACAACCGTACATCACATCTCACCAACGCTGTCAGTCTGGGTTTTTTCCGCTTCTTAATTCGAACTATTACAAGGTGTCTCAAACTCCGCCCCCAGTGCCAACAAACATCGTCTGAAAAAAGTATCTTTCCTCTTGAACTTTGTGTCCTTCTCAAACCCCCATCGCACACTACAAGGTCTTCTGCATCTCCTAACGCCCAACCATGAACCATACAGTGTAGTTCATGATATCCTGATATTCCCTCTACCCTTCAACACCCCAGACACACAAACACACTGACACACAGACACACAAACACACTGACACACAAACACACACTGACTTGTTCTCTACCACCTTCCCCCACCCCTCCCTCCATATAATGTACATTCCAAGTGACTCAGGAAATGACTCATGTGACTCCAAGGTGTGTGGCCGAGTCTTACGACAAGTCTTATTCTGTCCGAATGAAAGTGAGGGGGTGTGGTGAACCATTAAACTGTGTACGGTACATTGATTTTCAGTATTTGTGTGTTGTTTTTCTGTGTTCAAACGTGTACCTCCACTGTGGTTCAAAGGAACTGCCTGGAGGTTATGGCAGCACACACTGTAAACCTGTTTGGCCGGAAATCCACTCCCTTTTTTAGGTTCAGTGTGAACAGTGGCTTCAGCTATAGCAGATCATAATCGTAGTTACAGTTACAGAGGAAGTCAAATCAGGTCTGTGGTCTGTCATCTAACTGAAACCAAAATATTATCATCGTCTTCCTACTATCCCCATCTGCCCAACCTATACTCATCCACCCCACCGATCCACGCGTCCGCACTCACCCACATCGACTCATCCACCCACGCACGCACGCTCTCCCCCCCCCCTACCCACCTACCTTACTCCCTCAGTATCAGCTGGATACATCTGCCTGAGGGCTTAACCTACCTACAGAGTTTGAGCTTGCAGAGAATCCAGGTGTGAGTCACACAGGGTTCTGTGTTTGGTCTACCTGTATTTCCAAAATACACCCGGTGTTGTGAAGGATTTTTCATGTTGTTTTTTTACCGTCGGTTTCGGTTTCTGTCTTTGCCTGATATGTTTGTTTCTATGATTATTTGTTGTTGCCAAATAAATAACTAGAGATGGCCAAAGCCTTCACTCTAGTAGAAGTACTGATAGTCATGTTTTTAAAAACTCTGGTCAAAGTTGAAGTACTGACTACACTTTTTTGCTCAAGTTAAAGTAAATAAGTTTGGGCTCTGAGATATACTTTAATTAAAAAGTAGCCATAACGCCACGCTGGTAACTGGACCTCACATCAAATTAATACATTATTACAAATAGACACTGTAGAGCATTCACCAGAAAGTTTTTCCTCATATATGGCTATGGGTGATCATGAATGTCTCTATTCTCAGTCATGTCGACCTTGCTGACTCCCTGTCTAATCCATAAGGTACCTTTTTCCACCTTTCAAATGTTTTTTGTCAAAACGTATTTTTCGAAAATATTTGGTAAAACTTTTTTTTCAGAGCTTTCATAGAAAGTACTTTTTCAACCTTTCCAACCTTTCTTCTGAGCTTCCCATCTCTGTAAATAACAGAATCACATCAGTATGGATGGACGAATGGATGGGTAAAGGGCATGTCAGTAAACAAATCAAAGAACAAAAGGATTACGTACTTTTTTTTCGTTCAATGAGTTCCCTTTGTCAACAAGTTCTATTCTTATTTTTCCTAGTTCTCCATATTGTCATGTTGCTTAGGCTCACTTCATCTTTATCTCAGACCACATGATCTCGACATAGACAAACATACTGTCTAGGACGGATGTTGCGGTGTATGTGAAACCCCACATTTAATCCTTTAGGTATGGTATATTACTGTTTAGCCCTTGCTGTGTTTGCCTGTTTAATACCTTGAGCTTGGATAGCAGCGATTCAAGCAATTCTTTCTGACCAAACAAAGATCCCTTTGTTGTTTCAGACTTCACTGTGAGGACGATCATAAGAAGCTATTTACATGGTAAAATCTTCTGAACACCTGGCTTCACAACGTCGGTCTGACATCGGGACCTATATGCCGACTATACCAGCTGCGTGTTGTTCTGTAATCGGTTTTGAAGGTGAAAGTACAGACGCTGCATTAATTAACTTGTGTGAGTTAGATATTTAGATATCCCAGGAACAGAATAGGTCCATACGGACGAAGGTTATAGGCGAAGAAGAAGGATCGGTTTTATCGATTGTAAAATCGCTGCAAAATCATATGTTTCTATTTCTCTGTGGTTTATACGGTGACATCACGAAACTGCCTAGGTCAGCAACGCTGAGAGATACCGGCGGATGTGAAGCCGAAACTGTGCGCGTCCCCGCCCCCTGTGCAAAAGCCACTCTGAAACCACCTTAAAACGCTCGTCCCCGACAGACCCTCATTACATATTCAAGGTGCGGTTGAGGAACAGGTGCTTGTGAAATTATCTCTTTTGCCTTTTGGAGAAGAACCCAAACGAAATATTTTCTGAACGTTTTCAACTGAAGATTGAAGATTTGTTTTTCCTAAAAATAGAGTAGGCTTACTCAAATTACATATCGTCTCGTTTAAAGTTTTATCAAACAAATCAATTTTTGCTTGCGTCGAAGCGGTCCGTCCGGTTGAAAGGGCGCGGAGGATTATCTACTTGTTTAGCTGGTTGGACAAAAAAGTTCATCTCGAGTTTTATCTTTTTAACGTTATAAAAATCGTGTCAAGCTAATAAGCGTTGAAAATGGCAAACTCAGGATTGCAGATTTTGGGATTTGCCCTTTCGATGCTGGGTCTGATCGGTTTGATCATTGGGACAATCCTGCCACAATGGAAGATGTCCGCGTACGTAGGAGACAATATCATCACAGCCGTGGCCATGTACCAGGGACTATGGATGTCTTGTGCGTTCCAAAGTACCGGACAGATTCAGTGCAAAGTCTACGACTCCATTCTGCAACTTGACAGTAAGTGTTGCTCCGTTGGATTGAAAAAGAAAATATTCATTTATTTTAATCGAATAAAAGCATTTAGTTTGTATACAACATTCTGATTATTCAGCATATCCGTTAGTAATCTGTAGCCGTATCTAATAAAAACAGACAAAGATGTCTTGGTCTTTCTTCAGCGGTTGTTAGGCGAGGCCTAGCCCAAGCAGGTGTATACGGCAGGTGAATTCCCAAGATCCACATTCCTCAGTAGAACATTTGACCAAACATCTTGTAGTTGATTTACTTGCTTTAACTTGATTCTGCCATCATGGACGAAATATTGACTTTTCTTAGCAGAATCACCACTTTGTTTTTTAAACTTTTATTATGGCTGTTATTTTCCAAGAATAGCTTATCAGTGAGTACACTCCATATATCGATAGTTTCTTTTAAATGCTCTAACGTACTAGCCTAGGGGGAAATACACAAGGAATTTCGTTGACTTGTCTCGGTTAAGCTGCGTCCAAGGTAATTATTATGTTTGCTGCCATTGTTCGGTTGCGTGGGCGTGTCCCTCCCCTCTCCCCCTCCCCCCTGCTTAGAAGTTAGGAGAAGCCCCGATGGAACTCGGTGAGCGGTGTGAATGCTGGCTAGGGGCAGGGGCGGTGGTAAACTCCGCCTGTATTTGTCTCTCGGTTTAGTAAACAGACTAGTGAAGAGTATAAAGGAATCAGGAGGCGTTCCTACAGAACATAATATAACCCCTCCCACCACACACACACACACACACACACACACGCACGCACCCACACAAAGGTATCCTTGTAAAGACTTGATAACATAATTCCAACCATGATTCATTCTAACAGTGAACTGAAGTTAAATGGACTCAACATCAAGTTTTACTCCAGATTACAGGTACATAATCTCCTGGATAAATTCTTAAAATCTGTATTTAAATTTGTATTAATTTAGAAGGCGTTGTTATCCAAAAGTCATCCAGAAAGTACAGAAGGAGATATAGGATCAGATGTGCATAGTGTTTCTGTTCAGGTGAAAACACTCATGCAGATGAGTACTATCGACAGGCCTTCTGAGAAAACACCAACATCCTTCCCACTAGGATGTGGACACTTTAGCTGGCCACACGTGGAAAATAACAGCACGTGGAAAATCAGTGTTAAATCATGTCTTCGGATTGGTGCGAGAGAGCAACAGCCCTGTGTGATTAAACTCCACCCTCCAATCTGCCATCCCCCGGTCTCTCTCTCCTCGCTACCCTGTATAATTGCAAACCACCCCACCCCCACCCCTCACTACCCACAGCAATTTGCTCCCCAGCTTACTGGCCTGATGTTCCACTTCATCAGTTAGGCTGTGGAGGCACCTCTCAGAGGTCTCGCCACTCAGACATCTTCCTCGGTTTGGCCCTCAGTTTACGGAAGCTCGTTTGAGTGGCTGTAAAACCATCTTTGTGTTTGAGTTGCGTATCAACCCGTTCTGATAAGGAGTGCTATGAAACAATTAATTTTATCGCATCTGTAAACATGAACGCAGCCAGCTTTGATAAACCGTAGCGCAATCGGAAGCGCTGGTCATATATAAACCGTGTAAATAAACAGTGGATATCTGTACTAACAACAGGCTGAGTGTTGCACTTTACGAGAAGAAGCAGAATGGAGTATATGACCCTCTATGGAAGTTATGTTTATGACACAGCACAGAAGCTGGCCTGGGTATGGCCTGGGTTAGGGGCCAGGGTTAGACCTTCTGAGCTCTGTTAACACTGCTCAAAGTCACTTTGTAGTTTACGTGGTAGAGAACAGTTATCTGGGTGTGTCCTCGTCGGATCCATCTTCTGTGAGTGCTGGCTCTAGGTAGCCGCCATTTTGATCACAGCTCTGTTTTGAATGATACTGCGGGGAAGGTGTAGCCAATAGGAAGACAAGCAGGGCCGTGAGATCAGTGGAAAAGGAGTGTCTTTCACCGAATGAAACCTGACCCCTCGCCCCCCCCTCCCCCATTTCAGCCCTGACTGGTCAGACCTGTTCCTGTTGACTGAACGATGCTAGGAAGGGAAGGTGGGGGGGGGGTATACACACTCTCACAAACACGCCTTGTCCTCACACACACACACACACACACCCAGGCCTCGGCAGGGTTTCCTGTTGGAGCTGGTTAGTGTTGTACTGCTGTACGTGTTGTACTGGTACAGGTGCGCAGGGCGGGGGAGTGGCTGAAAGAGAGAGGTGCGTGTGGAGGTGGCATTTGCATGCATGGCTCAGTGTTTAACTTCCTGAGTGCGCCACACACCTAAACACTCATTCACTTCCTACCTGATTCCAGTTAAGACTATTGGTCATAATTGTTAGTTGTCTGTCTGTGTTTTAAAACGAATACATTTGACTGAGAATCACAGTTGTAGCTTGGTTATAGGGTAGGAGACTTGATCTTCACACTCTATTGAAGGGCATGTTGAATGGATAACGGGAGACTGTAAATGTACAAATATACTCCCGCACTCCCCACATTTCTGCTTGTCTTATCAGTGTTTTAAAATAGTAATAATCACAGGTTGAATAATCACCATTTTGGATGAAAATGGCGTAAGACACCTGGTGAATAGCTCAGCGTTTGGCTGCAGATCAAGAGGTCGACGGTTCGCTTCCACCCCTGTATGTTGCCCTGGATAAAAGTCTCTGCTTAATGAACACATTATGAAACAGACTGCAGGAGATCGTGTGTGATTGATTCGTCAACCCTTTCCTCCCCAGGTTCCCTCCAGGCGACACGTGCCCTGATGATCGTTGGCATCATCGTCACGGTGGCAGGACTGGGCGTGGCCACCATGGGAATGAAGTGTACCACTTGCGGCGGAGATGACAAGACCAAGAAGTCTCGCATCGCCATGACGGGAGGCATCGTCCTGCTGATTGGCTGTAAGGACCCATGTGACTCTCCTGTGTCATTTCCTGTTGTCTGTATTCATGATGGGGTGATTAACGTTATGGAATCTCCTCTCCCGCTCCCTTTTTTCTCTCTCTCTCTCTCTCTCTCTCTCTCTCTCTCTCATATCCAGCTCTTGCATCCGTTGTGGCCTGTTCCTGGTTTGCTCACAACATCATCAAGGATTTCTACAACCCTTTCACACCTGTCAACACAAAGTAAGCAGTGCACCTTCTACTGTTGTCTATGATTAGAACACACTGGAATCCTCTCCTTCAGGGCTTGTTAGGGACTTTGCTATATGATATGACTTGGAAGTTACTTAATGTTAGCTGATGTGTGTGACATTCAATGTTGGATGTCATACTGACGACCTCCTGACCTCCCCTCCAGGTATGAGTTTGGGTCGGCCATCTTCATCGCCTGGGCCGGATCCTTCCTGGACATCATGGGCGGGGCCATGCTGGCAGCTTCCTGCCCTCGGGGGCAGAAGTCCTCCTCCCCCAAGTACCCCATCTCCCGCCCTCCGGGCAGCAGTCACAAGGAGTTTGTTTGAGCTGGACTGTCCCCTGGTGCCCTAAGCAGCACTGACGAGATCCACGAGCACGTCCACACCGGTCCCACTCAATACGGAAGTCCTTGTCCGCTTCATCCATGTTCATTTGTACTTTTGTGTTTTTAATTATTTTTTATTCTGTTTATCTGAGGTTGAAGCCCCTGCCTCCCTTTGTTACTGATGTCTGTGAGGCCGTTATGTTCAGAGAAATCTGTGCTTGATGTTTTTTTAGACCGTAGATAACAAGCTGGGATGTTTACCTCGGTAGAAATGATCAGTCTCAGGGAGAAGTGTAACGTTCCCCTCTCAAACTATCACTCCAACCCCACATGTCTGTTAATGTAGCCCTACAGTGGCCTTGTGATCTTGGTGCTTGAAATAGCTTGATGCTGTGGCATTGTGTGAAACGGCAAAGTTCATTTTTTTGGGGCCAACACCATTTAGAGTTGGTGTAACTGTCTGTGTGAACCTGGTAATGCTGAATATATATTTCAGTCAACTTAAAGAAAAGTTTGTTTGTTTTTATTTGGATCCCCATTTGCTTCAGCATAAGCTGAAAGCTATTCCTCCTGGGGTCTTACAGTTGTTGACCACTAGTTAAATTGTGAGCTCTGCTTGCTATAGGTCTATCTCTGGCCCACACAACCTTATCTATAAGTTTAATCAATAAAAGGGACGATTTGTATGCCATTAACAATGTTAATTACTCAAGTGCTTAAGATTAGAAGGATTTAACAAATGTAAACTTTCTGACGTGCCTTTCATTTGTAAATAAACACAATTCATTTTCTATATCATAAACTCTTCCTATTACACTTACTATGCTTCATCCTAACTCTACAGTATAGTGAAGCAGTGCGATGAACCTGGTTTCTAAGCTGTTTCTAATCTCCCGCCCTTACTCAACTATGTTCTGGCTCTGAAGGGGTGGGAAGTACTTTTAGCGTTGCCATTAGTAGATTTATGATATATTATGCAACGCTTAACAATATTTAACATTTTAAGAGGTTCTCCCATTTTGTGATTTTTTTTTAAATAATGGGCTTTGTGTCAATAAAGTACGGACAAAATGTTGTGCCAGGTAAGTTTTTGGTTGGTGACTCCAAATGATCTTGGCTTTCAACCCTCATGATTCATGAAAGTCTTCAAGTGAAGACTCATGGCTTATAGGCTGTATGATATTAAAAGTGGTTGTTTTACACCAAAAGATATTGTGTAGATAGTTCTTCAGAAATTGTTTGATATGTGTGTGTACTGGGTGGATGGGTTCAGCATTCAACATTACTGTTTGCCTCTTCAACTGACGTAAATTCCCTGTTTGCTTCTCCAGGAAGTCTAGCCTTATGGGTCGTGCCTTATCTTCTCACGAGGCATTTTTTCAGTACATATTCACCTTCCCTGATCACTAAAACGATGTGTTTAATTATTAACAGAGGCATTGTGCATCAAGTTTAGATTCACCTTCAGAACACTGGGACCCCTTGCCCTACTACACGTACCTCTTCCAACACACCTGATTCAAATGAAAGGGTCGTTATCAAGCTCAGCAGAAGCCTGATAACGACCCATTCATTTGAATCAGGTGTGTTGAATCAGGGGAAACATCCAAGAGGTCCTGAAGACCGGGATTGAGAAAGGCTGCTTCAGGCACTCGGCATGTTCTTGGCAGGACCTCGTGCATTCCTTTGGCTTCATCGCCATCTTGTGGCGCTCTACTCCAGTGAAATACATATCTGTGGTGATGCAGTGACATCACTAATCCTTGGTGGTCTTCAACCCTGGTCCTCAGGGACCCCCTGTCCTGCATGTTTGAGATGTTTCCCTGCTCCAAGCCCCACACACCTGATTCAAATGAACGGTCGTTAACAGGCTTCTGCTAATAACGATCCCATTCATCTGAATCAGGTGTGTTGGAGCTGGGAAACATCTCAAACTTGCAGGCAGGGGGTCCCTGAGGACCAGGGTTGAAGACCTCAGCACTTATCCTTGGTGGTATTCTCCAGAGCAACAAGAGACAGTACTAATGGAAAGCACTAACAGCGTGTTTGTTCCGGCAACGCCTATCAACATGCAACAGCAGTATATTAACAGCAATCCTGCATTTAATCACAGTGGTTCTCCCACTGAATCTATCACCAGTTTTTTCTATTCAAACAGGGTTTCGTTTAGTACGTCAGTACACTAGGATTAACATGATTGTGAGAAGGTCAAACTCGATGTATGAAGGTAGATACCATGCTGACTGAGAAGCAGAACACTTTCACAGAGTCAAACAGGAGACTGACAGTGTTTGGATGGAAGTAACCCACGGCAACACGCTGCACCAAAGAAACCAGAGCTTCGTTTTTTCAAAGGATATGTTGCATTTACTGTGATTATTCCTATAAATACATGTGTGCATTTGATCTCACAGTGTTTCCTATACAGTGAGTTGTTAATAAATAAGACCTGTATTGCTTGACGCAAAAGTAACCCAAACCCACAGGCAAACAAGACAAAACAAACAGGAGAAAATGAACAAACTAGTCAAAACAAGTGCATTGAAACGCGTATCTGATACGACAGTTACATACTGTAAACCTATACTGCTGAATGGTCACAACATGATCTCAGAGAGTTGTAAACAGTGAAGCAACCGGTATGTTTTTGCCAAGAGGTGGTAATAAAAGCCATATGTTGGGTGGAGCAGAGGTTGGGGAAAACAGACAGATCCATTTGAGGATCTTGATGAACACAGTGTTAAACCTCCATCCACGGTTCAGTGTTATCTCTGCCTAATCTTAGTTCACCCACCTCCCCATCTTTCTCACTCCCCCAGACAGTCACCCCCCCCCCTCCCCCAACTCACCTGCTTCTCATATCTCAGGTCACCCCCACCTACCAGCAGGTCACCTGTTACCATCTCTCAAGACCACGCACCCCACCCCTCCCTCACACCTCCCCTCTCCTCAGGATTACCCAGGAATCCCCCCACCCAAACCCAAATCTAGTTCACGTCCCCCCTCTCTCTCAGACCTCTCCGGGTATGTTGTCGCCCCCCCCCATTACACCAGAGCAACTACAGTAGCTGCAGCGAAGATGCCAGGAAACTAAACTACAGGTCAAAGTGCATGCTGCTAATGTAAACGTCAGGCCAGCCCCAGCTAGGCAGTCCAGGACAGGTGGACCTCCTCCTGGGTCCGCGGGGTCATCTCCAACCTCGGCCCCCTGTGGAGGCTGCGAGGTCAGGCTACGGGCGAGAGGCTGAGGGAGATGGGGAGAAGAGGCCCGTTGTTGTTCATGTCGTCGAGGTCCTCGTCATCCAAGTCCACTGCGAACACAAACGTATATGGCAAGCTGTGAGCAAAATGATCGGGTGAGGCAACCCGGTAGAGCTGTCTGAACTGCGAGCTGTGTGTGTGTGGGACCAAGACATTGGATTCATTTGCTGTGTGTCTATGAATGCACAGCTTGTTTGCATTTTGACATTCTCTATGCCGTTAATGTTTTATATACCTCGTCTTATAATGCACTCAATGTTGTGCACTCAATGTTATGCACTCAGACAATGTTCCGATCTGAGTGCGTAGTCAGTTTGGTCAGTGGTGTTATTTACTGCCCTGGAGACTTGAACCAGGTTCTCCCTCCGTGTTCTCCACAGCTGAACATTATCTGCCGCACTCACCTCTCTTCGACCGTCCTATTTGCCCTAGCTTCGGAGCCCGATGTCCCGTTCTCCGCTGGAGGGAGTCAAAGCTCACCTCACCCCTGTTGAATCTCGTTCCCAAACCGGGACTCTCATTCGGCTCACGGGAGCCTCCCGTGCCCGGTTGGATCACTCCAAATGGAGGTAACAGTTCGGGCATTCCCGCCGCTACTCCGTACATTGCTAGCGGTCGGTGTGCGCTCTCTTGAGTTGGTTCTGATTTATTTGATTTGGGTCTCTCTACCCCTGGATTTTTCGCGTCCGGACGCTCCTTCTCATCGTCCTTGCTTCCGCAACAGTACAGCATGCAGAATATCTGTCGAGGGCAGAATATCTCTCGATGATACCTAAATTTGGTGGATATAGGGAAAGTGTTGAAAGAACAAACAGAGATTACACTTAAGTAGACACTTGGCATACACACCCATCTATGGATAGTGAAACGTGTTTACGAAGAGTGATAATTAAGTTGCATTTAAATATGCAGAGTCAAATAAAAAAGTAGAGTATTATGGATGTTCACGTAATTTGTTGACAAATGTCAAGTGGTGCAAGTTTGTGAGGCAATGCGCAAACTAGCATTCGGAATTATTCATGACTGTATTTTAAATATAGGCGTTATGTATTAAGTATGTTTTATCAACTTCAACCATATAACCGTGTAAAGTATTGGCGTTGTTTCTAACCTGTAACTAGGCCTAACGGACGACACGGAAGGTCCTCGTTGCTTCACGAATGCGATGTTTAGATTCTCAGACAGTTGGGTTCTGTATGCCCACTCCCCTTTGCAATACGCACTGTTCCGGTGTCTTAAAGGTGTAGTCCTACATTTTAAAGTCTGAGAAAACGGGATTCCCCATGTCAGCTGGGGAATTTATAGGTTCTAAATGAAATGGATGGGGGTGGGTACAGTTAACACTAATAAGACGGGACCCCACAACTTAGAATAGCCCCCATCTCGCTTTAAAGGGGTCCTGACTCTTGTGGGAGGTGCAGGACCACTTACCCCGCCCAAGCCCCCTATCTTTCCAGCTGTCATATTGACGATATCCAATTTAGTACACATTTTAAAAGCAAAACTACTATCCTTCTGGTACACTTTTCTAATCATTCATTTTTAGAAAGAACCCTTATGTATTGTCGCAATTGTCTTAATGAAATAATAGGCCAACGTGACTTTCTGATTCTGATTAAACTTTAGGGTCATAAATCAAAGTCATAGGCCTGCCTACACAAATATACAGTCAAATCAACGAGCACATAAATGAGCTTTTATCTGATCAGAAACGTTAAAATAGTCATACTTTTTTGTTTTCTCAGACTCAGAAATGCGGTGCTGTCAAAGCCTCACCCTGTTTCATGGTAGACCCATGACTCCAATCTGACACCGGAATTCTTTAGTGAAGATTTGTGGTCGGACCTGCTCCGGTGGTTGTCATCTGCTTGTGCGTCTTTATAGTTTCATTGTTCATGTTATCTTAATCCTGGTCTATTTTAAAATAGTGACATTCCTTCCTCTCCCAGAAGTGAGTATCAGTCTCTCTCATCATTCACACCTATACACGCACAGGTAAGAGACGCACTCATTACCCTGAAGGACAACCACTAGGCCTAAATAGAGATCAAGGTATGGATACTTAATAATCTTTTGACTGTTTTTAGTTTAACAGATTTATTTCAATTTGCTTATGTTTATCAGACAATGTTTTATTGAGCCACTGTTGATTAAACAACAGGCCTAATGCTTCACACACGAAGATGAAGAATGTCACATATTGTAGGCTACGTTTGGAAGCTTTAGGCTACTGTAAGCTTGTCACGTAGGCTACTATGTGCGTTTGTCAAATCCAACAAATAGACGTTTTTTAATTTTTACAATAGGCCTAAAGTTTCATATGTGTCCTTACAGATATTTATTTAAACACCCTGTTATAAGCATACAACTTAATAACATTAATTTAAATTCACTTTATTAATCCTAATTCATTCCCTTGTATCTTAATGTCATGAGTTGATGAATCCTTTTGATGAATCTTTATACATATTTATTTTATACATATTTATTTTATATTTTATACATATTTATTTTATATTTTATACATATTTATTTTATATTTTATACATATTTATTTATATTTTATACATATTTATTTTATATTTTATACATATTTATTTTATAGTTAAAGTTTTTTTATCCTTACATTGTTTAGTTCTTAGAAATAGTTAAACTTTGGTACTTTTACTTAATTTAAGATTCGTATATGTTTAGTGTTTGCACCTCACTGCCACAGTATTCCGTATCTGTATAACATACATGGTGAATTAAAAAAATGATGATTCTGATCTCTTGACGGGTACCCTGAAGACCTGAAGGTGTTGACCTAGGGAGTTTGAGTGGATTTAACACCGATGTGTTTGTAGATTAGACTTCATCATGCCGTCTAAGATGATCATCAGGCAGCCTGAGCCAGTCATGGAGTCCAAAGAATCTGATCAGTGGGGATCTCAAATCTGTGACTGCTTTGAGGACGTCCCAGATTGTAAGTACCAGCTGTCGTGTGTGTGTTTGTGTACGTTTGTGTGTGTGTGTGTGTGTGTGTGTGTGCGTGTGTGTGTGTGCGTGTGTGTGTGTGTGTTTGTGTACGTTTGTGTGTGTGTGTAAAATGAGTTATGCCTCTTTCTGTGAGTCTGTGTGTTTTTGTCTCTGCGTGTGTGATACCTTGCCTATATGTGTGTGTATGTGTGTGTGTGTTTATAACATGTGTGATACCTTGCCTATATGTGTATGTGTGTGTGTGTGTGTGTGTGTTTATAACATGTGTGATACCTTGCATATATGTGTGTGTATATGTGTTTTTGAAAAGCTTTTGATGTGTCTAATTGTGTTCATGTAATGACGTTTTTCAATGCCTAGGTTGTTTTGCATGCTGGTGTTGTCCCTGCTATGCCTGCAAACACAGTAAAGCATACGGACAGTGCCTTTGTCTCCCTCTGCTGGACATGTTTGGCTTCATTCCACCAGTCTCAATGGCAATGAGAGTTTCGATGCGTCATCGCTACGGCATCAAAGTATGGACAAAAAGCCTTTCCGGTCGTCCTTAGACGGATGCATAGTACAAATTCAGAAAGGACATTGTTGCTTAGCCAACACTGTCTGTGTTTCTAACCTATCAGTTATATGTCTGTGTTTCTAACCCAGGTTAAGGTTAGGCGTTGGGGGTTAAGGGTTAAGGGTTATGGTTAAAGTTAGGGGGTCAAGGTTGGCACTTATCTCTCCCTCTCTCACCTGACTGTCTGTGTTTGCAGGACACCATGTGTAACGACTGCCTGTACGCCACCTTCTGTAACTGGTGTTCCTGGTGCCAGATCTCCAAAGAGATGAAGAAGAGGAGCATCCCCATCATCCTGGTCAGCGCTAAGCACACGTGACGACCCCCAGCCTCATCACCCCAGACCCCCAGCCTCATCACCCCAGACCCCCAGCCTCATCACCACCAGACCCCCAGCCTCATCACCTCCAGACCCCCAGCCTCATCACCTCCAGACCCCCAGCCTCATCACCTCCAGACCCCCAGCCTCATCACCTCCAGACCCCCCAGCCTCATCACCACCAGACCCCCAGCCTCATCACCTCCAGACCCCCAGCCTCATCACCTCCAGACCCCCAGCCTCATCACCACCAGACCCCCAGCCTCATCACCTCCAGACCCCCAGCCTCGTCACCTCCAGACCCCCAGCCTCATCACCACCAGACCCCCAGCCTCATCACCACCAGACCCCCAGCCTCCCTCCACCCCCACCTCTCACCTCCAGACCCCCAGCCTCATCACCTCCAGACCCCCAGCCTCATCACCTCCAGCACATGGATCAGATCCATGCTCCCTTGTCATCGTCACTGGTTTATGAAAACAGGCACAGCTCCAGAATGAATCAGACGAGCGGGCGTTTGGTTTCCACATGGGGGGGGGTTGTATAAGCTCTCCTATAGTAAGCCGACCTTGTATTGAAGCCATTTTATTTGTCTGTGTTGATGTCTGTCTGTCGTTAGTTCGGCATCTGTATCGTTTTGGACAGAGAGAGGGAGAAAGTAGTGCTCTCGGCAGAATGTATCTCACACATACAATACTCCTGACCTCATGTGTCCTAGCTACTGAAGAGGCCTGTCCTTAAACCACTGATCAGTTAACAACAATTAAAGAAAATGATTACTTACTGTTTGAAATGTTCTGAATATAATAAACAATGTTTGATCTATACCTTGCAATATTAAGCTCATGAGCACATAAACCTTGGTTATGTCCAGGAGAGAAATATGCTTATCTATTAATTATGTTTCTTAAGTTGGGTCTTTGTTAGGTGTGACAATGAAAGGCCTGTCTCACTAATGTAGGTCAGAGGTCACAATATTTCCAAAGTGTATAATGCCATGCAACTTTGAATGATGGAAATAGAAGGAATGACAAGGCCATTTCTGGGAGCCCTATCTAAAGAACTAAACAAAAGCTATCTAGCGTACAGTGTCCCTTTTCAGTGCCTGCAAAGGCTATGTTAATCATTTTGTATCCTCCCATATTGTGATACCATACTCTCTTGATTTCCTGTATTAGTTGTCCAGTTTTCTGTGATACTCAACTTCAGTGTAACAGACACCTGCACCTTACATTTGTAATAAATACATAGATTTTGCATTGAACTTGTCTTGAACTCATATGAACTATTCCTTCCATTGACTTGGCACTTTCAGCGCAATTGGGTACTATCGAATACGTCTTCACTACTAGCCAGGTATGGATATTTTATGTATTTATTTCTCTCTCTCTCTCTCTCTCTCTCTCTCCTCTCTCTCTCTCTCTCTCTCTCTCTCTCTTTCTCTCTCTCTCTCAATTCAATTGGCTTTATTGGCATTAACAAACAAATGTTCATATTGCCAAAGCACAGAAACAGTATTCATACAATTAATATGGACATCGGTATACTATTAATGTTATAGTAGTTATTGTTAGGTTCTATGTTTCTGCGTCTTTTCCTTTCTGATTAGGAAATAGAGAGTTTGAACAGACTTAGACGGTTGAGAATGCAAGAAGG
Organism: Mallotus villosus; assembly: GCA_903064625.1. Classification (NCBI taxonomy): domain Eukaryota; kingdom Metazoa; phylum Chordata; class Actinopteri; order Osmeriformes; family Salangidae; genus Mallotus; species Mallotus villosus. The sequence goes on from CAEFZP010003365.1 coordinate 33,585, forward strand.
TTTAATTGGTTAAACAACAAGACAGGATTCCATACACAACATGAGATTCCTCCGCTCAGAGATAATCTAACACATTTACCCAAAAGGCAGGAATATATACAATGCCCCGTAGACAGTTTCTAAAGTTAAACTGACTGAATGAAAGTTTGCTTGTCCAGGACAAGCACACATCGTGACGTTTGTGAATAGCTTCCTTACTATTGACCTAATCAATATGTGTGTGTGTTTTGCTTTTGGTCTTAGAGATATCTACATTTGGTGGTTCAATATCTCACTATAGTCAGCTAAAGTTCTTCAATCTGGTCTGTCCGACCAGGTCAGCGTGATATATTCGGGGCAAGCCTCTGAAAAGAACCATGGTGGTTTAGTTATTCAAACACGTAATGTTCTAGTTATGACCTGGGATGACGATCATTTCATTTACATTTACATGTTACATCTCTCCCTCTTTCTCTCTCTCTCTCTCTCTCTCTCTCTCTCTCTCTCTCTCTCTCTCTCTCTCTCTCTCTCTCTCTCTTTCACTCAAGACAGTTCCTCTTATCTAAGGAAAACTGGTGTGTTTTACAATGGTGCATGTTTTCAGAATTTCTTCTCATTAGTTTGGAGAAAGGGCTTAGCATTTCCTGATCTAGGGTTTCACAAGCTAAGCAGCTCTTTCTCAAGAGGGGATTTAACTGTTGGTTCGAATGGGAAATAGAACTGTGTTCACTATTCGAACAAAGAATTTGATCTGTGAGCTCACTACACGCTGACGAGAAGACATCCAACCGTGTTTTAAGGTAAATTATTCTGCCAAAAACAGGTGTTTGACAACATTTGCAACATATTTATAATACTTCTCGGAGCACTAGAAATCGTACTTACCAAATGTTGTTTATTTCAACTTCTGTTAAGTTTGTCTGTTCTAAAATAGATTATGTGTACTGTCAACTCATTCTTACTGCTGATGACGGTGAATGTTTTATTGCACCTCTATTTACTTACTATCGCTTAATTTACATTTGAGATTCATGAATACTGAATAGAAATTTGCTGAAGATTCCCAGACATAGAAAAAAAAATGTTTAATTATATTTTACAGACAACTCTTGAAATTTTCCACCCCTCTACAATATGGAATTCTGTTGTTCTGTACTTTAAATCAGTCTCTGCTTCTCTGTCCTGTAGGTGACTGAAATGCCTGATCATGTGACGAGAACGCTGTTTAGTCCCGCCCTGTTCTGGCCCCTTCTCCAGCTCATCCTCTTCGCCTCGTCTCCTCGCTGTCACGGCGCCAACATTCTGGTGTTCCCCGTGGATGGCAGTCACTGGGTCAACATGGAGATACTGGTCAAGGAACTGCACGGCCGAGGGCACAACATGACGGTCATACGGGTCTCCGAGAGCTGGTTTGTGAGAGAACGTTCTCCTCACTACCATCCGGTCACCGTTCACATGGGCGATGAGGTGCTCGGAATGGAGTTGTTCGATGATTCCGCCCGCCGCATTCTGGATGCTCGAAGGCAGGGGGCTTTCATCGGCAGCCTGGTGCAGGTCAGAGAGCTCCTGACCATCCTGTCTGCAGCCCACAATGCCACTTCCAACATGCTCTCCCAAGATACTGGACAACCAGGATCTCATGGCTCAGCTGAAGGACACAGAGTTTGACCTCATGCTCACAGACCCCGCCATGCTCGCCGGGGTCATCCTGGCACACTACCTCCACCTCCCTCTGGTCTACAACGTGCGCTGGACGAGTTTCGGCGAGGGCCACTTCTCCATCGCCCCGTCTCCGGTCTCCTACGTTCCTGTTCCGGGATCGGGGCTGACCGACCGGATGGATGTTCTCCAGAGGACCAGGAACCTGCTGCACTACGCTCTCAACTTCCTGCTGGAACGTCTCCTGGTGTTCCCCACGTACAGCCCCGTCCTGGAGAAGCACTTCCCCCCCGGCGCCGACCTGCTGACCATGCAGTACTCTGCAGACGTGTGGCTGATGAGGATGGACTTCATCTTCGAGTTCCCTCGCCCCACCATGCCCAACGTGGTCTACATCGGGGGCTTCCAGTGTCGCCCTGCCAAAGCGCTTCCCAAAGACCTGGAGGACTTTGTGCAGAGTTCTGGGGAGCACGGCGTGGTGGTTATGAGCCTGGGCAGCCTCATCTCTGCCCTGCCCAGGGAGGTGACTGAAGCTGTGGCCGCTGCCTTTGCCCGGCTCCCCCACAAGGTGGTGTGGAAGTTCACAGGAGACCGGAGACCCTCCAACCTGGGGAACAACACCATTTTGCTGGACTGGCTTCCCCAGAACGACCTCCTGGGGCACCCCAAGACCCGGGCTTTTGTGGCCCACGGAGGCACCAACGGCCTGTACGAAGCCATCTACCACGGGGTCCCCGTGCTCGGCCTGCCCCTGCTGTTCGACCAGCCGGACAACCTGGTGCGCCTTCAGGCCAGGGGAGCGGTCCGAGTCGTGGAGCCCGCCACGCTCACCGAGGAGGCGTTCCTGGAGGCTCTGCTGGGACGTCCTGAGCGACCCCTCGTACCGCCGCAGCATGCAGAGGCTCTCCCGCCTCCACAGGGACCAGCCGCAGCCCCCGCTGCAGCGGGCCGTCTTCTGGGTGGAGTACGTGATCCGCAACCGGGGAGCCGGACACCTTCGTACGGAGGCCTACGGCATGTCCTGGGTCTGCTACTACAGCCTGGACGTGCTGGCTCTGCTGCTGGCTCTGCCTCTGGTCCTCCTGGGGGCTCTGGTCTCTCTGCTGAGACTCAGACAGAGGAGGGGGTCAAGGGTCCGAAGGCTCCCAATGAGGAGAAGAAGAAAACGGTCGCCGCGCTCAAGACGGAAACGAAGGGAGGAGGAAAAGCGTGTCAAGCCGACAACAAGAAAATGAGATGAAATTGACCGGTGACCAACTGCAGAGCAAACTGGTGTTTCTTTTGGCTCTCTCCTAAATGTTTGTCTCTCCTTTGGTCAGTATACATTTCCCTCCCTCTGTATGGAGAAAACGAATAAAATTCAATAATCAATCTCAGCATTATTCTCATCAGTCTTTCTTTAGACACGAAAGCGCCAAAGGACCTTTTTGAAAAACAAGAGCACCTTGTGGATGCTTTTACAAACCAGCAGAGGGAGACAAATGAGAACGAATGAGCCCCTGCTCTCCGCAGGTGTTTCCATCCGAACCGCGTGTTTTCCGAGCAGTCGCCACACGCTGGAGAGAGGGCCGAGCGGAGCGCGGATATGCTGGTGTCGGAGTCTGGGGCTCAGAGAACGAGCTGAAAGAGCTGTAATTGGTCATTAGGCAGCAAGAGTCTCTAATGCAGGATTCTAATGACTGCTCTTATCGCTCGATCAGCTGTCTCTCCATCACCAGCCCAAACCCCCCTCCTGGCTGGCGGTGATGGGAATAGCAATTAAGACACGAGCTCTCGCAAATAGCTGTTTTCATTAGCTTTGTCCTGGGAGAGGGAGGACTTGTGTGGGAATGGACGGCTCAGGAGCTAACTGTTCAAACATATGAGAGAGACATGAGCTAGGAAAGAGAGAGAGCAATACAGGAGAGAGAGAGAGAGAGAGAGAGAGAGAGAGAGAGAGAGAGAGAGAGAGAGAGAGAGAGAAAGAGCGAGAGAGAGAAGGGAGACAGAGAGAGAGGGAGACAGAGAGAGCATGAGAGAGGGAGTACATGTGATACTCGAGAGATATGAGAGAGCTATGACTGAGATCCGAGATACTAGCTAGCGAGTCACACTCCGTTAGTCGATAGAGATATTCGAGATATAGACGATACTACGAGATGGATGTTTTTAATAAACGTTCGAGATAGCAAGGTCATTAGCATGTGCTCAAACCAAGAGGAATTCCTGCAGGTCACAGAAACCTATTACAGTATCCTACTCAGCGCTAATAGAACTATCCTATTTGTATTAACCACAAACATATTTAAACTAATAATCAATTTGAGAGGGACACCTTAATGCCTCTACCTTAGGCCCGGACTCTTGGTTTGTTGTTCATACATCTGTCACTATGGTTTCACACACACACACTCACATACACCCTCACACACACACCACACAAGGTGTGTACACAAACACAAGCCAATGGAAACATCTTCACTTCATCCTTTGTTCCTTTGAGTAACTTGCAGTCTGTACAGTCTTCATCTCTTCTTTCCTCTCTCCATCTCTCTGCACATCTCTCTCTCTCTCTATCTATCCCTCTCTGTCTCTTTATCTCCTCTCGCTTCCCCTCTCAACGTTATCTCTCTCAAACGGATTTCCCGCTTGTTTCTCACACCATGTCCTGCCAGCCAAATTGCTTCGGAGTCACTTACTGTCCCAAAATAAATAATCTTTTCTTTCATTTTGCTGCTTCTCGTCCGGCTCTCTGGTGGTCCTCTGCCTTCTCCTCTTCAGCAGAGAGGGGCCTGGGTCCTGGCCTGGGTCCTGGCCTGGGTCCTGGCCTGGGTCCTGGCCCACTGCAGGGGGGATCTTCCAGGCCAAGGTGTTTTCTGTGTGTGGGTTGCACATTGACATGACCGTAAAACAAATGAACAACTTTGCAGGATTCGGACACCATGTTTGTTTCAGTGTCGTTAGTTGACCACCCGCGTCTGTGACGTTCCAGAGCTGCTCACTGACGACATGTCGACCCTTTCTCAGATTCTCAGAGCGATCCTCTGTCTTCCTCTAGTCTCTGGCGGGCTTTGTCTCCTTTCTGTCTCTCTCTCTCTCTCTCTCTCTCTCGCTCTCCTCTCTCTCTCTCCTCTCTCTCTCTCTCTCTCTCTATCTCTCTCTCTCTCACACTCTCCTCTCTCTGTCTCTCTCTCTCCTCTCTCTCTTTGTCTCTCTCTCTCTCTCTCTCTCTGTTATCATCCTTCTTTTCTCTCGTTCTCCTCCTCCTGCTCTTCACCCCCCTCTTTGTCATCATGTGTCCCGGGGTTATGATTGTTATGATTTATAAGACCCTCCAGTCTCCCGCTCTCTTCCTCCCCCCCCCTCCCCTCTTTCATTCTCTCCGTCTTTCTCTAATCGTTCATACTTGCATCCCCTCAGGCCAGATCTCAGAAGTAATAATGAAAATGATTTAACCCCTGCGTGTCCAACACCTCTGACCCACAACTCTATCTTTCTTTCTTTCTTCCATTCTCTCTCTTTCTTTCTCTCCTTCTCTCTCTCTTTCTTTCTCCCTCTCTTTGTCTTTTTTGTTCTCTGTCTTTGTCTCTTTCGTGTCTCTTTCTCTCTCTCTCTCTTCCTCTTTGTCTCGTTCACAGACACACAACTCACGAACCCGCTTCACTTCCTCTGTAGTGTTCTGCTCTCTAACATTCCTACAGTTACTGTAATTACAACCTGGCCATTGTTATCCGTGTTACATCAGTGTTACAGTCTGAGTCACAGCCCTCCACCACTGCACTCTCCCTCCGTGATCAGGAACATGACAGCATGGCCTCGCGTCTTCGCTGTCTATCCGCGTGCATCCCAAAACGACGGCCAAGATCGCCACGGAAACGAAAACGATCCTAATCAGGAACCTGTTAATTACACTTCCTGACTAATGAGCTTAATTAGAAGAACATCATTTTTGCTTTTGAATTCAGAACATTCCTCCTTGATTTAGACAATGATCTGTTTAGTAAACAATATGACTTAATTGCGTGCATTTGCATAAACAAATGAGCTAATTAATTACGATTAAGCTCATCCTGATGAGTGGTGGTACAATTAGACTCTGCCTATCCCCTGAGAGTGTCTCCACACGGCCCAATGTGTGTGTGTCTGTGCTTGTGTGTGTGTGTGTGTGTGTGTACGTCGGTGTGTCTGTATGCGTGTCTGTGCCCATGTATCTTTCTGTGTTAGTGTGTGTCGGTCTGTGCTTGTGTACCAGTGTGTGTAGGTATGTGTGTGTGTGTGACAGTGTGTGTGTGCGAGAGAGAACGAGAAAGAAGGAGTGAAGCACATCCGGAAAAGTAGACAGTGGAAGCATAAACCGTCTTTCTTCTTCCTCCTTCCCTCCACGTTCTCCCTCTCTCTCTCTTTTTTCTGGAGGGTTTGGAGACTGAGAGACCTCTCCCCCTCCCTCTTCTGTGTTGGAATTTAATATGCAACTTTTTATTGGAAAACAATCGCGCGTGACTGTGTGAATCCTGACCGCAATATATCTGTTAGCGGCCCTAATCCAATCAGGACAGCGAGGGCTATTTATCACAGCAAATCCAGGGCATTTCAGCCTTCTTTTTATTATTTTAATATATTTCTGAGCTATTAAATCACCAAAATGATGAATTAGAGCTGTCCAGCCCCCTTTCACCAGCCTGACAGGAAGTGATGCACTACCCATCTGAGTGGTCATTTGGACTTTTAAAAACAAAAAATGAGCCCAGAAAAAGGCCAATATTTTTCAATTCCTAGTTTTTTCAATTCGTAAACCGTTGCTCCACCGGCTCAACCGTGTGTTTTCTAATAGCGCCGTTTAAGTGGGCTTTATTGCCATGTTAGTGAGGCAGCACCAAAACTATCTTCATATTCAGCCAATTACCGAACACACACACTAACACACACAAACATGTGCACAAATACACAGTCCCACACACAACAGCTTTTCCTCTCTCACTTTCCTCACTCACTCCTGACGCTCTCTCTCCCTCTCTCTCCCTGCTCTCTCTCCTCGCTCCTCGACACCCCTCATCCCGCATCCTCTCTCTCCATCTCGTCACCCATACACTCTACATTGGTGTTGCTGACTAACTCCTCGCTCATCGCTTCTCCTTCTCTCCTATCTCCCTCGCTCTCCCTCTCTCTCTATCGTCCTCTCCATTCTCTCTCTTCTACTTCTCTCATCTGCCATCTCTCTCGTCTCGTCATCTCTCGTCTCTGTCGTCTCTCTCCTTCGTCGCTTCTCGTTGGTTGTTTCCATCTCTCCTGGTCTTGTCTGCCCGTCTGTCGTGCTCCAACCAGCGGGGGCGGCGGAGGCCCGTGTCTGGGCCGAGAGGGCCTGTGTCTGGGCGAGCAGGCCGCGGAGCCCTCCCTGGTCAGGCCTGCTCAGGGACAGCTGTCTCACCCCTCCGCCCCCGGGGGGAGCTCACACCACAACAGCCCGGCCCAGCCATATCAATTATCACCGGGAGGGGGTGGAGAGAGGCAGGGAGGACTGGGGAGAGAGGGGGTGAGGAGGGGAGCGAGGAGGGGAGGAGGGGGAGAGAGTGGAAGGACCCACAGAGGACGACTGTCCCACACATGGCCCTTGCTGGACACTGGGCAGTAGAGGATAATGGAAGAGAGAGGACAAGAACTAAGAGAGTGATGCTAGCGGGATTTCGCAGAAGAAGACCAGGGGTGAGAGAGAGAGAAGTATAACAGCAGAAGAGAGAAAAAGAGAAGAAAGAAAGCCTGAGAGAGTTCATCGAGCGAGAGGCTTGGGGCCCTTCAATCTTTATTGCCACTGAAAGTACAATTGAAACCATTACAGATGTGTGTTAATACACTTTTAAATAGTCTTTCAGAGCATGGCTAGAGGCTTCGAGTCACTTCTTTTTATTGCTCACTCTCACACCCTCTTCAACCCTCTTTCTCTCTGTCCGTCTCCCTCTCCGGCTCCTTCCACCTCTCTCTCTGCCCTTTATCTCTCACTCTCACCTCTCTCTGCGGGCACAAGTACAGGATGAATAATTCAGTTTGCGACGGAGCATGAGAGGGGGATGTTCTCTCCATATTTGCTCCTTTGTGTCTCTTCACTAATCCGACTTCAGGCCTGTGCTGTCATTTACCTACCTCCCCTTGTGCACAGAGAGTCCTGTAACCACCCCTGAGACTAGAGCAACACATGCAGAACACCGACTCTGTGAAGTTCCACAGGTCTGTCTGTCTGTCTGTCTGTCTGTCCCTCTCCCTATCTCTCTCTCCCACGTCTCTCTCTTACACTCTCTCAGTCCACCTCAGTCTCTCTCTCTACCTCACCTCTTCTGGTCTCTCTATCTCTCTCTACCTCCATTCTGGCTCTCTCTCTATCTTACACACTCAGTCTTTCTTTCTGTTCTCGAGCTCTCGTCTCATCCGCTCTCTCTCTCTAATCTCGCTCTCTCCCGTCTCTCTCTCTCGTCGCTCTCTCTCTCGTCTCGCGCGCACTCTGGCTCCATCTCAGCACTCTCTCCCTGTCTCTCTCTCTCTCCCTCTCTCTCTCCCTCTCTCGTCTCTCTCCCCTCTCCCTCGCTCCTCTCCTCCTCCCTCTCTCATCCTCTCCTCTCCTCTCTCCCTCTCTACTCTCTCTCCTCTCCTCTCGTTCCCTCTCTCGGTCTCCCCTCCTCGTCGTCTCTCATCCCTCGCTCGCCTCTCTCAGGAGCTCTCTCCCTCACTCCTCTCCCTCCGTCTCCCTGCTGGCAAAAGTCGTGCTTATTCTCTTCTCTCTCCCTCTCCGGATCTCACTCTCAGGAATATCTCTCGTCGATCCTCTCTCTGTTCTCTCTCGCTCATCCGTGTTCTCCGACTCTCCCTCTATCCCTCTCTCGTCTACTCTCCTGCTCTCCTGTCTATCGATTCGACCGTGCGTCGCTAAGCGTCTCGTCTCGTAGTCGCAAGCGGCTTGAGTTCTAGCTTTCTCGAAAGTCTCTCACTAGCCTCGTTCCCTCCTCGTCCCGGTAGAAAATGGGAGTCTCTCACCTCTCTCGTCGTGCCCTCTCATCCTCTCTCGATCTTCCGGCCCTCTCCGTCTTCTCTCCTCTCAGGGTCCGGGACCGGTGGTCTCAGGGATCGTCTCGCTCCGCCTCGGGCTATCTCCATATCGGTCCTCATCTCTCTCAGCCAGTCTAGCAAGAGCCTCATCTAAACGGTCTTACATCGCTCCTCCTTCATCTCTCTGGGTGCTCGGGCAGAAGTCTCTCCTGTCTGTCCCCCCACGCACATCATCTCTCTTCCCTCCTCTAGAGGCCTCAATCTCGTGGTCATCTCGGTCTCAGTCGTGCGTCTCGCTCTCCATCCCATCATCATCTACAGAGGTTCGCGACTCTCCTCGCCTCCTCGCTCTCCTCCTCCAATCCTCCGTCAGTCATGCTCCATCACGCGCAGAGGTTCTTCTCGTCAGCTCTCTCGTTGCTCATGGATCTCAGGTTCTTTCGGCCGGGGTCGTTGCATTCGTCTCCGTCGTCTCGAATTTATGCTTCAACTTGCACATCTCATCTGTCTCATCATGCACGGCTCTCCTCGTCTCGCCTCCCTCCTCCGGAGAGAGTGAGGGTATGTCTCTCTCTCCTCTCTCCCTCCCTCTCCCTCCTCGCTAGAAGCTATTGATCCATCACCCATTACAGCCGATAATCTCTCAGAGCTCTTGATGATCCAGATTTACTGGACCATTACGAACCGCTAATTGCACACTCTGAGATTCACCAGCCTGACAAAAAACGAGGCAGCCGCTCCCTTAGGCGACACGAGCACGACCGTGACCAATGCAGTACCGTCCTCTCTCCACCAGGGCTGGCTGTATGACATGCTCGGCCAAGCGCTCTTCCCACTGGAGAAAAGACATATTTGGGAAAGAACAAATACGAGTTTTTCCCCTCATCAAGCAGTGCACACTGACGATGTTTAATTAAAACCCTTAAATGGAATTCTTCTAGAGAGCTGAGAGTAGGACATAGATTTTGGAGGGGAGAGGCCAAAGGACCGCCCTCCTCCCCTCCCCCTCGCGTTAATTGTGTTTCCTCCCAGCAGAATTGAGTTCCAGGAAAGAGGAAAGGCCAAGCTTCTCATAATTGTATTGACAGGAAAATGAATTTATGAAATGGCGTTCATTCAGCGCGTCTTGGATTTATTGTCTTTTCCCTCCCGGGCAGCTAATCGCTGGGAGAAAGAGAAGCGCACGAGAAGGAGACTAAAGAAGAAGGGGAGTTAGAGGGAGAGAGAGAGAGAGAGCGCACGAGAAGGAGAGAGAGAGAGAGAGAGAGAGAGAGAGATAGAAAGGGAGTTCGAGGGAGAGAGACCGCGAGGGATTTAAGAGGGAAGAGGTGCACGCGGGGTGAGAGACCCTCCACAACCCTCTTACACACGTTTAAACACACACAGACTTGTACCCACACACACACAACACACACAGACATGTACCCACACACCACCACACACAACATTACCCCACACACACACACATACATGTACCCACACATAATCAACGCATTTACATGTCTTTGATCTCCCTAACCGGTCGCCCCTGTCCCTAAGTCCGTCACCATGGTGGCTGGACGGAGACGAGAATCACAACCATAGATACCACCACACCAGAGAGAACCATGCACCGCCATGTGGTGGGTGAGGCCATGCGTCGTAGACCGTCGTGGCGTGCTTCCTCCCTCTCCCACGGACGACTGTGCAGACACACAGACCCCTCAGCCCGGTAAACCTCTGGCGTGCCCTTTATTTATTACACAAAAACATTTTTGTTTGACGATCCCTCCCTTGTTTGTCTTTTTGTCCAATTTGGATACGGCATTAAACGCTCATCTTCCGTGCCATTTCCTTTACCTTTCTGCATTCCTCCCACTCCTCCCTCACCCCTCTCCCTCCCTCCTCTCCCTCTCTCTCCCCTCTCCCCGCTTCCATCTCTTTTGGTAGTGAAGCGATTCACTCCAGATGAATCCAGAACTCATAAAGGTGGAGCTTGAGATCCATCCACATATCTTGGGGAGAGGGATGGAGGAAAAATCAGACAGGATAATAAATGTGGGTGGTGTGTCTGTGTGAGTGTGTGTGGTGCTTCTCTGTTGTGTGTGTAGTG
>CAEFZP010003366.1:0-27500 GCA_903064625.1 Mallotus villosus
AGGTCCATCTCTGCCCCAACAAGGTGGGGGTTGATTTTCAGAGGCTGTGCATACTTTTGTACGAGAGGTTCAATTCCACTTTTGTCGCATCTTAACACTGCTGCACAGGCCTGTGCGAGTTCAACAGCCTCTCCAGTGAATCGTCTCTCCAGTTCGCCAATGATGGTATCCAGCACTGGGAAATACAGGTGCTGTTGGAATCCAGGGGTCTCACTCTGGGACATTTGTACAGTATTTACATCATTTTCTTCTCTGTGGCCCAAAGTCGTTGTTATCAGGAAATTGTCGAGGGAGGTGGGGGGTTGTGTGGCCCGTTTTCTTTTCGGTAGTGGTCCAGGACCAGCAGGTGTCTGACTCTGAATGTTCGCATCCTCGGGTACGGAGACGTTGTTGTCTCGGCAGAACTGTTTCACTGATCCCCATACATCATTCCATTTGTCAGTCTGTCTCTGTGACACAAAGTGCGCTTTCAGGTTGTCGGTAAGCACAGCCGCTTCGGAAAGTGCGAGACTGGAGGACTGAAGGGCTTTGTGTGTGACATGAATCACACGCAGTATGTCTTCAAGTACAATGAGACATGTAATGAATGACAACCTGCCCATATGCTCACATAGGCCAGTGGCCTCCACTGACCACTTGCCTCCCTCATCACTCATTTCTCTCAGGCACTGTGTAATCGCAGAGTAGTGTGTTTTAACGGCATGCAGAGAACGCCACTTGCATGCCCAGCGCGTCTCGCTGGGCTGTGCAATTTCGGTTGGCTTCATATCCAGCGATTTCTGGACTTCAATAAAGCGATGGTGGTTGGTCGGCTCTGCAAATACTGAGTACAGTTTGCCGATGACATTCAGTAATGTTTTGACACTGCGGTTCACCGTGCAGCAGTCCACAAGCACGAGATTCAGTTTGTGAGCCAAGCAGTGTATGTATACTGCGTATGGATGCGTCTCTTTAATGCGCTGCTGCACTCCAGACACTTGGCCGGACATTACAGAGGCGCCATCGTAGCTCTGGGCAACAATTGGGATGTTTTTCAGTCCGCAGATCTCCAATCCAGTGTTTATGGCGTCCACGATCCCAGCTGCATTTCGAGATGCTGAACAATCAATAAAACACAAAAAACGCTCCTTGATTTCAAGCTGCTCTGTATATCTTAAACAGACTGACAGCTGCTCAGTGTGGGATGACCTGGCCTCATCTGCGATTACAGCAAAAAACCCAGTGTCCTGCACTTTCTCTGCAATTTCCGCACGAACCAAATTTGCGCATATCTCAATTATTTCGTTCTGAAAATCTGGACTTGTAGCATTGAAATAATTAGACTGCATACTTTGAAAGTCGGGATCATATTTCGAGAAAAATTTGCAAACTTCAAGATAATTCCCACGAGACTCTGAATCGATAGCCTCCCTGTGTCCACGGAAAGGCAATCCAAGTGCAGACAGCAATCTCACGATATCCACAACTTTAAAAAGATAAGATCTGTTCTTCTCAACAGTAGCGTTGTGGCTCTCCGACAATTTGGCAGCTATCGATCCACCTCCAGATGTGCTCTGTTTGAAGTTGTCCCATTTAACCATACAGTTCTGATGGGCCAGTGAATTTGCATGTTTTTCCAGTTTGCTGCTTAGTTTTTTCCAGTCACTTACGCCCTTTCGGAACGATTCTTCCACACTGCTGTCAGTCTGGAAGTGGCGGCAGGCGAAACAGAAGACAGCATCCTTTAAAACCGAGTATTCAAGCCAACAGTACTTGTTGTAGTAGTACGTGGAGAAGGCTCGTTTAGTCTTTCCAAACAACCTTGAAGGAAAATCCGGAAGAATAGGCTTCTTAGGACAGCAGTGCTTGTCGCCAAGATCATTTGGTAGTTGCTGTGAGCTAGTGCTTCTAGGCAAGCTAACTGACCCAGACGACAGCCCAGCAAGATCCGATGGTGAGCTAGCACTAGCTGGGTTTGCCGAGCTGGTTCCAGGTGTTTCCAGGTCATCAGCATTTGTTGGTAGAATTACTGGCTCTGGTTCTTCTTCTTGCCGAGTGTTGGCCGAGGTCATGGGACGTTTTAAAAAACGTCGAATATCCATTTGCAGTTTGCAATACTTACATCAGGCTACAACTGTAATTGTTATGCGCTAGCGAGATTGATACTGAGAGCGGGAAACCAAGTAGCGGACGGAAACAGTAGTCAACGTCACTATGTCACACGATTACTGAAAAATAAATATATTACAAAAATGTGCTAGGATTCATATTCATTACATACTACTACCATGTATTTTAATCAAAACCTTAAAATATCAGTACGTATACATTTTTAACATTTATATTTTGCCATTTCCTTGACGTCATGTCATTACATGTTTCAGACACCAGGGGGGGCAGGGCCCCCCCTGCCCCCCCAGAAACTCCGCCTATGGTTTAGAAGCGGGTTTGAGGCGGAACGATAACATTTTACACGGTTAACTGCTAGAAGCCTACCGTTAAAATGTAAAAATATTTTAAATGAAACTAGGGAAGGCCTTGGACTAACACGAAATCAACTTCGACACTCACGTGCGTACAAGACGCCGGCATAGGTTCGCGTTACAACTAAGCTCCTTCGAGTCGTTAGAAAAGTCTACATTCGGTTTTAAAACAATGTACAGTCTAATACCCATTTACATGACTTAGACTGACGCATTCCTGAATATCATAACCCTTAAAGTTTGTGTTCTATCCTAAAAAGCCGGGTATGCCAATGTTAGCCAAAAAGCTAGCCAAAACTGAAAACCTTCAAAGTTCTTCAATTACAAACGCATATATTTAAAAAAACAACATGGGACGACAATGCTATACAACCACTTCAACGAGGATTGATATACATGACAAAAACTGGTTTTCAAGCATGACAGTTTCTTACCTATCTTCATATTCAGCCGACATTATTACAAAGGAAGAGAATGTGGCAGAGATGTTTTATATACGCCAACGTGACGTTCTAACTCACGTTGTCATTGCAGGAGCACACAATCAATCAACTGTGAGCCCACCCATTGGGACACACCATTGGCTCACTTGTATGTCACTTATTAAGTGGGCGGGGAAAGTCAATCCATCAATGTGAACATCAGTAGGCGGGACTAATTCAGTCTTCCAATTCCATACAGCCATTGGCTGACGCTCTCTAGAAGTACATTTTCATTGGTCTTTTTTTTCTAGTCAATGAAACGTACTACACTGCTCTCGAGTCTCCTTTTCCGGTCTTCTCGTGCAGTCGGACGGTGTTTTAACAAAACATTATACTGTTCTAGGACCAGCCAGAAGTTCATGACATACCATCGTGTCGCTTTGACTAGTCACGAGAACATTGAACTTTATAAGGTGGGCAGTGAGTGACAGTGAGTTATAGTTTTATCAGAATAAACTTTTTGACGGTATATCTTTTCATAGGCCTACGTACAATTCATATCTGACCGTTGTAAAAAGAAACCTACAACCTCTATCATGAGTTCCATCTCTACACAAAACACCCTCCATCACTAAGTGAGCGTTATAAGCACAGTCCATGTTGGACAGTTGGCCTTTTTCATGAATGGGAAAACCTCTGGTTCTACTAGGACACTTTTCCCCCGAAGCTTGCATTTGCATCGCATATTCTTTACGTTGACAACCACAAGCTAGGGTTGTAGCAGCCAAATGGGTTGCTACGCAATGTGTAATGTCCCTGTTTGTACACTGGGTGTTGCTGTGCATTGCACAGGTGTTTTTAGGCATATAGGTAGGAAGCCTACTGTTGTAGCCAGGTGTTGACCCCGGAAGGGCAAATGGTTTTGACCGCTATACCGCGAAGGTGTGAGTAACATGTCGTTGCTCTACGTTTTAATGGACAATAAAGGAGAACTGTTTTAAACGAACGCAATGCGTGTATGGGCTTTATCTCGCCGACGGTACTCACGTCTAAAGGGTCTAAGCGCGTCAACCAGGTTATTCCTGGGGTACAACAACCCAGTAGCTCAGTAGCGTACTGTGCTCCTTCAAGGGTAATGTTGTTTCTGCCCACGTTATATTGAGAAAATAAATATTCAACTTTCCATCTCATCCTTGCCATGTAACTCGTTTATTCTTTGCAACCATAATACGTTATAGAAGATATAAAACAGTATGTTCCATCAACGCCCGTTTGAGAAAAATAATAAAACAAAAGAAGACAACGGAAAAAAAAACACAGGGTGGATTCAGGTATATTGGGACATTTTTTGTCATTTTATCTTCTGAGTTTAAGTTTGTCATCAAGTTCTAAAAATAACACAACACATGAGACATTTCTGAATTCCTCAAGGTATCCACATTATTTGAGTGTAAAAAATAAGTCTTTATGATATTTTATAAATGCATGGCTCACTATTTTAGTGCAGTTGACACAAAACTAATTTAAAGCAATTTGTTTGGTAATTTGGGACAGTATGTTTGGTAATTTGGGACATCATCAATTCATGGGTGTAGACTAGTAAAGTATTGAACAATAATTTAACATTTTAATGGATTTGTTACCCATAAAATGTTCTCTAAGTACTATTATTATTATTTCAGAGTATATAATATCCTCATTTTCAGGATATTATTGACATAAAATAATCTGACCCAAATTACAAGACCCACTACACACAGCTCTGACAGCTAGCAACTTTAGCCTCTAATTCCTTCTGCTAAAGATTGCCTAGGATACATCACTTAGGTTTTGTGTTGTTATAAATGTGACTTTTTTCACTTTTAATCAGGTTATTTGTGACTAAACTATTAACACGTTTCATTTTACACCCTAAAAATGCTGTCCCAAATTACCTGAAACATACTGTCCCAATTTACCACACCATGTTTGGTAATTTGGGACACCAAGAAAATGTTCAAATTAAATTAATATAAACATAATTTCAAATATTTAGATTTAGATTTTAGTACACTATTACATCACACATGTTGTATCAACATTGGTGTCCACATTAAATTAAGCATATACATTTTACAGCCTTATATTAAAATCCACATAAAGCACATGTCATTCTTCTCATCTCTTGATTTTCGGGGTCAACTTCCTGTTTGATGCTGACCACACACCCCTGTGTGATGTCACGTACGTTATGTCATGTGACTTTAGTTATATGCTTCCTAAGCAATGTATCAGCACCCCTAACTTTACCATAGCCTTTTCAAGGCAGAAGTAAAATGCCTTTTCCTTATGCTGTCCCAAATTACCTGATGTCCCAATATACCTGAATCCTATACACAAGATCGCTTTTGTTACAAAAAAATGTATAATAAACTAGTTTGGAACAACACTGAAAATGTATTTCTGAGGCTGACATGGTGACTTTGAACTGAGGATTAACATTTATTTTTACTCAAAAATATGAAACAATAAACTGTGTCCCTCCATAAACACCTGTTATAATTTTTTTCTCCAACGATAAGCATAGCAACACGTTCACTGACGAAAGAAAAAACGAGAAAAATGGAGTGAAGCTCTTCAGTTTGGGTTGGGTTAGGGATGATAGTCAGTTTGCGAGACACAAAGAGAGAGAGAAGGAGAGAGAGAACAATAGATAGAGAGAGTGGTAGAGAGAGACAAGACAAGAGAGAACACCTTCCCTCAACTCCCAAGTTCAAATACACATTTGTTTTCAATGCACGTGTCACCGTAGCAACTATCAGAGTAAAAGAGTTTGAGTTGGCCCCTGTCAACCACAAGGAAATAACCATAAACATTCACAGCCAGGGGTCACAGACAGGGGTCACAGGGAAAGCTTGCAGTTACAGTTCCTTGTACATTTGCCTCCTGAGTTTCGGCATGTCCTGCTGGTCGAAGCTGAACGGCTGCCCCAAGGCCAAGGTCTTGCAGTACTGGAACATGAGAGAGCGATGTAGAGAGAGAGATGGAGAGCAAGCGAGAGGGAGAAAGATGGAGTGACCTCTCTCTAGATTGCAGACAGGCTAGTTTAGCCCACTCATCGTCTCAGTGCACAACTCGTTCTCGTCTGTTGGGTAACTCGACTAAACCACGGCCAAAAATAATAGGCGTTCTTTCATCCAGTAACTTGTGATCTTGTCAGTAATACATCAGACGGCTTATTTCGTCAGTAGGCTATCTTGTTCATGACGTCGTGATTTCTGTTAAACGGCGGTTATCTGGTTACTTGTCTCATGGAGTCACACTTTAACTGTCCATGTACCCATGAATGAGAATTTTGTTTCTCACTGTCCCAATATACATATTTCTTCACACAGACAACCAGCTGTGGACGTACAAACTTACCCCCAATGGTGAAACTGACATAAGGCGTCTCAATGGGAATACCTGGGGGCCGCTCAACTGTGAGGTAAACGGAAATTTTGATGTTGGTTCACGAGAGACTGAGTGGATTAGCGCCTATCGCCCTCTAGTGGAAAAGCCCTAACTCCTTTGACAAGCGCAAGTAAATGCACCTTGACTAGTGAGGCGTAAAAAATGTTCGGTCAATTAAGTGACCAAAAAAAATTAGAGTACCAGTTTCATACATTATATATTTGTTCTTGTTAAAAAGGAGAAATACCTTTATTTAAGACCATTAAAATAAATACTATACAGAATCCAATGTAGAAAAGTTGATACACTGCTTCTGTCTCAAAAAGGTTAACAATTTCATCACATTTTTTAATAAGTCATTTAAAAAATAGCACTGACCATCAACTTCCCCACATCCCGCAAACCAACACTCCCATGACAGGCATTTTTTAAACAAGCAACAGAAAAAAACAAAGACATACTGTATAATCTCTATATACTCAAAATCTGTAGTTTTGGTCCTTTTGTGTTCAAGAACCCTCCAACAAGTGTGTGTTTTTTTTTGGTGGGTGAGGTAAGTTACACCACCCTTTTCAAAATCAAATATGTTCTGGAAAAAAAAACCCTGAAATAAAATAAAAATATAAAGACCTAGTCATTGCAAAAGTCAACACTGTGACAAGATTTGAACAGGCTTATCGAGACGTGTTACGCCTTGAATATTAGTCTGTACCACTCCCCTAAAAAAAAAGTTGTTCTCGCAACTAAAAATGCTACGTCACAAATTTTGACTATACAAGAAAGCGGTTTGAACACACACAAACAGGGACAGAATCCGTCATCATAACTCATTCATGATCGATTTTCTATACAATTCTTTTTTTTTATTGAAGAAGTTGCCTGAAACCCCCCATTACCCCCTCCTTAAGAGACGGATGAATTTGTATTGGATACAGTTTTTGCATTTTTTTTTGTCATTTTCTTTTTTACTTTTAGTCTCGGTCTTATTTTAAGTACTATTCTGGAAAACTTTCAGAAGCACAAAAAAGGTCCATGGTTAATGTTCTTAAATGCATGTGACTACGAACAGACCAATTGTTACAGTCCGTCTGAAAAAACAGAATAAAAATAATCTCCAATTCAAGGAGACACTTTTTTTTCTTGCAACAATTGAGCAAAGAAACAACCGAGTTTTGTCGTTTCATGACAAAGTTTTGCCAATATCAGTTTGTAACCTCTGGGGCAGGTTGGTAGAAGATGGGAGGGGGGGGGACTTAGTGGGCCTAGAGGAGGTATGTGAAGGCTGACAGGCTGAAACATCGACTAACTACGTAGAAGAAATCTTAAAACCCATGCCTGCGTAGGATCGCAAATTATTAAATTTCGAGAAAGAAAATGGGGAGGGTAAAATGAAGCCGGTGATTGGCTGGGAACTCCAGGGGGAGGAGTCATCTACATGAGGTCAGCAACGTTCATGGGCATCTCCTCAACCGAGGTGTTGTAGAAGGTCTCGATGTCGCGCAGAGTACGCTTGTCTTCCTCAGTCACCATGTTGATGGCCACGCCCTTCCTGCCGAAACGACCACCTCGACCAATCCTGAGGGGGGACACGGAAGGGGGAGGAGTTAGATGAGCCGGTGGGTGTTCATGTGCAAGTATTGAGACTATAAAAGGCTTCTTTAGCTGGTGTATCAAAGTAGCATGACATTTATGCAGCTAGACTTGAGGCAACCTGTAGTATAAAAGGTCTTGCAGAAATCTAAAACGCCACGCAAGTTATTCTGCAAGTCACTTGTGGGATACACTAACGCCATCACTCCCTGGACCTTGTCCAGACCATCATCTAGCCATTAAACCACTAGGATAAGAGAAGTACTCTAGAAGACTGATCAACCCTGAAATAAAGTGCATTTACTAGTTTCCAGATCAGAGTGTTTTGAGGTTAGTATAGCTCAAGTCTATAGCATGTGCCCATAGCATGAACCAGCCTTTAACCTCACTGAACAGAGATGACTGGGATGAACATGGACTGCTTCTCTCTTCCCCTGACAGATATAAGAATCAGTGCCATTAGAGGGCACCGCTCTGCCCAGTGACAGGGGTGGTGGAGATGGGAGTTTATACACACGCACTTAATGTAGAGTAGTCAGCGATGCACAAGTGCATGCTGGGAGACGTAGTCTTACCTGTGGATGTAGTTCTCCCTGTTGGTGGGCAGGTCGTAGTTGATGACCAGGGACACTTGCTGGACATCAATACCTCTGGCCTGTAGGAGAGAGGGGTTAAAGTTCACTCAGAGCAACGCATCACTTCCTGATTGCATCACTTCCTGGTTGCCTCACTGCCATCATGGGTCTGGCGTGATCCACCCCCACCCACTGGGGAAGCATTGCGTAACTGCTTACATGTGACCATGGGTAAAGTTCACATGTGCAACAACTAGCCGGTCAAGGTCCAGCTCTGACGCAACCCCAGAAGAAAGGAGGATTAAACTTTGTGGTTTAGAATTTTGATGTGTGTAATCTGCTATTAAGTAATGAGGAGGGACTGGGAGCCCGTTCACTGTGGAGAGCAGAAGGTTTCTGTGCCAAAGAACATCAGTCCTCCAACAGCACTGTAGGGCTGGGAGGAGAGGGAACTTTGGCCCCTCAGACAGAGAGAGAGGGGTGTATGGTGTGTGTGTGTGTGTGGTGTGTGTGTTTGTGTGTATGTGTGTACCTACCAGCAGGTCAGTGGTGATGAGGACTCTGCTGGAGCCGGAACGGAACTCTCTCATGATCAGATCTCTCTCCTTCTGGTCCATGTCTCCGTGCTGGAAGACAGAATTGGAACATGGAGAACATTAAGAACAGGAACAGGCCGAGATGAGGTACCTATAGCGACGCGGCTCGTCAGACGTGACAAATCAGGAATCATTTAGAACTCTTGCACTTGTACTTTCCACATGCACCGTTTGCAAAGTATTCCAATTAAATGTAGACGATTTGGGCTTCAGTATTATGAAGCGTTCCACTTCCTGGGTAAGCTAAGGTGACAGCAGCCATTACTACAAGCCGGTAACATGACTTTAAGACTAGACAACCACCAAAAGAATGAAGGTAAAAGATCAACTGGGTGTGGGTTACATGTCTCAATCATGACTCATTCTGAGGAAGCCAGTTTCCTGGTTCCAGAAGTTAGGAAACGAAAGAGAATGGAATGAGTCAGACCTAGACCACACCCACCACTACACAGACCAATTATATTACAAGAGCCCTCTCTCTCTCTCGCTGAAAGCTTTGCTTACTACAGCTGATCACATGCTCCAAGTAATGAGTTGTTAATGTGCCCATAGCATGAACCAGCCTTTAACCTCACTGAACAGAGATGACTGGGATGAACATGGACTGCTTCTCTCTTCCCCTGACAGATATAAGAATCAGTGCCATTAGAGGACACCGCTCTGCCCAGTGACAGGGGGATAGCAGTTACTACTTGCAAAAATGATGAAATACCAAGACCAACAGCAAGCTAAACCAGAATACTATTTGGTTCAAACCGTCTCTTGGCACAAGCACCAACTGTCATTTAGTGTGTGTGTGTATGTGTGGGGGGGAAAGAGGGGGTCTCACCAGGGCGGAGACGGTGAAGTCGCGGGCGTGCATCTTCTCAGTGAGCCAGTCCACCTTCCTCCTGGTGTTGATGAAGATGACAGCCTGAGTGATGGTCAGGGTCTCGTACAGGTCACACAGAGTGTCCAGCTTCCACTCCTGAAGGATGGAAGGAGAGAGTGGTCAGACTAGAACCACCTTCCGCTTAAAATTAAGTTTACGGTATGGAGAAGGTACATGAAATGGATGCGTGCTTGTAAATATCTTGACATCAAAACTTTTTTTTTGGCCAACGGATGCGACACTCGTCTGTTTTCAGTCTCATGAGTTCAGATCACATTCCAGAGGCCTGCAGCTTCGGAACTCCGACCAGCAGAACGCCGGCCGGCGCCCGGCAACCGCAGGGAACTCTGAGATCAGTTGACACGCATGGATATCATCACTAAACAGACCACGCCTCCTTCATAGTCCTGGAGGTGAGTGTGTGAGAGAGAGGGTGTGTGTAAGGGGGTGTGTGTGAGAGAGGGTGAGTGTGAGAGAGAGAGAGGGTGTGTGTGAGAGAGAGAGAGGGTGTGTGTGAGAAAAGGTGTGTGTGAGAGAGAGGAAGAGAGTGAGGGTGTGTGTGAGTGAGACAGCAGCAGCATTTACCTCCTTCTCCACGTTGACGTAGAACTGACGGATTCCCTCCAGGGTCAGCTCCTCCTTCTTCACCAGGATGCGGATGGGCTCACGCATGAACTTCTTGGTGACCTCCAGCACGTCTGAGGGCATTGTGGCCGACAGCAGCACCACCTGGTGGAGGGAGGGGGCATAACAGGTTAAAAGACATACAGAAGAGGGGTGTGGCAACTACAAGTGGCATGTTGGTTAAGCTACTGTAGTGGGCGACGAAGGCCAACGGTGGCACATGATAAACTGTATACATCAGAAGAAGGTTACAAAGAGTTGCGCAAGTCAACAATTGTCATCTTGTATCTTATCCCATGCATGGATCAGAGGGGATGATAAAGAAGTGTAATCTGCTATTAAGTAATGAAGAGGGACTGGGAGCCCGTTCACTGTGGAGAGCAGAAGGTTTCTGTGCCAAAGAACATCAGTCCTCCAACAGCACTGCAGGGCTGGGAGGAGAGGGAACTTTGGCCCCGTTTAGAAGCGGGTTTGAGTCGGCGGCCATTTTGGGTCTTTACCTGTGTGTTGGGGCCCAGTTTCTGGAAGATCTCGTAGATCTGGTCCTTGAACCCTCGGCTCAACATCTCATCAGCCTCGTCCAGGACAAACATCTTGATGTGTCTGGCAGCTGGCAAAGAACACAGAACACAGTTAGCCACTGAAAAGTATATAAATAATGAATGTGAACCAAACTCAAAAGCCCAAACAAGATGGCTTCTCCAGAGTATGGCTGGTCACCTTAATGTTAAAGCTATTCAAAGCTCCTTATCCTATATACTGGAGTTCATTTATTGTCAGTACGTTTTGCTGTATTCAGCCAGATTGGAATCTGATCATGGGTTCCGGGCCCCTGGGTTCCGGAACACGCCGGCCAACAGAACGTTGACCAGCAGCCCCGGAACTCAGTGTGGTTCCGGAAGTCAGTTGACACGCATGAATATCATCATTATACAGCTCTGACCAACGACAGATGTCATTTTCGATGTAAAAAATAAATAAAACATAAATAAATGCCCTTGCATGTGGAACTTACAGAGGAACTTGCGGTTGAGCATGTCGAACACCCGGCCCGGGGTCCCCACAACTATGTGGGGGGCTTCAGCCTGGAGTTTAGTCTGCTCGCTGCGGACGTTGGTGCCTCCGATACAGGCGTGGCACGACGCGCCCATGTAGTCCCCGAGGGCCAGGATCACCTTCTGGATCTGAGGACAGCGAAGAGGAACTGGGGTCAGGACACGTGGGCACAGGGGGGGGGCTCAGACACCTGGAGAATTACCTGCCCTGTCGGATCTCACTCTAATCTGGCACACCTGAGTAACTATTAGGCTGGCTGGTCAGGTATCTGGGTGTCGAATCGGGTCGAGTGTCAGGCCACCATGATGTGTAAATGGTGTGTGTGGTTTGCGCAGCTGGTCGTGAAGGATTAGAAGTGATCCGTTTGCTGTCTGAGACATGGAACGGGACCCAATTACATGACATCTAAACGGGATCCATGTCTGCACAGCGCAGACTGGACCTTAAGAGAACGCTAACATCTTTGCTTAGCAACACTTTGCCGAACAAGAGCTAAACTCAGTTCCAAGTCATGAACAGTGGTTTTGTGCCCATAGCATGAACCAGCCTTTAACCTCACTGAACAGAGATGACTGGGATGAACATGGACTGCTTCTCTCTTCCCCTGTCAGATATAAGATTCAGTGCCATTAGAGGACACCGCTCTGCCCAGTGACAGGGGGGGGATGGAGATGGTGGAGTTTATACACTACACACAAGCACTTAAAAATGCATTAGTCACAGAGACAACCACCAAACAGTCTGTCCCTATGGCTGTGAAAACACATCACATGACATGTCACATGACGTAGTAGACTGGCAGATGAAGCCTCCACCCTTTAAGACATCCATCCCAGCATCCCTCCACCTTTAAGACATCCATCCAGACACTTCTACACATGCAGCCATTATCGTCCAATAAAAATCACGGGTCGATCCGACTATGCATTGATGCAATTTAAAACACGACACAAAAGCCCTTTGACGACAGACGTGTAATCTAGGGTTGGATCTGGGACTAGGATTAGTACACATGCCATTAGGGTGTTTCTGTAATAGTCAGTATGTCTATAAATGGTAATTGATATTACCATGGTTACTAGGCGTCCTGGGTGTGTTAGACGAGTACCTGCTGGGCCAGTTCTCTGGTGGGAGCCAGGACCAGGGCCTGGGTACCCTTCAGCTCGATGTCAATCTGCTGCAGGATAGAGATGGCGAAGGTGGCAGTCTTCCCTGTGCCAGACTGGGCCTGAGCGATCACATCGAAACCTGCAGAGCAGAAAAGGATTCGAGAGGGGAGGACAGAGATTACTGAGTGAAACCACACAAAAAGTCTTTCTTTCTGTGACTGTGGGTAGTAGCATGGTGGCTGCCGGCATTCTACCGGTCTTAAACTTACAACTTCCCACCTTCAGTATTACATACCACCTAGTCTACCAGCAGGACACATATCTGAACACTTAACTAAGCTTCTACAAGTTCATTTTAGCAATGTGCCCATAGCATGAACCAGCCTTTAACCTCACTGAACAGAGATGACTGGGATGAACATGGACTGCTTCTCTCTTCCCCTGTCAGATATAAGATTCAGTGCCATTAGAGGACACCGCTCTGCCCAGTGACAGTGGAGATGGGAGAAGCCACAGCTATCGCCTCAAATCAGAGTCGCTTTACAAACTACCATAAGAGTCAAACGCACTGAATCCAAGGTGTGTTGTTGTTACTCACCCTTGATACAAGGGAGGATGGCCCTCTGTTGAATGGCAGAAGGCTTCTCAAAACCATAGGCATAGATTCCCCTGAGGAGGGTTTCATGCAAGCTCATCTCATCGAAACTGTCCACGATCTGGGTCCAGTTACTCTGTACAGAGAGAGAGAGGGGGAGAGAAAATGTACTTTGCCGCCCTTTAGTTAATACAATGCGAACAGTTTAGCACTAGTGCATATAGCCACTATATGCATCCAAATAAGCAAGTTAAAACGGCAACAAGCCGCGCCCTGAAGTCATTAGCGCACTCACCTCGATGATACCATCGGGTTCCATCCCCTCTGGGCCATTGTCTCTGGGACTGCAGAAAGAACAGAGATCAGAGATTAGCTAGTGAACTCCATAGCAGTGCAATAATAACATTCATTAGCATCGTTAACTTGGGAGTTGCAAATCGAATGAGGCAACCAGTTTATCAATTTCAACATTCACCATATGCACGTTATTTTAATTACGTAAAAATATTGTTTTATATTCAAAAAATAATCGCAAGATGACTGCGTAATTGGCAGAGTATGGCGCCATCAGCATGTCTGATGCGGTGGGTGACATTTTCCGGTTTAACGGGTATGCCACTAGGTTCTCGGCCGCCATTTCTATTTCGACATTCAAGATGGTCGTTTCCCACGGCTCGAATGCCGGTGGATAGCTCGATGGCGTGCTCACGTGAAATGCGCAAAATAAAACACATTTTCGACACCATATTACAGATTAAGCCGAATATTACACAAATTAGCCCCCAATAATCTATGATGCTCGTCTACTCAAAAGAAACGCATGCGATTCCTCGCTAGCCACCGTTAGCTAGCAAAGCGGGCCATGGCAAGGGCCTGACGTCCATGTCGAACAATTTCTAGAACCGATTTGTCAGCGAAAAGCATTATGACAAAGCCAAACAGTGGTAGAAGGGGGGAGGTAAACCCGTTGAATGATTTCACACCCCCTTCTAGAGATTTCACGGGTTGGACAAGTTAAAGGCGGTTCCGCGTAAAATTTGCGGCCTGCCATTGTCTGATCCGAGACTACGAGGAGAGTAGACCATGTGCGTGTCACATTTTCCCCACCCCTACCATTGAGGAAGGCGCACAGTAGAGCCATTATACATATACCAATGGGCCTTAACGATAACATTTTACACGGTTAACTGATAGTACCGTTAAAATGTAAAACTTTTTTAAATGAAACTAGGGAAGGCCTTGGACTAACACGAAATCAACTTCGACACTCACGTGCGTACAAGACGCCGGCATAGGTTCGTGTTACAACTAAGCCCCTTCGAGTCGTTAGAAAAGTCTAAATTCGGTTTTAAAACAATGTACAGTCTAATACCCATTTACGTGACTTAGACTGACGCATTCCTGAATATCATAACCCTTAAAGTTTGTGTTCTATCCTAAAAACGCCGGGTATGCCAATGTTAGCCAAAAAGCTAGCCAAAACTGAAAACCTTCAAAGTACTTCAATTACAAATGCATATATTTAAAAAACAACATGGGACGACAATGCTATACCACGACTTCAACGAGGGTTGATATATATGACAAAAAATGGTTTTCAACCATGACGGTTTCTTACCTATCTTCATATTCAGCCGACATTGTTACAAAGGAAGAGAATGTGGCAGAGATGTTTTATATACGCCAACGTGACGTTCCAACTCACTTTGTCATTGCAGGAGCACACAATCAATCAACTGTGAGCCCACCCATTGGGACACACCATTGGCTCACTTGTATGTCACTCATTAAGTGGGCGGGGACAGACAATCCATCAATCTGAACATCGGGAGGCGGGACATAATTCAGTCTTCCGATTCCATATAGCCATTGGCTGACGCTCTCTAGAAGTACATTTTCATTGGTCTTTTTTTTCTTGTCAATGAAACGTACTACACTGCTCTCGAGTCTCCTTTTCCGGTCTTCTCGTGCAGTCGGACGGTGTTTTAACAAAACATTATACTGTTCTAGGACCAGCCAGAAGTTCATGACGTACCATCGTGTCGCTTTGACTAGTCACGAGAACATTGAACTTTATAAGGTGGGCAGTGAGTTATAGTTTAATCAGAATAAACTTTTTGACGGTATATCTTTTCATACGTACAATTCATATCTGACCGTTGTAAAAAGAAACCTACAACCTCTATCATGAGTTTCATCTCTACACAAAACACCCTCCATCACCAAGTGAGCGTTGTTAGCTCAGTCCATGTTGGACAGTTGGCCTTTTTCATGAATGGGAAAACCTCTGGTTCTACTAGGACACTTTTTCCCCCGAAGCTTGCATTTGCATTGCATATTCTTTACGTTGACAACCACAAGCTAGAGTAATGTTGTTTCTGCCCACGTTATATTGAGAAAATAAATATTCAACTTTCCATCTCATCCTTGCCATGTAACTCGTTTATTCTTTGCAACCATAATGCGTTTTAGAAGATATAAAACAGTATGTTCCGTCAACGCCCGTTTGAGAAAAATAATAAAACAAAAGAATACAACGGAAAAAAACACATACCTATACACAAGATCGCTTTTGTTACAAAAAAAGTATAATAAACTAGTTTGGAACAACACTGAAAATGTATTTCTGAGGCTGACATGGTCCGACATGGTGACTCTGAACTTGGTAAGGATTATCATTTATTTTTACTCAAAAATATGAAACAATAAACTGTGTCCCTCCATAAACACCTGTTATAATTTTTTTCTCCAACGATAAGCATAGCAACACGTTCACTGACGAAGAGGAAAAACGAGAAAAATGAAGTGAAGCTCTTCAGTTTGGGTTGGGTTAGGGATGATAGTCAGTTTGCGAGACACAAAGAGAGAGAAAGAGAGAGAGAAGGAGAGAGAGAACAATAGATAGAGAGAGTGGTAGAGAGAGACAAGACGAGAACACCTTCCCTCCCTCCCAAGTTCAAATACACATTTTTTTTCAATGCACGTGTCACCGTAGCAACTATCAGAGTAAAAGAGTTCGAGTTGGCCTCTGTCAACCACAAGGAAATAACCATAAACATGTAAATAAAAACAGGGAAAGAGAGAGAGAAAAAGAGAGTTAAAAAGGGCAATAAAAACAAAAACGGGGAAAAAGGGGAGGACCCCCCTCCTTTTCTACCCTCCCTCCCCCCTCCTACCCTCCCACCCCTCTCCCTCCACGTGTTCCATCGCTGGATGTCTTCAGAGGAGAAAAAGTTGTTTCTAAAAAGTTGTTTTCCTCTTTTTCCTTTTCTGTTAGGTCGCTCGCTCGCGCGTCCATCTTACTCTCCCTCCTTCCCCCGTCCTCTCGCCCGCCCGGAAGGGGGGGGGGTGGGTCACGGCCAGGGGTCACAGCCAGGGGTCACGGACAGGGGTCACAGGGAGAGCTTGCAGTTACACAGTTCCTTGTACATTTGCCTCCTGAGTTTCGGCATGTCCTGCTGGCCGAAGCTGAACGGCTGCCCCAAGGCCAAGGTCTTGCAGTACTGGAACATGTGAGAGAGAGAGAGACAGAGAGACAGACAGAGACAGATGGAGAGAGAGAGATGGAGAGAGAGAGAGAGAGAGGTGGGGAGGAGAGAGAGGGAGATAGGGAGAGAGAGATGTAGAGCGAGAGATGTAGAGAGAGAGAGAGGGAGGAGAGAGAGAGGAGAGAGAGAGGTGGGGAGTAGAGAGGACATAAGATGGATGTTAACCATATAAGGTAAAATAGTACAACACAGAAAAGTGTGCCCCTTCGGAATGACTTAATAGAAGCAGTGCATGTGTGTGGGTGTGTGAGACACACCTGTAGGACGAACGCTCCGCAGTCACTGTCGTTGTTCTGACGGCCCACATTCTGAAAACACACAGCAAGACATCAGACACGAAACAACCCCCCACACACACACACACAATGGGTGGCAGTCTTGTCGAGGCCCACAGACTCACCATTTTGAAATAGCCTTTCCATCCTGTGAGGAAGTCTCGCTGGTCCTTCTTAACCGCCTCGGCTTGGAGGTACTTTGAGATGTGCTGAGAGGAAGAACGTCAAAGCTGGTTTAATACACAGCTGGTTTTATACACACACGTCTACCTGGCATTCGTACGCCACAGCAAGAGTCAGGTGGCTAAGCGGTTAGGGAATCGGGCTAGTAATCTGAAGGTTGCCAGTTCTATTCCAGGCCGTGCTAAATGACGTTGTGTCCTTGGGCAAGGAACTTCACCCTACTTTCCTCGGGGGGAATGTACCTGTACTTACTGTAAGTCGCTCTGGATAAGAGCGTCTACTAAATGACTACATGTAATGACAGGTGTGTGATGAAGTCTCCTCAGAGAGAAAGCACCAGGCTCGCTTCAGAGAGACCCAGGCTCGCTTCAGAGAGACCCAGGCTCTTCAGAGAGACCCAGGCTCACTTCAGAGAGACCCAGGCTCACTTCAGAGAGACCCAGGCTTTCAGAGAGACCCAGGCTCGCTTCAGACAGACCCAGGCTCGCTTCAGAAAGACCCAGGCTCACTTCAGAGAGACCCAGGCTCACTTCAGAGAGACCCAGGCTCACTTCAGAGAGACCCAGGCTCTCTTCAGAGAGACCCAGGCTCTCTTCAGAGAGACCCAGGCTCGCTTCAGAGAGACCCAGGCTCGCTTCAGAGAGACCCAGGCTCGCTTCAGAGAGACCCAGGCTCGCTTCAGAGAGACCCAGGCTTTCAGAGAGACCCAGGCTTTCAGAGAGACCCAGGCTCTCTTCAGAGAGACCCAGGCTCGCTTCAGAGAGACCCAGGCTCGCTTCAGAGAGACCCAGGCTCGCTTCAGAGAGACCCAGGCTCGCTTCAGAGACCCAGGCTCACTTCAGAGACCCAGGCTCACTTCAGAGACCCAGGCTCTCTTCAGAGAGACCCAGGCTTTCAGAGAGACCCAGGCTCTCTTCAGAGAGACCCAGGCTCGCTTCAGAGAGACCCAGGCTCGCTTCAGAGACCCAGGCTCGCTTCAGAGACCCAGGCTCACTTCAGAGACCCAGGCTCACTTCAGAGACCCAGGCTCTCTTCAGAGAGACCCAGGCTTTCAGAGAGACCCAGGCTCGCTTCAGAGAGACCCAGGCTCGCTTCAGAGAGACCCAGGCTTTCAGAGAGACCCAGGCTTTCAGAGAGACCCAGGCTCACTTCAGAGAGACCCAGCCCCGGCGGCTCGTCCTCACCTTCGGACAACGGCGGTTTAGCGTCCTCTGAGAGTCGAAGTAGGTGATGGCCCTCTTGGGAATGTCCACGCTCACCAGAGACCAGTGGACCTCCAGGTGGATGGGGATCAGCAGCAGGTCCTTCTGGAAGATGTCCACCTGGAAGAGATGGAGGCAGAGAGAGAGATGGAGGAGGAGCCAGATAGAAAGGGACAGTTGGAGCAAGACAGACAGAGGATATATCATATGTGTGTGTGTGTGTGTGTGTGTGTGTACAGCAATGTAGCTAGCTAGGAATCACAGCGGCTTGTGTACATTTTTCGTCCATCTTTTGACGCCCTCGTAGCCTTTCGTCCTCAGCTTGTCGTAGAAGAAGCTGTTAAAGAAATGGACCTGGGGAAGGAGGAAAGAGACAGTTGGTCTCGTATTCTGAGGTTGATACACTGGTTAGAATAAATTATGGACAGTCTGGGATGTAACTGCAGGGGGGGGGGAGAACAGCTCAGCGGTTAGAGTATCTAGCAGGTCTGTCAGCAGGTTCAACCCCACCCTGTATGCTGCTTTGTATAAAAGCGTCTGTTAAATGAATACTGGTCAACTGTAAGCGTTTTTTTTATTTTTTATATATAAATAAAAAGTTCATTTAAATCTTCATTTATAAATGTACTGTATTGATAAATATTACCTTCTCGGGTACATAATCCATGACCAAGTCCCCGTACATGTTCATGATCTGTGGGCAAACACCAGACATTCAAATCAATTCAATTCATTGGGTCAACGCAGCTCTAAAAGGATTCATGATCGTGAAAACTAAGTCACTTCCGAGACCAGTAAAGCATCGGCAAAGAGCCATCTGGGTACAGGGATATTTGTCATTTTGAAATGACTCAAGATGGAAGTCACGTGACTTCTGAGTCACGTGACTTCTGAGTAGGGTTGCAAAGGGGCGGAAAGTTTCCGGTAAATTTCCGGAAAGTTTCCGGAAAGTTTCCACGGGAATTTTGGCTCGGGAATTTTGGGAATTTTGAAAACAAAAATCAGCCAACGTTTTTTTGCAAAAGCATATAACGGGGAACTTAAATGTAGTTGAGAACAAGTCTATGCACGCCTAGCTCAGCTGGACCCTGAATGCAGCTGGTTGGAAACATTGTCTGCCAGAAACATAAACGTAAACATAAAACGTTCTGTTGTTTTTGAACGTCTTTGTCATCAGTGAACGTTTCAACCCTATGCCTGGCAAGTGTGAGAGCGCCGAATTGCGTAGAGGCCAAGAGCGGTATTGCAAACAGATAGAGATTTCAATTATAGCTTGCAACATATTGAAATACATTTTTGGAGCTGTGAACTTAGTTAAACATTTTGAATTAATATGAACTGAACTAGTTCATTTTAAAATTTGTGAACTATGAACTGAACTAGTTCATGTAGAAAGTGAACTTTCCCAACCCTGTTTGTCATTACCTAGCCTATTGATTACTTGGTAATCTGAAGCCATGTTCATTTTAATACCAAGTTTATTTGGTACCAAAATGTCCAAAAAGTCAAAAATTACATTTTTAAAAGTTGTATTATAAATGTTTGCATGCATGTCTGCTTATGACAAGGCAAATACAGTTAAATTACCCCTATATTTCCAGTTTATTCCCGTTTATTTCCCGTTAATTCCCGTTTATTCCCGTTAATTCCCGTAAATTCCCGTGGAAAGTTTCCAACTTTGAATATTCCCGGAATTTTGCAACCCTACTTCTGAGTCATAAATGTGTCCTCCTCCCCACCTGGTCATTAAGCCAGTTCTGTCCGTACAGCGTGCTGAGGTCATCCATGGTCAGCACGTGGCGCTTGTAGTTCACACGGAACCCTCTGACCATAGCCGTGCCCGACGACCTCTGGTAGGACTGAATAAGGTGCTGCACCACTGTTTTCCTGTGGAGGGAGAGGGGTAGGGAGAGAGAGAGAGAGAGAGAGATATAGAGATAGAGAGAGAGAGAGGGACGACAGTAGCTTGTCAAATACCACATTTAACATCTTGTTCATCTTTTATTATCAGGGAAAGTCTACAGAGGCGTGTGTGTGTGTGTGTGTGTGTGTGTGTGTGTGTGAGAGAGAGAGACCTGTGAGGCTGGGAGAAGCTCTCGTTGAAGACATCCTGCAGCTTCTCCACGATGTCGTCTACATGGACGGGGATCAGACTTCCATACTGCTGGAGAGACTCGTCCAGGATCCCTGGGGGATGACATCATTACAGAACCAGTCTGACATCATTACAGAACCAGTCTGACATCACAGAACCAGTCTGACATCATCACAGAACCAGTCTGACATCACAGAACCAGTCTGACATCATCACAGAACCAGTCTGACATCACAGAACCAGTCTGACATCATCACAGAACCAGTCTGACATCACAGAACCAGTCTGACATCATTACACTACCAGTCTGACATCACAGAACCAGTCTGACATCATTACAGAACCAGTCTGACATCACAGAACCAGTCTGACATCATCACAGAACCAGTCTGACATAATCACAGAGCCAGCCTGACATCACAGAACCAGTCTGACATCATCACACCAGCCAGCCTGACATCACAGGACCAGTCTGACATCATCAGAGAACCAGTATGACATCACAGAACCAGTCTGACATCACAGAGCCAGCCTGACATCATCACAGAACCAGCCTGACATCATCACAGAACCAGTCTGACATCATCACAGAACCAGTCTGACATCACAGAGCCAGCCTGACATCATCACAGAACCAGGCTGACATCATCACAGAACCAGGCTGACATCATCACAGAACCAGTCTGACATCATCACAGAACCAGCCTGACATCATTACACAACCAGCCTGACATCACAGAACCAGTCTGACATCATCACAGAACCAGCCTGACATCATTACACAACCAGTCTGACATCATCACAGAACCAGTCTGACATCACAGAAACAGCCTGACATCACAGAACCAGCCTGACATCACAGAACCAGTCTGACATCATCACAGCCTCCTGACTACCTGTGACGCAGCTCATGTGCTCCTCCGTGAGGGCGACCTCGGCTGGCTTGTCCCTGGCGGCCGGGTGTAAGGCCTCCGCCTCCCTCCTCGCCCCTCGCTCCGCCCCGCTCTCCTGGCTGCTCTGGTAGTCCGAGTAGCCATTCAACCGCTCATCTGGGACCAGGGAGGGAGGGGAGGGTGGAGTGGGAGATGGGGTGAAGAGAGAGGGATCGAAAAGAGACAGAAAGAGAGACCATAATCAAAGGGGTTAGATATACGCTGTACAACAGTGGCACCACACACGGAATATACAGGAGTGGTATTGTACACTGAACACTTAAAAACCTGTCATTGTATAATATGTCCACACAGAGAGAGAGAGAGGGAGAGAGGGAGAGAGAGAGAGAGAGAGAGAGAGAGCAAGAGAGAGCAAGAGAGAGCAAGAGAGAGCAAGAGAGAGAAAGAGAGGGTCAGATTGCTCTGAAGAATTATAGACACACAAGGGAGGAATTCATCCGAGGAGACTCTCTAGCCCCCTCCTCCCTCACTCTCTAGCCCCCTCCTCCCTCACTCTCTAGCCCCCTCCCCCCCTCCCTCCCTCCCTCCCCCCCCTCCCCTCCCCCCCCCTCCCCCCCCCCTCCCCCCCCCTCCCCTCCCTCCCCCCCCCCTCCCTCCCTCCCTCCCCCCCCTCCCTCCCTCCCTCTCCCCTCTCCCCCCTCCTCCCTCCTCCCTCCTCCCTCCTCCCTCCTCCCCTCCCTCACCTCGTTCCGAGCAGCTCAGCCTCTCTTCGTCCGACAGCGGGGACCTGGCTCTCCTAAGCCCCCCGCTCCTCCTCTGGCGGTTGGCGTACACGCCGTACCGACGCCAGCGCCTCGCCCGGCGGTGCCCCAGGGTCCCCACCCACTGGGCCCTCTGACGCCAGGTCTTCCAGTGGTGTGTCAGCCGGGTCCCCAGGCCCCCGTGGGCCCTGAGCTTCAGCCAGCGCCTCAACCTGAGCTGCCTGAAACCATTGAGCCTGGAACGGGGGAGGAACCTAGGCGAGTCCCCCTGCTTCGTGCTCGGCCTGGTGGTCGTACGTCTCCTGGTTTGGGGGCGGGCCTCCTCGCAGCAGCTGCTGCGGGTGGTGGTGGTGGTGATGGTGGAGGTGGTGTTGCGGATGGTCAGGTATCGATGAAGGTAGCCTGTGTGGGACCTCGTATTCTAACTCTGCCTCCTCCTCTTCGTCCTCCTCTTCGTCCTCCTCATCCCATCCTTCACCTTCGAAATCAACCTCTCCCTCCTCCTCCTCCTCCTCTTCCACTTCTTCCATGTCTCCTTCGTTCTCCATTTCCTCCTCCTCCTCCTCATCCCCGTCCTCGTCAATCCCCTCCTGCTCCATGAACTCACCCCCCCCACACCCTCTCCTTCTGCCCCAGTTTCAGGTGCATGGGGCTGGGGACGTGGTGCGTGGAGGCTGGGTCCATGAGGTGTTCCCCAGGGAGACCCCCCACCCCCCGCTATCCTCCTGGCCCACGGTCAAACCGAGTTCGCCCTGCCAGCGGTTTTGTGCAAGGCTGCCTCCGCTGTCTCTCATGGTCCACGGGCACCCCACGACCTGCGCCAGCTCGTCGCCTAGGAAACGGGGCACAGCATGAGACGAGGGAGAACAGAATAGTCGGTTCTCAATTTCAATATCGGGACGCGGAAAGAAGTGTTAGCTTCATTTGGGAATCCCGTCATAGGTTGTTGTGTGTCAATTTATCTCCGAATTTAACTGTTCAGTAACAACTGCAACTGACTAGCATCCTCGTTCGTTGCCAACGACGTGCAACTGCAGCGACCGTTTGGAAGCTAGCATTAGCCTGCTAGCTTTATTGCTTGTTTACTGACCAGTCTCTTGACGATGCAAAAGCTAACGCTTATTAGAAACAGCCACGCCAGGTGCAACAAACGGCTGAAAACGATTGGTCGCTGTTCAGCTACCTAGCGCTAGTGCGTTCCTATCTGTGCCATTTCGGCATGTGCATTTAGCCACCTCGGTTTAGAGGGCACAGACTATTTCCTGAATATACAACCAGAAGGGAAAGCACCAATTACACCAAATTAACGTTACAAAGACGCATCCCCTTCAAGTAACATGAAGTTCATTTAACAGTCAGTAATTTGCTAATGTTCGCTAATGACAGTGAAAGTCGGACCTTTATGTTTCATTCGCATGTGTTTCAAACCATCCGTTCCCCAGTGTCAACTCCAGGAAATATACTGAACCCGCTAATGTTAGCAGACTAGCAAGCTTGCTTCGTCAAGTTATACGTGCAATATAGTCGCTAATCCCTCAACCATGAACATACAAATAATTTAGCAACCTTATCTCACCTACAATGCTCACAGACGAAGCAAATGCATTCAATCAAGTGATTAATTAACAAGTATTGCACGTAGCATTTGTTGTTCTAGACGCTAGTCGCTACGCTACGCTACAGCTAACCTATCAAAATACACCCGGTCGTCGGCCTATCGAATTAGTGTCATGGGGTAACACGATGCCATACTCACCGTTTAACTGCAGTTTTGTGGGAATGTGTTTCCAATTAAAAACCAAATATTTGCACTTCGATTATATTAATTTAATAAGGGGATAGGACCAAAACAGATGCTACTTTCTGTGAAACCTCATTCAATGAAGGCAGGTGTAGCGAAGCAGATGCCAGCCGCTAACTTTGATCTCTTTCCGGTCGTCCGGTTGGAAGGAAATATTTTTTTTTGTGGCAGAGTGCATGAGTACTAAAGCACATACGATTTGCACATGGATACGAACGCGTGTTGGTCAATTTTGGATACTAAATGAAGCCCTATATTTTATAGGGCAACGCTGGATAAAAAAAATATTTTTTGAAGTCCGTCGCACAAAGCGTGCGTCATTTAGCACTACGATCTAGCAGATCGCTCCGAGTCCATAACAGTGGGTGAGTGACAAGTTGAACTGTTTGCTGTTTTTATACGTGTCCTTTATCAAAATGGTTCAACAGATATTTTTTACGTAAAAACATTAACCATACATGCGTTTCGAACTGATTCATGAAATACATTTAGGAAAAAGGCGATGTTTTCAATAGGTTACGTAGCTGTACTAGCCTATGACTTGAGATGCTGTTATCAAACTTCCAGTTAGCTAGCCTATACACTGCAGTGTACAGTTAATACAGTTAAACTTATCTAGTCATTCACATTGGGTGACAGTTGTATTTTCTGGACTATATAATACATTACGGCTTGATGTAATGGTTGGTTATTATTAGAACTGAATGAAAATTGAACTTTGATCGTTGTGATAATAGTTCTACGTGACTCGAACGTCCATCCCCTCCGCCCCCCCTCTCTATCTTTCTCTCTTTCTGTCTCACTTGAAAGGACTTTCGCAGTAATAATTTTCCTGAGTCAGATACCATTCTTTTTTCTTTTGTAACAGCACGGTAAAATAACATTTAGCGGGAAGAACCAAGTGCCTTACGGAGCATGAGCGTCCCAGGTGACTACATGGAGGCCAAGTCGGATCAGGGAGAGAAGGCGGACCACGGCCTCGCAGACCTCCCCAGCGGGCCCCTGGAGCTGTACAGGAAGAGAGCCTCTTTCAACTGGAAGGACATGGTTCTCTTCATGGAGGGGGAGGATATAATGGCTTTCAAGGTAGGCTATGAAACAGCTACACAAGAACCGCACAATAACCACACAACAAGCGAGTCAGGTGGCTGAGCGGTTAGGGAATCGGGCTAGTAATCAGAAGGTTGCTGGTTCGATTCCCCGGCCGTGCAAAATGACGTTGTGTCCTTGGGCTAGGCACTTCACCCTACTTGCTTCGGTTGGAATGTACCTGTACTTACTGTGAGTCGCTCTGGATAAGAGCGTTCGCTAAATGACTAAATGTAAACAAGCACACAACAACCAATCATGTCTACACATCAATGCAGGGGCGTGGGTTTCATTATAAACGGGACATATTCCTCCAACCTTTAAAAAAAAATCTGTCCCACACTTTTATATCGAAAATCTAATTTAATGGCCGCATCCAAGAATCAGTTCGTTGGATGACAACGACACCTACAGTTGTAAGCGTGACCTTTAACCCCGTCTGTCTCTGACCGGGCGCCTGCTCTCCCCTGCAGCGACACGTCTACACACCGCGCTGGAAAACGACCCGCTGTTCGCCCGGCAACCGGGAGAGGACGTTCCCATGGAGACCATGCGAGAGCTGACCTTCCGCAGGGTCAAGCAGCTGTTCCGGTACGACTTCCTGACTCGCGATGACATGATGCAGAACCCTTGGAAGACGGTGGTGCTCAACGACTGCCTGGGGAGCTACGATTGGTCCGTGGCCGCCAAGTTCTTCCTCAACAAGGGGGTGAGCTCGCGTCGCCATGTCAACACCACTTATAACACGTTACATATTATGGGTTAGGGTTATAATTAGGGTGTGTTATATACAGATTAATTGGGGACTGTTGTCTTACATTGGGCTGACGAACATGTCGACTGTCCTTTTCTATTGTGCTTGTCAAGGCCACTCACCAAAGTGCTGGCATTGTCTTTAGCATGCGGAACGTTCCTGGTTCTAGAACGTCCGCGGTTCTAGAACGTTCGCTGAGATAAGCTTGTGGATTGAGACTGTCGACCCGAGTTCTGTTCTAATCTGCCGTATTCCACTTCCATTCCCTTCCGTTCCGTTCTAAATCTGTGTGTTCTGTTGTGTTTCCAGATGTTTGGATCCACTGTGGCCAACTCGGGTTCCCAGAGACATAACAAGTTTGTTCAAAACTCAGAAGACATGACGGTAATATAACCTCACATGCACAGGACACACACACACTTCTACACAAACACACACAGTCTTCTACACAAACACACACACAAAACACACACACACATATTCCTTTAATTTCCAGCGGTCTAGGGTTGGCAAAATCATGGAAACCGACATGTAACTCAGGGGTTACTAGTGTCCTTGCTGTTATGCCATTTCAGTTCAAGGTCTCGTGCAAATATGCCCTTTGGCCATTGGTCTAGGTTTATCTAACATTCCCATTTTATAGCCTCTTATCCTCATCAGAAATGTTACAACCGTGTTACAACAACCGTGTTACAACACCGTTGTAACTAAAACACTTTCTGTAGGTGACAGTTCGAGAAGCACATTTACAACGTAGCGCTGGTCTGTTTCAACAAAGGCAGCATGGAATGGCAGCTACGTATCTAAACCCACTGGTCACCTAGTTGGCCTCATGTGCTGCACCTGTTCATGCCTCTCTCTCTCCTCTCTCGTTCTCTCTCTCTCTCTCTCTCTCTCTCCCCCCCCTCTCCGTAGACATTTGGGTGTTTTGCGTTGACAGAGTTGAGCCATGGCAGCAACACCAGGGCCATGAGGACGACAGCCAAGTACGACCCCTCAACACAGGTGGGTGGAGGGAGCTACTCTGGCCTACACACACACACACACACACACACACACACACTCTGAAGTAGACACACACACTCTGAATTACACACCACACCACACACACACCGTGAAGTACACACACCTAACACCCCCCCCTCACACACACACACCACACACACACACTGTGAAGTCCACACCTAACCCCCCCCTCACACACACACACACACACTGTGAAGTACACAC
This sequence comes from Mallotus villosus, assembly GCA_903064625.1. Taxonomy (NCBI): domain Eukaryota; kingdom Metazoa; phylum Chordata; class Actinopteri; order Osmeriformes; family Salangidae; genus Mallotus; species Mallotus villosus. The sequence goes on from CAEFZP010003366.1 coordinate 27,164, forward strand.
CTAACCCCCCCTCACACACACACACACACACTGTGAAGTACACACCTAACCCCCCCTCACACACACACACTGTGAAGTACACACCTAACCCCCCCCTCCACACACACACACACACCGTGAAGTACACACCTAACCCCCCCCATCACACACACCTCACCCCCCCTCTTCTTCTCCTCCTCCTGGTGTGACACTGCGTGGTGCTTCCAGGAGTTTGTGATCCACTCCCCAGACTTCGAGGCTGCTAAGTTCTGGGTGGGAAACCTGGGCAAGACGGCCACTCATGCTGTGGTGTACGCCCAGCTCTACACCCCCGACGGGGCCTGCCACGGACTGAACT
>CAEFZP010003367.1:0-19139 GCA_903064625.1 Mallotus villosus
AACATTGACCACTTCAGTGCAATGTGTGCATGTGTGTACAAATCGATTGTTACAGGGTTTTATGTGTGTTCTAGTTTATGCGTTTCTACTGTAGTATGTCCACGTAGTGTGTGTGTGTCCATATGTCTGTGTGTATGTCTGTGTGTGTATGTGTGTGTGGTGTGTGTGGTATGTCTGTGTGTGTGTGTGTGTGGTGTGGTGTGTGTATGTATGTGTGTGTGTGTGTGTGTGTATGTCTGTGTGTGTGTGTGTGTGTGTGTGTATGTCTGTGTGTGTGGTGTATGTCTGTGTGTGGTGTATGTCTGTGTGTGTGTGTCTGTGTATGTCTGTGTGTGGTCGTGTGTGTGTATGTCTGTGTCTGTGTGTGTGTGGTGTGTATGTCTGTGTGTGTGTGTGTATATCTGTGTGTGTGTGTGTGTGTATATCTGTGTGTGTGTGTGTGTGTGTGTGTATGTCTGTGTGTGTGTGTGTGTGTGTGTGTGTATATCTGTGTGTGTGTGTGTGTATGTCTGTGTGTGTGTGCCTCTTTCTTCAGGCTGTGGCTGCGTCCAGACATTAACAGCAGTGTAAATCTGAGCTGGACTTTTACAGTCTGCATGCTCTCAAGGCCCCCCGAAACTCCCAGCCCTCTGCAGCCCGCCCAACACTGCAGACAGCATGAGGGGAGGGGAGGGGAGGGGAGGGGAGGGGAGGCACAGCACAAGCCGGGCCAGACAGGTTAAACCACTGAGTGAGAGCTGTTTCTGAAAGGTTCTGATCTTCTGACGTCTGAAAGAGGAGGCAAACCTAGGCTCAGAGATTGGATGATCATTGGCGAGTGTGTGTGTGAAAGTGAGTATGTGTGTGTAAGTGTGTGCGTGTGTTTAAGAGAGAGCGGGTTTGCATTTGCGTGTGTGTGTAGACACATGGCTGTGTGTTGCAGCGACATTGATGATATCAGACCTGGCAAAGATGAATGGAGCCCTAGTGTTGGATGAAGTGTGTGTGTCCAGGTGTGTATCCTGATATGCACCTGGCTCAGGGAAAGGCTTTGTTTCCTAGGAGTGTGTGTGTGTGTGTGGTGTGTGTGTGTGTGTGTGTGTGCGCGCTGTGTGTTTGTGTGTGTTTGCAATAGAATGGTCAACGGCAGATTGAATCTGTCAACTGAATTAAGAAGATGTATAAGCATCTGAATGCACACACATACACAGTATCACACACACACACATTAATCACAAACACACATGATAAACAAAGCAGTAAATATACATTAGCCAGATCCTGATGGGGGTAAACATGAAGCTATTATCATGCAGACAACCTGTTGATTGGTGAGGAGCTGGGAGACATGCTTTAATAACCTCCATCCATTCCATGGCATTCGTCCCAGAATCTCAATCCTGCATGGCAAACACACACACACACACACACAGGCACTCATAGACACACACAAGCACACGTTTACACCCTGAAAGACTCAAAGTTGTCTTAGATCTGAAAGGATTGGACAGGTTTAAGCAACACCACCAATCACAAGACAGTGCATGTCCGGAGCTCTGCAGAACAGACCCAATCTGATGAATTACACAATGATGGATTACACACATGCTAAAACGTCATGGTGCACTGTGCTGCATCTCAGGCACTAATGTTGTTTGCAGGGACAGATTAGGATTAGCATAATGGCTTCTCAGAAAACACAGGGCACAGGGTTAAGGAGGGGAGGGAGGGAGAGAGAGAGAGAGAGCCAGGGGTCAAAGGGGGTAAGGAGGGGAGGAGAGAGAGAGAGAGAGAGAGAGAGAGGAGGGGGGGGCACAGGGGGTAAGGAGGGGAGGGGGAGAGGAGAGAGAGAGAGAGCACAGGGGTAAGGAGGGGAGGGAGAGAGAGAGAGAGAGAGGGAGGGGGCACAGGGGTAAGGAGGGGAAGAATGTGTTCAGAGACATTGGAGGGCAATAGTGACACTGAGGCAGGAGAGAGAGAGAGGGAGGGGGAGGGAGGAATAGAGAGGGAGAGGGAGGGAGGAGGGGGAGGGAGAGGGGGGAGGGGGAGGGGGAGGGGGAGGGGGGAGGGGGAGGGGGAGGGGGAGGGGGAGGGGGAGGGGGGGAAAGAGAGAGAGAGGAGAGAGAGAGAGAGAGAGACAGATTGGCAGCAGTCCATATTTCAGGCAGCAGTTTGTTTTGATGGCATTAGAGAGGAAATGCAGGCCGAGCTTTGTGATGCTAAAGTGATCTAAATGGGGAACATATTGCAAACGTTTAAAGTATTAACTGTGCGTGCGTGTGGGCGTGTGCCGCTGGTGTTTCGTCGTTTTTCACCAGGAATTCCTCATTTCTACTTACACACGCACACACACACGCTCACGCTCACACACACGTTCCTCAACCGCCCTTTTCAGTTCAAATAATCTCTCCTGCCAGAAGAGCATGAGCACCTGAATGACGGAGAACGGTTTTTAAATACACTGGAGCTGGCAGACATATTTCAGTGGAAAAGAATCAGATTTTTTTATCTGTTTATTGAACAGCTCAGGAAATCTAGCCTGTATCTACAACTGTTTGAGAATCGGTTTCGTACCTTGGGGTCGCGCCTCACCTACCCACTTTGGGGTGAGGCTCCCCCATCAATCAGCTAAGCCACAGGGGGGACGTCTGGAAGCCTAAATCTAACAAGCATCATGCTGATGTAAAACCCAACACACCCAATGTGCACGGATCATTCTGTGACCAGACAGAAAGTCCATTTTTACAGTCACTAATCAGAACAACCAGGGAGGGGGGTAAGGAGCCTGCCTGTCCCCATAAACTCCCCCAGTAAGGAGGCTGTCCGCTGGGCCGGCTGGCCTGATCGATGACCCCCCCCCGCCCCCCATGCCCTTGGTCCTTCTGCCGTAACTTGTCTTATGATCACATATTGAGTCCATAACTCCAAAACTTGTGTCACACAAGGGGGTTCATTTCCTATATATTATACAGCGGTTAAATACACACACACACACACACACACACACGTGCGCACGCACACAAACCCGCGCGGCGTTGCCACGGTTACGCCTGCGTCAGGAGCCCGTCTCGTTTCACCTTCCCAATCTCCGAACGACGGAGTCAAACTGTCAAGGAACAATACATCAGACCCAATAATCACTGCACTGCTCCCCGGAGACAGGGCCTCAGGCCATAACTACTGCCCTAACATCCTAGCAGCCTGTCACAGCCATCTGTGCACACGTGTGCCTGTGTGTGTGTGTGTGTGTGTGTGTAAGTTAAGGAGGTGGTAGATATAGAGAACAGTCGTTCTAACCTCCCTTCATCTCCATGACTGCTCCAGTCCTGAGGGTCCTTCCAGTCTCCAACGTCAAGCCCTCCTAGGAGACAGTCTGATCTCTGGACAGTGCCCCCCCCCTACGCTCCCGGAGGGCACGCTGCAGACCTTGAGACTACCCCGACACCCCACACACACACACACACACACAGCCGCCCACTCCCTGTCGTCCCCACGGCAGTCAATCCTACCCCGAGGTGGAGAGGTTGGGCGAGGGGTGGGGGGGTGGGGGAACGGACCATAAATACAGCACCCATGGCCCGATCAATCACTGCAAACCTTGACCCCCCCCCTCCACACACACACACACACACACAACCCCGATACACACACACACACACACCCCCAGTGATTGATCTGGGAAATTATCCCAGTGACTCCAACCATGAAGCTGGTCTCTGGAGCTGAGTTAGTTAATGCTGAGTTAGTTAATGCCGAGTTAGTTAATACTGAGTTAGATAATGCTGAGTTAGTTAATGCTGAGTTAGTTAATGCTGAGTTAGTTAATACTGAGTTAGATAATGCTGAGTTAGTTAATGCTGAGTTAGTTAATGCTGAGTTAGTTAATACTGAGTTAGTTAATGCTGAGTTAGTTAATGCTGAGTTGGTTAATGCTGAGTTACTTAATACTGAGTTAGTTAATGCTGAGTTAGTTAATATTGAGTTAGTTAATGCTCCCTGATGATATGAGCCTGAACACATTTTCACCAGAAACATCTGTAGGGAAAGTAAACACCATTCAGAAGCTATTATCTAGCCTTTCTTGCTCTTTGCTCTCTCTCTCTCTCTCTTTATTTCTCTCCTTCTCCTTCTCTCCATTCTCTCTCAACAAAGCCATATGGTTAAGTGTGTATCTGAGGATGCGGGTGTTTGAAAAACAACAGCTGTTGTAACGTTATGGAAATGAAACACACAGGCTCTGACTCCATATCCTTTGGAGCGAGGCAGCAAGGCAGGGAGTCAAAGTCAGCGAGGCACGGAGCTAGGAAGGCAGGGGGTCAGAGGTAAGGAGTTGGAGTCAGGGAGGTATGGAGGCAGGTTGGGTGTCTAAGGCAGGGAGGCAGAGGGCGGAGGCCGGGGAAAGAGGCAGGGAAGCAGAGGCAGGGAGGCAGGGTGAGCAGCCTGAAGGTGACCAGATCTACTCCAGCTCTCAACCAAGTTGCTCTGGGCGACAATATGAGAGACAAGAGAGATATCAGAGAAGGAGGGGATATGAAAGAGAGGGGGGAGAGAATGAGAGGGAAGAGAGAGGAAGAGGACAGAGAGAGAGAGTGATTGAGAGAGAGAGAGACGAGAGAGAGAGAGAGGAGAGAGGAGAGAGAGAGAGAGAGAGAGAGAGAGAGACAGAAGGACACAGACATTGTGCTTTACAAAGAGGCTTCTATCTCTAAAATTACCCTCCATCAAAGGGGTGTGACAGGTTCACCTCAGTCTGGCAGACAGGTTCACCTCAGTCTGGCAGACAGGTTCACCTCAGTCTTGCAGACAGGTTCACCTCAGTCTTGCAGACAGGTTCACCTCAGTCTTGCAGACAGGTTCACCTCAGTCTGGTGGACAGGTTCATCTCAGTCTGGTGGACAGGTTCACCTCAGTCTTGCAGACAGGTTCACCTCAGTCTTGCAGACAGGTTCACCTCAGTCTGGTGGACAGGTTCACCTCAGTCTTGCAGACAGGTTCACCTCAGTCTGGTGGACAGGTTCACCTCAGTCTTGCAGACAGGTTCACCTCAGTCTGGCAGACAGGTTCACCTCAGTCTTGCAGACAGGTTCACCTCAGTCTGGTGGACAGGTTCACCTCAGTCTTGCAGACAGGTTCACCTCAGTCTGGTGGACAGGTTCACCTCAGTCTTGCAGACAGGTTCACCTCAGTCTGGTGGACAGGTTCATCTCAGTCTGGTGGACAGGTTCACCTCAGTCTGGTGGACAGGTTCACCTCAGTCTGGTGGACAGGTTCACCTCAGTCTGGTGGACAGGTTCACCTCAGTCTGGTGGACAGGTTCACCTCAGTCTGGTGGACAGGTTCACCTCAGTCTAGCAGATAGGTTCACCTCAGTCTTGCAGACAGGTTCACCTCAGTCTTGCACACAGGTTCATCTCAGTCTGGTGGACAGGTTCATCTCAGTCTTGCAGACAGGTTCACCTCAGTCTGGTGGACAGGTTCACCTCAGTCTGGCAGACAGGTTCACCTCAGTCTTGCACACAGGTTCACCTCAGTCTGGTGGACAGGTTCATCTCAGTCTTGCAGACAGGTTCACCTCAGTCTGGTGGACAGGTTCATCTCAGTCTGGTGGACAGGTTCACCTCAGTCTGGTGGACAGGTTCACCTCAGTCTTGCAGACAGGTTCACCTCAGTCTGGTGGACAGGTTCACCTCAGTCTGGTGGACAGGTTCACCTCAGTCTTGCAGACAGGTTCACCTCAGTCTTGCAGACAGGTTCACCTCAGTCTGGTGGACAGGTTCACCTCAGTCTGGCAGACAGGTTCACCTCAGTCTGGTGGACAGGTTCACCTCAGTCTTGTGGACAGGTTCACCTCAGTCTTGCAGACAGGTTCACCTCAGTCTGGCAGACAGGTTCACCTCAGTCTGGCAGACAGGTTCACCTCAGTCTTGCAGACAGGTTCACCTCAGTCTGGCAGACAGGTTCACCTCAGTCTGGTGGACAGGTTCACCTCAGTCTTGCAGACAGGTTCACCTCAGTCTGGTGGACAGGTTCACCTCAGTCTGGTGGACAGGTTCACCTCAGTCTGGTGGACAGGTTCACCTCAGTCTTGCAGACAGGTTCACCTCAGTCTTGCAGACAGGTTCACCTCAGTCTGGTGGACAGGTTCACCTCAGTCTGGTGGACAGGTTCACCTCAGTCTTGCAGACAGGTTCACCTCAGTCTGGTGGACAGGTTCACCTCAGTCTGGTGGACAGGTTCACCTCAGTCTGGTGGACAGGTTCACCTCAGTCTGGTGGACAGGTTCACCTCAGTCTTGCAGACAGGTTCACCTCAGTCTTGCAGACAGGTTCACCTCAGTCTGGTGGACAGGTTCACCTCAGTCTGGTGGACAGGTTCACCTCAGTCTGGTGGACAGGTTCACCTCAGTCTTGCAGACAGGTTCACCTCAGTCTTGCAGACAGGTTCACCTCAGTCTTGTGGACAGGTTCACCTCAGTCTGGTGGACAGGTTCACCTCAGTCTGGTGGACAGGTTCACCTCAGTCTGGCAGACAGGTTCACCTCAGTCTGGTGGACAGGTTCACCTCAGTCTGGTGGACAGGTTCACCTCAGTCTTGCAGACAGGTTCACCTCAGTCTGGCAGACAGGTTCACCTCAGTCTTGCAGACAGGTTCACCTCAGTCTGGTGGACAGGTTCACCTCAGTCTGGTGGACAGGTTCACCTCAGTCTTGCACACAGGTTCACCTCAGTCTGGTGGACAGGTTCACCTCAGTCTGGTGGACAGGTTCACCTCAGTCTTGCAGACAGGTTCACCTCAGTCTGGTGGACAGGTTCACCTCAGTCTGGCAGACAGGTTCACCTCAGTCTGGTGGACAGGTTCACCTCAGTCTGGTGGACAGGTTCACCTCAGTCTTGCACACAGGTTCACCTCAGTCTTGCAGACAGGTTCACCTCAGTCTGGTGGACAGGTTCACCTCAGTCTGGTGGACAGGTTCATCTCAGTCTGGTGTTTCAAGAAGGTCTCGGCCTGACTCTCAAAATATCCCCGTTTAACACTTTGGTTCTCAAGTCTTGTGGAGGACAGTTTTCTAAACACACACCTGAGCAGGACACACACCTGAGCAGGACACACACCTGAGCAGGACACACACCTGAGCGGACACACACCTGAGCAGACACACACCTGAGCAGGACACACACCTGAGCAGGACACACACCTGAGCAGGACACACACCTGAGCAGGACACACACCTGAGCAGGACACACACCTGAGCAGGACACACACCTGAGCAGGACACACACCTGAGCAGGACACACACCTGAGCAGGACATACACCTGAGCAGAATTAAACATAGTTGGAGAACTGCCACAATGGGCCGAAAATACTCTTTCCTCCAACAAGCCTAACAATATATTACAAATCATTACAAATGTAACTTTAAGAATTCTGTGAAAATGTGAGTGCTGCCAAGAATAACGATAGAAGAAATGTCTTACATAGAAAGAGAGTATTGTTCAATATTTATCAAATCCTACAGTTCTGTCAAGCTCCTACGTGCTCACAAGGTCAGACAGAAAACAGCTCTACTGTAACTTTTCATTTTCCTTGAACGAGTCTTGCGGCATTTCTTTGGCACAAAAGACGTCCGCGCACTCCCGTTTTCGATCGCTCACACGCCTGCATGCGTGCGCTCTCCGCACACCTACACAGATTCCTTGTTGCCTAGAAACTTAACCTGCTACCTGTTTAATCTCTCCAATCGCTAAGCAACCACTCATCACGGTTGATACGTGGGCACAGTGTGAGATCTGTATGTAAGAAGTGTGTGTGCGAAGAGTGTGTGTGAGGAACGTGTGTGTGTTTGCGTACAGTATGTGTTTGTGTCTGAGAGAGAAGTCTGTGAGTGTAAGGAATATGTGTGTAAGGAGTGTGTGTGTGCTTACAGGTGTGCTTGTGTGTGTGTGTGTGTTTGTGTGTCAGAGAGAAGTGTGTGTGAGTGATGGGTGCAGATTGTGTGTACATGTGTGGACTGTGTTTCAGTAAGTGTGTGACTATGTGCGTATATGTGTGTGTGTGTGTTTCAGTAAGTGTGTGTGTGCTTACAGGTGTGCTTATGTGTGTGTGTGTGTGTGTGTTTCAGTAAGTGTGTGACTATGTACGTACATGTGTGTGTGTGTTTCAGTAAGTGTGTGACTATGTGCGCAGTCTTCTGTGAGGTTTCAGGATGCATTAGTGTGGGTCATTGAACCAGGAACAAGGTCGGCAAAGACAGTTCTAACGACCCTTTGTTGTCCTCACAGACGTATTACTGCTGACTCATATTTCATATCATCTGCCTGGCAGAATCCGAACAGTTACCATGACAGACATGGTGACGTAGGACTGCTGGTGACAGTCTGTTCGGTATCGTGTTTGTGGTTCAGAAAGACAAACTGTTCTGAAAAGGATATAACTTACTTTTCAATGTGTGACAGGAAATGTGGCAGCGAAATGACGCCTGTCTGTGCCAGGAAGCCTTCGTAATGTGTATTGTTTTCGAGATTGGTTGAATTGTGTTGAATTGAAACGTATTGAGTTGTGGAATCCACGGACACATTCTGACGGCCGTCGGATATGGTGACCTCGGTGTTACTGGCTCTGTGATGACACCGAATCAGAAAACATGGGTCCAAAGGAGTTAAAACTTCAAACGATAGTTTGGGGTAGTTGTGTCATCCCTTCACACTAATCTGGACCCATGTTTTCTGATTGATGAAACTATCGTCTTAAATTTTTACTCCTTTGGGAAGCATTTACGGTGGGGTCACACATTATTTTATTTATTTTTAAATTATTTTTGTTGTCAGAAATGCTGACCTCTGTGGTACTGGCTCTGTGATATGCTCTGTGTAAGCTATTCTTTATTATTATATGGCAACGACAGTACGAGCCTTCTGATTGGCTAATGGGTAGTCATGCCAAACCCGTATTGACCAGCGGTCCAATAAGTATTGTTATTGCCCTCCTCTGACGTCATCTTCAAAATTAGCGATATCGAAGTCAACTGAGACCAGACGATACTGAAGACATCAACAGCGACGAAGAAATTGTTAACTTTCTAAAATAATCGTTATTTGTGTTGGAATTAAAGACATTTTAGCAGAACCGTACTGTCCGCTTTCTATCAAAAGTAATTGGTTGCTAGACAACACCTGAAACACACCGTGAGAAGACTTGAGAGCTAGCCTAGCTAGCTACAATTAGCCTACAATTTACAAAATGAAAAGAGCTGAAAATGCCATATAATAAACAACTTACTAACCTCGACCGTTCGGTCATGCCGGGAAATATCAAACCTCGACTTTGCCGTATCAACCTCGCTATCGCTCGGTCGATACGTTCAAGTCTCGTTTGATATTTCCCGGCATGACCTCACTCTCGGTTAGTAAGTAGTTACTATCAGCAACCCAGTCAGAGGTATAATTTGTTTTTCTATTCTGACAGAAATTACAGTTTCAAGTCTTCTGGTTAATCCCAGTGTAACTATTTATTATGTCAATTTTACCAAAAAAATCATTTTAAAGGAGGAATCTGCCATTGCTGCTTGCAGCTATATTTTTATTGTATTTTTTCTCTCTCATCCCTTCCCTATGTTCCCTGCTGTTATCTTGTAACTTTTGTATCCGGTAACCATGGCGATTTGTGACAGATGCTGACTGCGTGGCTGATGATTGTGTTTGTAGCGATGTGTGTTTGTGTGTGTGTGTGTGTGTGTGTGTGTGTGTGTGTGTGTGTGTGCATGTTCACCGCTTCAGCTGTCAACGGCTGATTGAAGTTTGTACCTGTGAGAGTAGCTCTCTGTCGTTGGGCGGGGCACACAGGTGTCGCACTCAGGACCATCTGTTCTCCGTTGTCAAGACGGTGTTTGTCCTTTTCGGGCGTCACGGCGACGCAGAGTAAACACCTGCTGTCCTGTCTCCACCCAGGTGCCTAACCGGGATCCAATCACAGGAAAGAAAAGCGCCCGTGGATCTAACAGATGAGGAAGTATTGTTACCGCTAAAACTGCCGACACGACGGTCCAGGTACATTATGATCACATGGTCAGTCCAGCTCCATTATGATCACATGGTGTGGTCACATGACGGCATCTGAGGTGCACCTGGTGGGTTTTAGTCATGATCACTATCAGAGGGTGCTGCATGTTGGCCTGTCTGTTTTCTGCTGACGTAAATCAAGCACACCCGACTATTTACTGAGTCCATCGGTCTGACCATAATCAGAGGCGCCTGCAAATCTGATGTCTTAGCAAGTTTTGTGTGTGTTTGAGTTGAGACTAGTGTAGACTTGTAGAAGTGCGGTTGAGAGCATCTGTGAGTCAGATCTTATTTCCTCATTCAGTTTGAAGTATGTTTACAACGATGGTGTGTGTGTGTGTGTTAGTATGTGTGTGTGTGTGTGTTTTATAAGGCCTCCAACAAGATAAACAGTTTCCAGGGTGGTTTGACAAACATCAAAGGCAATAAGTTGACTGCTGGAGTTCTGCCGCAGTACGATGTCACTTCCTGCTTCGGCACTCCGCCGCTCTTAGAGCAGTGTCACTGACAGAGAGAGGAACATGATTGAATGTAAGTGAAAGAGAGAAAAGTAAATAGAAAGAGAGAGAGCAAGAGAGAGTTAGAGGCCTTCGCCTGGGTTCTGACAGTTTAATACCCCAACCCCTCCGTTGGAATCCTGGGTTCCCGGGACCCCGTGAGCAGGGATCAGAGTCAAGTCAAAGTCAGAGAGATTTGTCATGGTGTGAACCGTACAACATAAGGCCATTCTGGACAATGACATTTGTTTAACGTGGCCAAGGGATTAACTATTTTAGTGACGTAAAAAGGAAAGAAATATGAAAACTCTGGCAGCAAGAATTGCAAAAGAAATTGCAAAAACAGGAAAAAGGCAGTGGTGGCTGTAAAAACGAACCCATCAGCAGGTATGCTCCTCCTCTCTGAAAAGCTCCAGACCACACTGCCTCCACACGCATGTGCAACACGTGTTTGTGGTTGCGCATCTGTTTGTGTGCGGGCGTGTGTCTACACGTGTGTGTTGGAGGAGATAGCGGACCCGTGAGGTTTACCTGTGGAGTGTTTGTAGGTGTGTGTGTGGAGTGTGTGTAGGTGTGTGTGTGTGTGTGTGTGGAGTGTGTGTAGGTGTGTGTGTGTGTGTAGGTGTGTGTGTGTGTGTGTGTGTGTGTGTGGTGTGTGTGTGGAGTGTGTGTAGGTGTGTGTGTGTGGAGTGTGTGTAGGTGTGTGTGTGTAGGTGTGTGTGTGTGTGGAGTGTGTGTAGGTGTGTGTGTGTGGAGTGTGTGTAGGTGTGTGTGTGTGTGTGGAGTGTGTGTAGGTGTGTGTGTGTGGCGTGTGTGTAAGTGTGTGTGTGTGTGTAGGTGTGTGTGTGGAGTGTGTGAAGGTGTGTGTGTGTAGGTGTGTGTGTGTGTGTGTGGAGTTGTGCCTAGGGGGTTCTGGACATCAGGACCAGAGAGTGGGAGATGATAAGGGAGATGATAGCGATGTTCTCCTCTGAGGTCTGGTGGTATTAATAGATACGAGAGGCCTGGGTGCTTCTGAGAACTAGGAAGGCTGAGGAGAATCAGGAGTCTTGTTGCTGTGCTTCTGAGGACTAGGAAGGCTGGAGAGAAGGAGGAGTCTTGTTGTTTCTGAGGACTAGGAAGGCTGGAGAGAAGGAGGAGTCTTGTTGTTTCTGAGAACTAGGAAGGCTGGGGAGAAGCAGGAGTCTTGTTGTTTCTGAGGACTAGGAAGGCTGGAGAGAAGGAGGAGTCTTGTTGTTTCTGAGAACTAGGAAGGCTGGGGAGAAGCAGGGAGTCTTGTTGCTGTGCACCTATTTCTGCTTACGAAACCATCAGAAGATCTGTGCGCTACATTGTTGTTTAGCACTGTGGCACGTTTCAGGAATTTCATGTCATTTGTTTTTCCATTTTGAAGACACAGTTCAGCTATAGAGAAACACGAAACATTACATTTCAATTCAGTTCTTAATTTAGACACAGTCTTAGGTGTCTTCTTAACCAAGAGGTTCGTCTTCTTGTGAATATCCACCTCACTTTTCTGGATTTCGTTCTGATGATGTGTGGAGAGTGCTGTGTCGTTCTGATGATGTGTGGAGAGTACTGTGTCGTTCTGATGATGTGTGGAGAGTACTGTGTTGTCAGGACTAACCTTTCCCTGTCTCCGGCTAACAATGACACGTCCTCGATACTTACCTCAGACAAGGACAACCAATGAAGTGACTCCCGAGATGCTTCAACCAATTAAAAGTGTCTCGTTATGAGGTGATACATAATAATTAGTCTCCAGCCCCCCCCCTCCCCTTAATGTCGCCGCCTCCCCCCTGAGACTGGCCCTTAATTAAAACAAATCCCCCCTCCCTCCCCCAAAATAAAACACATGGTGTGTTTATTAAATCCTTTTAGAATAACGACGATCGGACTGACAGGAGCCGGATGGACTTGATGGAGCCGTAATTAGAACACTCCGGAAAGAAACGGCCTCTCTCATCGCCGCGGTTACGGCCTTCTAGGTAATTGCACGTCTTTTTTGTTCCTTGAGACTGTACAAACAAACGATGTAACACTTCAGGACGACGAGGTGAGGAGGGGATTATCACAGTCCCTGGAGAAGAGAGGCTACTGTAATTACAGAGAAGGAGAGGGAGAGGGAGAAAAGGAGGGTGAACGAGTGGGAGAGAAAGAGTGAGAGGAAGAGAAGGGGAGAGAGAGGGAGAGAGAGAGGGAGGTAGAGAAGGGGAGAGAGAGAGGGAGGTAGAGAGGGGGGAGAGAGAGAGGGAGGTTAGAGAGTGGGAGAGAGAGACAGAGAGGGAGGTAGAGAGAGAGAGAGAAGTGGGGGGAGAGATGGTGAGAGCGAGAGGGGTGTGAGAGTATGGGAGAGAGAGAGGGGGTAGAGATAGGGAGAGAGAGAGAGCGATACTTTGAGAGAGAGACCCTTCCTTTAAATGTTCCATTGAGTTCCAGACTGAGTTAAGCAGCTTGAACCAAGTGATAAACAAAAACAAGAACACACAAAAGAAAGAGGCTAATTCCGCTACCTCAGCAGAACGCTCCCTCGCGCTCACACGGATGGTATAAATGATCTCTCTCAACCCTCCTTTGCATGCAAAACCTCATTTTGGCCCCTCCACAGGAAGTTAAGTACCTGACATTAACTTTCGGGGGGTTTTCTTGCAACAAAAGGGTTATAAGAGAACATTTACATTCTGCAGGATGTCGTGAAAATACAAGTCTGAATCTCAACTCACAGAGACCCTATAGCGTCTCAATTATTGATTCCAGCATTGATCACCAACAGCATTGAGAATCACAGAAGAATGGGGTTCCTGCAAAGTTGTCTTTGTGTGTGTGTGTGTGTGTGTGTGTGTGTGTGTGTGAGACAGAAACAGAGAAAGTGCCAAAGCAGGAACGAAACTACAGTTAACGAATCAGACAGGAAACACACGCTTGTTAACGGCGGTGATGTTCTGCGTCTGAATCCCTCCTCTCCCAGTTGTCGTTGGCCTGCTTGGATCTCTGTTTATTCCTGATGGTTTTCCATGCTTCATTTCCCTCTAATAGCCAGCTAATGATTTGACTGCAGACAGAAGCTTCCTAGTGAGCCTCTACAGAGGCCCGAGGAGGCCTCAGTCTTCCTGGTGAGCCTCCACAGAGGCCCGAGGAGGCCTCAGTCTTCCTGGTGAGCCTCTACAGAGGCCCGAGGAGGCCTCAGTCTTCCTGGTGAGCCTCTACAGAGGCCCGAGGAGGCCTCACAGTCTTCATGCGTGCCTCTGTCTCTACTCAGCTCCACAGAATTAATTTCACACTTCATCTCCCTCCGAATGGACACACACAAACTACACGCACACACGCACCACACACACACGTGCACCACACACACGCACCACACACACACGCACGCACCCACACATGCATGCATGCACGCACACTTTCACGCACACACACGTACTCTCACACACACACACACTCACATCGAGAGTGCACTTGTAGACACGCATGCATGCGTGCGCACAAACACGCACGCACGTACACTCGCACACACGCACGCACAATCCCAATTGAAGCCTTTTCAACAGTATGTTTTAGTCACGAACAATAAGGCCATACAAATGAGTGTGCTATGCTTGATAGAGTGACGGGCGAGCCGTGCATTATTACACTCAACAGCTGGGAGGGATTTTTCTTCCCGCTCATATTCGGCCTCTTAAACAGTGATTGATTTCCATTCGTGTTTCAAGTGAACTAAGCCACTCAGAGCGTAAAAAAAACAGTTTTCTTTTACTTCTTTCCATGCACTCTCTAGCTCTAGAGATAAACAGAATGACAAATAAACACCAAGGCCAAACAAAACTTAAGTCCAGTTGGCAGAGATGGGGAGCTCTAAGTCGTGGACTTGATTTTAGTTGGCACTGACACACACAACAGGATTCCAACAAACTGTGACCAGGTCGAGACTTTTAGTGTCTGCTGTCAATCAGAGCACTTGACCCCGTGACATCATAGTGTATCTAAGGTTATAGCTCTCTCATTGGACAGGCTGCTAAGGCAGACCTCTCCAGACTTGGGGCTGCATGCCAGACGTCACCAGGAAGTGGGCACCAGGAAGTGGGTCTGGGCCTGAGGACATGAAGGGATGCTCTGGGGGGAGGAGCTGCTCTGGGGGGAGGAGCTTTGGGGTTTGAGGGTCAGTGCCGGGAAGGAGACTCATACGGTGCCTGGGGTGTGTGTGTCCTTGAGGCAGTGTGTGTGTGTTTGTGTGTGTGTGTGTGTGTGCGCTTTGCCATCTGCAGCCTGGTCACCCGTCCAGCAAGCTAATGCCAATGTTCCCATCCCGGGTGTGTGTGTGTGTGTGGGGTGTGTGGAGGGGGGTGTGTGTGTGCTGGGGGGCATTTTGGGGTTCTGTCCTGGTGGTGACACGCGCACGCGTGCTCATGCAGAACACAGAGACACAGACACTCAGTTTTGCGTTTCTTTCCATATTTGTAGGTCAGTGTGTGTGTGTGTGTGTGTGTGTGTGTGTGTGTGTGTGTGCGTGTGTGTGTGTGTGTGTGGTGTGTGTGTGTGTGTGTGTGTGTGTGTGTGTGTGTGCGTGCGTGTGTGTGTGTGTGTGTGTGTGTGTGCGTGCGTGTGTGTGCGTGTGTGTGTGTGACTAGTACAGTCAGGGTTACTCCCGTCACTCTTCTCCTGTCTTCGTTTGTCGAGCACCAGAACTTTCCTCCTCTCCCTCCCTCTCTCCTTCCTGTACAGTAGAAGCCCCACACACACACAGCAGTCACCTCACCTCCCTCCCTCTCCTCCCTGTACAGTAGAAGCCCCACACACACACAGCAGAGTCACCTCACCTCCCTCCCTCTCCTTCCTGTACAGTAGAAGCCCCACACACACACAGCAGAGTCAGAACAGCCAATGCTTCCTGTCTGATCAAAGACATGAACACAAGTGGATTAAATGCCTGGTACCCCCATCCCTCCCCTCCTCCCTCCCCTCCTCCCTCCCCTCCTCCCTGCTCACCCTCCCTCCCCAGAGACAGCACACAGAAGAGCTGTCATGACAGCTCCCCTCACTATCCTTTCCTATTTTGACAGAAATCCAAGGCAGGAAAACGATCGTACATAGAGACACCCTCTGCCTCTCTCTCTGTCTTTCTACGTGTGTGTCTGTCCGTAAAGAATCCATCCAGACGGAAAGAGGGGTGAGAAACAGACAGAGACACAGAGAGAGAGAGAGAGAGAGAGAGAGAGAGGGAGAGGGGGGGGGGAGAAAGAGGAGAGATGTGAGAGAGAGAGAGCAAGGTTAGAGCGATTGATAGATTGTGACAGGTGAGATAGAGAAACAGAGGAAAGAGAGAGGAGAGAGGTGTGAGAGCGATAGAGATAGATTGAAAGAGATATACAGAGAGGGAGGGAGAGAGAGGTGAGACAGAGGTGTGGTGAGAGAGAGAGAGAGAGAGAGAGAGAGAGAGAGAGAGAGAGAGAGAGAGATGATGAGAAGGAGAGAGGTAGGAAGAGCAGGGAGAGAGTTGAGAGAGAGAGAGAGAGAGATGATGAGAATGAGAGAGGGAGGGAGGAAGAGCGGGGAGAGAGAGTTGAGAGACAGTGATATGGTAATGTCCATCTGCTGGTGGTGCAGTCGGGCAGTAAAACACCTCTGATAGGCAAACAAGAAAAGAGGTCATATAACATATTTCTTTTTGAGGACGAATGTATGCAGCTGTTTCATTTAACGTGTTGTCAGGGGCCGTGAACCGTCTAAAAAGATCTTATATTCACATCGAACATCATAATGTTGACTTTTTCACAGTTGTGTTGCCAAAAAGCAACGATAATACTTAAATCAACCTCTCCGGTTAAGTTGCGCACATTGGAGTGTAGATAAATGATACAAAGACCAGACTCCTTCAGCTCTGGACAACTGCAGAGCACCGATATACGTGTGTCGAGCCACAAACTCCAAACTCCATGCCATTACACAGAGAACAGCGTGTTCCTATTTGACAGGTAATCCATTCACAAAATACCACAGAAAGACGACGCTCCTCTCCCGCTCCTCTCTCTCTTAATGTGTTCTTCCGTCATGTTCTGGCTCTGGGGTGTCGTCTCGCCAGAAGACCTCTCTCTCTCTCTCTCTCAACCTCTCTCTCTCTCAACCTCTCTGTCTCTCTCTCTCTCTCTCTCTCTCTCTCTCTCTCAACCTCTCTCTCTCTCTCTCTCTCTCTCTCTCTCTCTCAACCTCTCTCTCTCTCTCTCTCTCTCTCTCTCTCTCTCTCTCTCTCTCTCTCTCTCGCCGTCCCAGGGCGTCCTGCTCCTCGCCGGCCGCTGTTTCATTAGTGCTGGAGACGTGCGTCTGATTATAAATATCTTTGTCTCTCACCGCCATATATATTTGCATAGAGAGAACTAATGAAGAGCAGTTAGGGCAGAGGACAGGAAATGAATCTAGAAGCGAATTAACCGTACAGCCGAGTGAGACGGCAAATTAGATTTAATATTAGGATATCAGTAAGATATCACTGTGTTTGCAGAGAGGAGTTTACCGCCGAACCCAACGTGGGGATTAGTCTTTGGTAGGAGAGAGTCTGTCGATATTCTCTGAAAATGTGTAATGCATTTTGTTAAGTGATCTATCAGACCCTGCCGCTTCTCGTAATGTGTTTCGTGATAGAGCCTGATTAGTGTCACATGACCTCTGAGAAGAAAATCTAATGAAGTCACAGGAGGAATACACAGGCAGATTAGGCATTGCACACATATGTGCACACACACACACAAACACACACACGAGCATTAATCTACACACACACACACACACACATGAATCTGCACACAGACTCACCCACATATACGCATAAAGACAAACGCTCAAAGATTCCAATACATTTTTCTATCTGATTCTGTTTTCAGATCATATTTGGGTGTGCAGGACTTCGTCTGCACATCCTTTGTTATCTCACATATATATTATTATTATTATTGTGAGAATGCTGTTAAGCATTCTCAATATTGTTTTCCTGTTTCTCTTTATTATTGTGAGAATGCTGTTAAGCATTCTCAATATTGTTTTCCTGTTTCTCTTTATTATTATTATTATTATTATTATTATTCCAACTTCTTAGTTCTTCCGCCGTTTTTTTGGCCTTTAACTAGTCCTGCATACTTTCACCGATTCCTACAATTGTGGTATCAAAACGTTCAGCTCCTTCAGGAGATGTTGGCTATGACTTCTGGTATTTCTCACTTTTATACTTTTTAAATAATTAAGGTTTTTGTGCTAATTAATCTCCCATTAAAAGTAATGGTAAATCCTTTCAAATCATTAAAAAGCTTCCTCCTCTTTCAAACGTAACTACTTCAGCATACTTTCAGCTAGAGACACCATTCAACCTTTAAAATGTTCACAAGACATTCAGCTATTCCCAAATGATTCAGCTTTTTATAATATTCAGCCAATTTTGAATTATGACAGTTTTAAATACATTACAAATGTTGCTCCTTCTTGAGTTTCCGAATAAGCAGCGAGCAGAGTGGCACACTCTGCTTTCTGCTGCTTTTCCGCTATTCAACTAAATTGGCAAACGAATTCCTCTAACGTTAATATAGTTTAACTTACAGAAACAAGTTAGACCTTAAAATGTAGGAAAACTTGTCCTCTTTCAGACAATGTAACTACTTAAGAGCTCACATTTACAGATGTTCAGATAGGAGCCTTGAAGCGAGGGCAGCCTTTCAAATCATCTCACTAACTTCAATGGAGAGGTGGTGAAAATTCGTCAGATAAATTTGAAAGTAGACGTTTTTTTAAACTGCCGGCAGAGTCGTATTTCTGACTCCACAGACAAATAAAGGACATCGTTGTTTTCGGCAGAGTCTTGTGTCTCGGAAAATATCCTCATTTTTTTGATTGGAAGTATAGTTTTGCGTCTAGGTCAACTTTTTTGAGGAATGAATGCTAGGTAAATGGTCGTTTTTCTCTGTAATTAGCTTTCACACCTGCGCCGTCACCGTGGTAACCAAACAGACACGCACCATGAACGTGATTGAAACTGCCAAACGAGTTGTATTTCTGACCGCACAGACACATACAGGATATCTAGCTATAGTTTCGGTAGAGTTTTGGGTCTCGGAAAATATCCTTATTTTTTGGATTGGACATTTAGGTTTGCGTCTAGGTTAACTCGTTTGAGGTGTGGGTCTAGCAACATTTCGGTTATCGTTTCTTCAAATTGAGCTAGCGCGATGGCTCTCCATAACTAAAAACGTTTGGACTTCCACAATCGACCAAATTGGCCAAACAAGGTATGTACATTGATCTTAAAGTGTACATAATCTAGCTAGATCGTTTATTTGAGCAAGTTTCCCTGAAACTGCAAAAATCGAGGCTTAAGACTGTCATAGCTGGCTGTAACGAACAGCCAAACCGGGGCTGGGGTACTGTAGCTAAGCTAGCTAACTCTAAGTGTTTGCTGCAGCTCGCGTTAATCCTAGGAACAAACGCTTCGTAACTGAAAAGTTTTACCTTTAATTGAAGATATTGAACACATATGTTAAGTAACTTGTCTTTACTCTAAATATCGTCTCCGTCTTCAATTTGAAGCAGTAAATTTAACACAGTAGGAATTTGTTGTGTATTTTGGGT
>CAEFZP010003372.1:0-17500 GCA_903064625.1 Mallotus villosus
CCTTTCTAGACAGCTTTCCCAATGGATCAATGAACAGCCGAGCACACTGCACACTGTTCGACAAGTCACACGGAGACCCTTTTCATTAGCAAACCCAAGAGCTGAAAAAGTGCTTCAAATGGCGGTCTAGTACCTGCTGGGTCTTTGTACAGCTGAGGTTGGGTGGGTGGAAGGACACGATCTTCACACACTGCTGCCGAGGGCTCCACAGCCAGCCGTTCTTCTCCTCCGCTCGCTGCAATCAGATCTCCGAGTACACTGGAGAGAGAAAAAACACCAACTCCATCAGGCACTGCTCCCGCCAGGCGCACCACTTATCCCTTGCCGAGTGACCTTCCTCTCAGAACAACGATCATTAGGAGTTGCCTTTGATGTTCTGTTCAACCACCTCAACCTCGAGTTCAGTCGTGTATTAAGTCGAGTCAGTTCAACAGCACAGCCCGTGTATGACCCAGTTCAAAAGTGACCTTCGACCTAACAAGCGGATATCTGGCACAGCTTCCCCGTAAGAATCCAGACCCTGCCTGCCTGGCAGATCTAACTGCCCCGGAGCTTTACAGACATGGTAAGCAGAGCAGGAGCACAATGGGGGTGCAGAGTTTTGGGAGAGTCAGCAATAAAACAGTGAACAAACACAGTGCTGCTCTGGGCAGATAGAGAGGAGCCGGGGCCAAGAAGAGGGGAAGAAGGGAGGGGGTGAGTGACGAAGGGACGGGGTGAGTGAGAAGGGAGGGGGTGAGTGAGGAGGGAGGGTGGTGAGTGAGAAGGGACCGTGAGTGAGAAGGGAGCGGGGGACGTGGAGGAAGGGAGGCGGGTGGAGTGCAGGAGGGAGGGGGGGAGGTGAGAGGGAGCGGGGTGGTGAGTGAGAAGTGAGGGGGGAGTGAGAAGGGAGAGTGAGAAGGGAGGGGGGTGAGTGAGAAGGGAGGGTGTGAGTGAGAGAGAAGGGAGGGGGTGAGTGAGAAGGGAGTGTGAGTGAGAAGGGAGGGGGGGGAGTGAGAAGGGAGGGAGGGAGTGAGAAGGGAGGGGGGGGAGTGAGAAAGTGAGGGGGAGTGAGAAGTGAGGGGGCGAGTGAGAAGGGAGGGGGGGAGTGAGGGAGAGGGAGAAGAGTGAGGAGGGAGGGGGTGAGTGAGAAGGGAGGGGGTGAGTGAGGAGGGAGGGGGTGAGTGAGAAGGGAGGGGGTGAGTGAGAAGGGAGGGGGTGAGTGAGAAGGGAGGGGGGTGGAGAGTGAGTGAGAAGGGAGGGGGGGGAGTGAGAGGGAGAGAGGGAGGGGGTGAGTGAGAGAGAAGGGAGGGGGGGAGTGAGAAGGGAGGGGGGGAGTGAGAGGGAGGGGGGGGGGAGTGAGTAAAAGGACAGGGAAAGGATTGTGTGTGTGTGTGTGTGTGTATATATATTTAAATGTGTGTGAGTGTGTATGCATATGTATTTCCTGTATATGTACAGATACTTGCGCGTGTGTGTGTGTGTGCAAAGTTGTTTGTGCGCAATTGATTATTTATAGTGGTGCGTGTGTGTGTGTAGGTGTGTGTGTGTGTAGGTGTGTGTGTGTGTGTAGGTGCGTGCAGAAGGGAGAGAGAGGGAGATGCTTACCTGCCCTCCAAGACACACCAGCCACAGTACGGATCCTTCAGAGCCGCGCAGGACTGGCAGTCCTTCTTCAGATGACACGCCTGCACTGGCACCTTGGTGATCTGTGGTGGCACACAGACAACAACACACACACACACACACACACCCATACACCCACCCACACACATATACACACACACACCCACCCATACACACACACGTATAAATAAACACTACTAGCTCCCTTGCAGTAGCAGAGAGAGAGAAAGAGAGATTCATAGTGAAACAGACAGCTTTTTTTGATTTACGGCATGCCCCTTATCATTTAAAGTAGCACACCAGGCACTCCAGAACAAATACACTGGATTTAATTCATTTATGGTAATGCTTTGGGAGCGCAGAGTGGTACACAGGAAGTTATATATAACAACTAGAGAGCATGCAATTTCTGGGGAAATTGTGAGGGTGTGCCTGCTTGTCCGTCCCTTTAAGTTTTCCCTTCTAGTGATATTTTCAAGCATTTAGCCTACTCATAGTCTATTGCATAATAATTCATTAAGAACACCCTTGGAAAGAAGCTACTGTAACAACGTTATCACTGGAAATATTTCTGATGGAATGGCGATTCAAACAGTAGCTCTATATCTGCTAACTTATGACGTGCCCCCAAAAACGTACATAAACTTGACATTTATTTAGTGGAAAATCGCTCATGCATAAAAAGCTCAATAGCGATCATTGTCAGTAACAACGCAAAATGCGATATAGCCCTTTGTGGAGAAGCTGCCCCCGGTAAATTGTATAATACAGTGTTCGTCTTGGTGGCGATCGTTGGTTGAACGTTCCGTTGTACGGTTTAGGCTGAAATTAAATATTGCTTTCATGAACAGATTGACAAGTTAGGCTGTGTCAATGAAGTTCGGGTTAGTAGTCAGACAGTTTCACTTATTGAAATACTTTTGATTTAAGGGAGTGCCGAACATGTTCTGTCGCCGTTTGACTTCCTACTGTAAACAGCTGTGGATGTTTTTGTTAGCTACACTGTCTCGCGTAGGCTACAGCGTTGCAGTACTCGTTTGAAATCACAGGTAATGATTATTTCACCAACCAATCGTTTACTTGTAATCTAATGTCATAATAAATCGTACAACGAAAATGTATTTGTGAGTAATGTTTATTTAACGATTGAAAACAGATGCATCATAGACCGCTGTAGTATGTGTTGCCCGGGCAACATAGGCTTGTCATAAAATGGATCGCAAGCTGGTGTAGGACATATTGATTCATCTAAATGTATCAACGTCAATATATAAATGTTTTCTGATATTTTAAAGCTACCTCAGAGACGTCTGAATGTCGAGTTGCTCGCTATATTTATAGCATAGAGTAGGCTACGGACACCGTGAGCTCACAATTCAGCCTAGCCTACATGACACAGTTCACTCTAAAAAATGCTGGGTAGGTTTAAAAACAGCCCAGTCAATTCCAACCCAGCAGCTGGTTAAATATAGGACAGAACACACGTTAACCCAGCAAGATGGGTTGACCATTTAACCCAGAATGTTGGGTTGATCTGATCATTCAACTCCTAAATGCCTAGCTAGCATTACCTGAATGTATAGCAAAAAAGAAGTAAGCACACATAGGCCTACAACTAAATTGAATAATACAAACACGGAGAAAACATAACGTTGTTAGAAACGGTTTTATTGGTTTAATGTAGCCTACTGTAGACTACCTTTTCTATTTTTACCATCCACTTTTGGCGCCTTCACGAACGAACAGCCAGTCGTTAGTTAGCGTTACTACTACACTACAGTAGAGCTATCTACTAGAACTAGCTACGCTAAACAGTCCAAAAGCAGACAGTTGCAAATAAAAACTCCTTAAAACAAATCGTTTGCAGTACAGTACGTTTATTTCGGTAGCGTTCTTCTGTATAGTTGAAATTTGCCTCTCTGGCTAGACTAAATGTACACAAAGTTGGGCGGTTGCAAAACTGTGAGGAAACGGCTCTTAAAACAAGCTAACGCTATCCTCAACAACACCTAGCTAGGATTCGGACAATCTCACCATTCAGATGCTGCAAGAATGTGTCTACAGTACACCACCGGTGACCGGACTAGTATTTTTGCTGTCCCCTTACAATGTAAGGGTAAAGTAATGCTTCTGGCATTTCAAGTTAGCCTAGCTATCTCCCAGAAGTTAACGAGCTGCTAAAACGAATGTTCTTCTACAGCCTGGCAGTCACGCGTGTTTTCGTGACGTTAGTGACGGTAGGAACGTCAATGACTGTGGCTAGCAAGTTAGCCACATTAGCTTCACTTTTCGCCACAAAAATGTACTTTAAGCTAAACCATGCATCGGAACGTAAATTCTGATACAAGCAACTCAATCGCTACCAAGACGGAACGTTTTACCGGGTCGTTCTCTATGTAGTCCAAATATTGACCGAGTTTTAGGGGTGGGAAAATAAACAATAATAATAATAAATATATATGTGAGATAACAAAGGATGGCCACGTCGTCATCGACGTGGCACACCCAAATATATAGTACTTCCTAGGATAACGTGGCATTTAGTCTGAATAAAACAAAGACACAGTCTACGTCTCGGGGACTACTGATGAAACCCGCTGAAAGGTGTCGAGGACGACACGGAGGAGGACGACACGGAGGAGGACGACACGGAGGAGGACGACACGGAGGAGGACGACACGGAGGAGGACGACACGGAGGAGGACGACACGGAGGAGGACGACACGGAGGAGGACGACACGGAGGAGGACGACACGGAGGAGGACGACACGGAGGAGGACGACAGAGAGGAGGACGACACAGAGGAGGACGACACAGAGGAGGACGACACGGAGGAGGATGACACGGAGGAGGACGACACGGAGGAGGACGACAGAGAGGAGGACGACACGGAGGAGGATGACACAGAGGAGGACGACACGGAGGAGGATGACACGGAGGAGGACGACACAGAGGAGGACGACACGGAGGAGGATGACACAGAGGAGGACGACACAGAGGAGGATGACACAGAGGAGGACGACACGGAGGAGGATGACACGGAGGAGGACGACACAGAGGAGGACGACACGGAGGAGGACGACACAGAGGAGGACGACACAGAGGAGGATGACACAGAGGAGGACGACACGGAGGAGGACGACACAGAGGAGGACGACACAGAGGAGGAGGACGACACAGAGGAGGAGGACGACACAGAGGAGGACGACACAGAGGAGGACGACACAGAGGAGGACGACACAGAGGAGGACGACACAGAGGAGGACGACACAGAGGAGGACGACACAGAGGAGGACGACACAGAGGAGGACGACACAGAGGAGGACGACACAGAGGAGGATGACACAGAGGAGGACGACACGGAGGAGGACGACACGGAGGAGGACGACACGGAGGAGGATGACACAGAGGAGGACGACACGGAGGAGGATGACACGGAGGAGGATGACACGGAGGAGGAGGACGACACAGAGGAGGACGACACGGAGGAGGACGACACAGAGGAGGACGACACGGAGGAGGATGACACGGAGGAGGAGGACGACACAGAGGAGGACGACACGGAGGAGGACGACACAGAGGAGGACGACACAGAGGAGGACGACACAGAGGAGGACGACAGAGAGGAGGACGACACAGAGGAGGACAACACAGAGGAGGACGACACAGAGGAGGAGGACGACACAGAGGAGGACGACAGAGAGGAGGACGACACAGAGGAGGACGACACAGAGGAGGATGACACGGAGGAGGACGACACAGAGGAGGATGACACGGAGGAGGACGACAGAGAGGAGGATGACACGGAGGAGGACGACACAGAGGAGGAGGACACGGAGGAGGAGGACGACACAGAGGAGGACGACACAGAGGAGGAGGACGACACAGAGGAGGACGACAGAGAGGAGGACGACAGAGAGGAGGACGACACAGAGGAGGACGACACAGAGGAGGAGGACGACACAGAGGAGGACGACAGAGAGGAGGACGACACGGAGGAGGAGGACGACACAGAGGAGGACGACACAGAGGAGGAGGACGACACAGAGGAGGACGACAGAGAGGAGGACGACACAGAGGAGGACGACACAGAGGAGGACGACACAGAGGAGGACGACACAGAGGAGGACGACACAGAAGAAGACGACACAGAGGAGGACGACACAGAGGAGGACGACACAGAGGAGGAGGACGACACAGAGGAGGAGGACGACACAGAGGAGGAGGACGACACAGAGGAGGACGACACAGAGGAGGACGACACAGAGGAGGACGACACAGAGGAGGACGACACAGTGGAGGACGACACAGTGGAGGACGACACAGAGGAGGACGACACAGAGGAGGAGGACGACACAGAGGAGGACGACACAGAGGAGGAGGACGACACAGAGGAGGAGGACGACACAGAGGAGGAGGACGACACGGAGGAGGAGGACGACACAGAGGAGGACGACACAGAGGAGGACGACACAGAGGAAGACGACACAGAGGAGGACGACACAGAGGAGGACGACACGGAGGAGGAGGACGACACAGAGGAGGACGACACAGAGGAGGACGACACAGCGGAGGACGACACAAAGGAGGACGACACAGAGGAGGACGACACAGAGGAGGACGACACAGAGGAGGACGACACAGGAGGACGACAGGGAGGAGGAGGACGACACAGAGGAGGACGACACAGAGGAGGACGACACGGAGGAGGACAACACGGAGGAGGAGGACGACACAGAGGAGGAGGACGACACAGAGGAGGACGACACAGAGGAGGAGGACACAGAGGAGGAGGACGACACAGAGGAGGACGACACAGAGGAGGACGACACAGAGGAGGACGACACAGAGGAGGACGACACAGAGGAGGACGACACAGAGGAGGAGGACGACACAGAGGAGGAGGACGACACGGAGGAGGACGACAGGGAGGAGGACGACACAGAGGAGGATGACGACAGGGAGGAGGACGACACAGAGGAGGATGACACAGAGGAGGACGACACAGAGGAGGACGACACAGTGGAGGACGACACAGTGGAGGACGACACAGAGGAAGACGACACAGAGGAGGAGGACGACACGGAGGAGGACGACACAGAGGAGGAGGACGACACAGAGGAGGAGGACGACACAGAGGAGGACGACACAGAGGAGGACGACACAGAGGAGGAGGACGACACAGAGGAGGAGGACGACACAGAGGAGGACGACACAGAGGAGGAGGACGACACAGAGGAGGAGGACACAGAGGAGGACGACACGGAGGAGGAGGACGACACAGAGGAGGACGACACAGAGGAGGACGACACAGGAGGACGACAGGGAGGAGGAGGACGACACAGAGGAGGACGACACAGAGGAGGACGACACAGAGGAGGACGACACGGAGGAGGAGGACGACACAGAGGAGGACGACACAGAGGAGGACGACACGGAGGAGGAGGACGACACAGAGGAGGACGACACAGAGGAGGACGACACAGGAGGACGACAGGGAGGAGGAGGACGACACAGAGGAGGACGACACAGAGGAGGACGACACAGAGGAGGAGGACACAGAGGAGGAGGACGACACAGAGGAGGAGGACACAGAGGAGGACGACACAGAGGAGGAGGACACAGAGGAGGACGACACAGAGGAGGAGGACGACACGGAGGAGGACGACACAGAGGAGGAGGACGACACGGAGGAGGACGACAGGGAGGAGGACGACACAGAGGAGGATGACACAGAGGAGGACGACACAGAGGAGGACGACACAGTGGAGGACGACACAGAGGAGGAGGACGACACAGAGGAGGAGGACGACACGGAGGAGGACGACAGGGAGGAGGACGACACAGAGGAGGATGACACAGAGGAGGACGACACAGAGGAGGACGACACAGTGGAGGACGACACAGTGGAGGACGACACAGAGGGAAGACGACACAGAGGAGGAGGACGACACAAAGGAGGACGACACAAAGGAGGACGACACAGAGGATGACGACAGGGAGGAGGACACAGAGGAGGACGACACAGAGGAGGACGACACAGAGGAGGACGACAGGGAGGAGGACGACACCGAGTCGTCGGATGACGAGGCGTACCTTAGTCTCAGTGGTGATGTACAGATGGCTTTGGCTCAGGTCAAAGAAGAGGTTGTTGTTGACCTTCTCGCCCGTGGTGTCTCCTGGGCCTCTGCTGTAGACTTCTGGGCTGCTGGTGAGGTGGGCCTGAGGGAGGCACACACACACACACACACACACACACACACACACACACACACACACACACACACGCGACACAGTCACAGCGACACAGTCACAGCGTCAGCAACACAGTCACACCTCACACAGGATATTCTGGGGATTTTGCTCCACTGTACTAAGCATTATTTGAGTTGTAGATGGTTGCTCTGTGGTTGAGATTAGTTTTTTTGTTCACTGTGCCTGGTAGTTTTGCGCTGTTGCGCTGTGCCTCGTGAAAACAGACTGTTCCTTGACCATTCCTCAGACCACCAAAATACTAGTGAAACTATGCCCTTCTGATTCTTGATCTGAATGACTTTCTACATGCACTCTTTGTTTGGTTCTGGTAAAAGATTGAAATGCTAATGATTGTGCTTAGTGTACTCCTCTGAATCCTTGCTTCCTTTCCTAGCTTCTTACCTTATACACTTCACCCTGGCTGTTGCCCAGGAAGGCGATGGTGTGTTCGTTCTCCACGGCAACGGCCACCGCCGTCAGAAGGCCCTTCCTGGTTACCGTAGCCTCCGCCGTCAGGGCGAAGTTTGGCTTACTGGCCAGCGGAGCAGGAAGGAAGTCGGCACCGCACTGGAAAGTGTTCACCATGTCCTTCTACGGAAGACAGGAAGGACACAGAGAGGATAAAGAAAGGAAAACGAGGAAATAGAATCAGGAATTCAGGTGTCTAAACCTCACAGGTGTCTTTGCATTATTGATGAAAAGGAAAATCTCTTTGAATCCCACATCTCCGTTTCATTTGTGACGTGTCCTTTGAAGAGACAGAGAGAGAGAGACGTGTACTCACGCTGATCTTGGAGGAGCAGAACTCCTCCGTCTTGGACGAGTACGGGATATCCACGACGGGCTTGCCGGCGATCTTCCCCGAGTCGCTGTAGCAGGCGCTGATGATGTCCACCAGGCGCTCGTTGATGGCGTTCAGAGGGTACATGCAGAGGGCTGAGTCTGTGGGGTCTTCGTCAGGACTGGCCACCATGAACAGGATCTTGTGCCAGGGGAGTACGGTGCCGTGATGGCCTGTCTCCGTGATGCTCCTCGCTAGCTCCTTACCGGGCGCCGCTACGTAGGCAGCCTGTACCTTGTTGTAGCGGTTCCCCTGACCGCAGTTCAGCTGCAGCTCCGTATGGGAGTAGTAGTGGTCGTCGTTCTCGCAGAGCCGCGACACGAACGTGTGGTTCTTGTTGTCCGTGCCGTCCAGCGTCCTCGAGAACAGGAAGTAGGTGAAGCCGTCGTCTTTGAACGCGTGACGGAAGTCGTGCATGTACTTGGGAACGAAGGGCGTGGTCTGTACCGTGGACGCCTCGATGATGCTCTCGAACACCACCCAGTCACGGTAGTCCTGGAGGATACGCGTGCTGATGAGCTTGGTGCTGTCCAAACCGCCGTAACCCTTCGCCACGAGGAACACGTCAAAGTCACGGCCGTCCTTGGCGAACGTGGACATGACGCCCACCACGTTCACGCCCTCCTCGATGCTCGCCACGTACGTCTTCTCGCCCTTCCGGTCGCTGTAGTACAGCAGCTGATCCACCTTGGTGAGGTTGAGCAGGGAACAGATGCCTCTGTAGAGGCTCCCGCACACGATGAGCGAGCCGTTGGCCTGGTGAACCAGCAGCAGCTTGTTCAGGTTGGCCATGTCGCTGATGCCCTGGCAGTCTGAGGCCGGGGGGGTGCAGCCTCGGGAGTCCTTCAGAGGCCCCGTCCTCGCCCTGGCCTCCAGCTGCAGAGACGCGCCCAGCTGGAATATGCTGTTCACCGCCCCCAGGTAGACGCGTCCGCTCTGGGGGTCCTGCGCCACGTTGTTGATGGGGGTCTCGGAGGTGAAGTCCAGGATGGCGACCTTGTCCTGGCCGCGGGACGAGGAGAGGCAGAGGAGGAGGAGGAGGAGGAGGGGGGAGGAGGGGAGGAACCCAGCTCGCCATTTCTGAGGAAAAGAGAGAGAGGGGGAGGGGGAGGGGGAGGGGGGGGGAGAGAGGGAGAGGGAGAGGGAGAGGGAGAGGGAGAGGGAGAGGGAGAGGGAGAGGGAGAGGGAGAGGGAGAGGGAGAGGGAGAGGGAGAGGGAGAGGGAGAGGGAGAGGGAGAGGGAGAGGGAGAGGGAGAGGGAGAGGGAGAGGGAGAGGGAGAGGGAGAGGGAGAGGGAGAGGGAGAAGGAGAGGGAGAGGGGGAGGGGGAGGGGGGGGGTTTAGAAGGTTTCTGAGACTCACAGGCAAGCGTACGGTTAGGCGTACCAGATGGATTGGCCTCACAGCAGGCCAGTCGTTAGTAACGTCTACGAGGCATAGAAGGCGACGCAAGCAAAAGAACATGGACATTTGGAGGCTCTCTACATCCACTCCCTGATCATGTGATTTAAATCCTTGTTCCAGATTTACCAAGGATGTGTTATTTTAGATCTTAATTGACTTAATATCTCGAGGAAGGAAAAGATTAAGGCCAAGAACTAGAAACAGGATAAAACCTAAGCTTGGCGTGATTCCAACGCTTCTTTTCTTTGCTTGTTACGTAAAGTGAGAAGCAGTATGTTCAGAAGAATGTCGCTTTGTTTGGGAAAACGGGATCACACCACACATCATCCTTTGATACACGGAAGCAGCGACGCTCGCAAACAGCAGGTGGAAAATACTTCCTCACTCTCCGCTGATTGCCCACGCTGTGGTTAATGTGAATCTGCAGGTGGCTGAAGATGCAATGGCACACACGCACACACACAGGCACACACACCACAGTTAGCTGTGTACACACACACACACACACACACACACATCACGATCAGCTGTGCACACACCCTCCAGACAACACACAAGCACACAAACCCACACACACCATCACACATTGCAGACAGCTGTACATTTGAGCGCGTACACGCACTACATCCCGTCCAGACACATTCACACGCCTGAATTATAGCATCCACAACCACACCATTAATCAAACGCACACCACACACACACACACACACACACACACACACGACACACACACGACCACACCCACACACAAAACCCCCTCGCGCTTATTGCACCTAGGCGTTTTAGGAGGCCACATCCACTGCCTGTCAGACTGAACCCCCTTGATGAAGCAACCCGGGAGCCTGGCCCGTGAATCTGTGTTTTATGATGTTAACCTGCCTTCCCTCACACCACTAAGTGGGGAAGAGGACTGATTAGACATTCGCCCTGAGGGCCCAGTTAATTTCAGCTCCCTACTTCCATTTGCATTAAAGTGTCCTACTCTCTAGCTGCCCCCCCTCCCCTCCCTTCCCCTCCCCTCCCCCCCTCCCCCCTCCCCAACCTTATTCCCTTGATTTTATTTCCCTTTTCATTTCTCAAACCCTCATTGCTTTCCTCGCCGCACCCATCTCTCACGTGGGGCTAAACGTGTCGGCCCCTTTATAACACGTTCCCTTAAACAACTGCATTCGAAGTGAAGCCCGAGTCGTAAAGTAGACTGACTTTACTCACACCCTTAAGGGAGCACTGGCACAGTGCTCGCTTCCTCCACGACTGAGGAAACATGGGGCCGTAGCTTTCGTCAAAAGGTCATCTCATGACTGTCCTAAGACCAGTCATATCTGAGATGAGGACGTTTTAATGTGCCAAGCCATGTTTCCAAGATGAGTTACACTGGCTGGCTGAGATGATATTTAACAGGGACACGTTGCTATGATCCCTGGACCCTCTCTAGACATGACTCAGCGTATGACGACGTAAGCCAATGAGGCGCTACCGTATAATGGTCATTGATGTGATTCACTCTAGAAGACGATTAACAGGAAGACGGTTCACACAGACGCGACCCTGACTACCTGTGGCATTGTTGCGAGGCAGTATTCTTGTTGTTCACAGTGCCTGGTAGCTGGGATGTGGTTACGTTGATCTGTGGCTCGTAGATAAAGACAGTCCCTTGACTCTGACCGACGAGATGCTGTAGAACTACCCACGTCTGATCCTTGATCTTCTGCTGTACTATATGTGCCATTTGTACATTGCTTTGAGTAATCGTCTGCTAAATGAATCACATTTGAAAAGTAATGTTGAGTCAGGTGGCTCAGCGGTTAGGGAATCGGGCTACTAATCAGAAGGTTGCTGGTTCGATTCTCTGGTAGTGCAGAATTATGTTGTGTCCTTGGGGCAAGGCACTTCACCCTACTTGCCTCAGGGGAATGTCCCTGTACTTACTGTAAGTCGCTCTGGATAAGAGCGTCTGCTAAATGACTAAATGTGAGTCTATAGTAGTAGACTAAACACATAACCAAGGACTTGCTTCCCTGACTTGGATGGATATACTCTCATTCAGTTGTTTCAATGTAAAGGCTGTAGGTCTCATTTTTCAATCAAGTCACATGTCCATAATCCAGTGACGATGACAAATTGCTGAAGGGCAAATTTCAAATGAAAAGATGTGGATTTAAAAAAAATTCTAATAATGATCGCTACCGTTTTTTCCAGCTCAGGAAACCTTTCGGTTCCTCCGTAGCCCAAACACCGTTCTCGTCGACCCCACCTGTTCCTCCGTGACGACCCAACACACTGTCTGAGCGCTTCCTAGGTTCCTCCGTGACGTGAAGACCCAACACTCTGTCTGAGCGCTTCCTACAGCTCAGATGTACAGTACTGGATGAATTGTCTCGGAGCGCTCATTTGGTTGACAGGAAAATTCAGCTGGAATCACTTCCACGACTTCAAAGACTCTTTCGCCTATTCATGCAAATCTCAAACTCACGCGGGCCAAAAGAAGAGAGGAAAATCTGCTGTTATACAAATTTCTCTCAGATGTTGCGTTGTGGGTCACTGCAGTGAAATCACGAGCATTTTTCAAAGACGTATTCTCTCTCCCAGGATGGCTCCTTCTGTCTCTATCGCTTTTCATCCTTTTTTCACGGGCTTAATCCAGAACACTGGAGTTAAGAAGGCTTCAAAGAGGTTTCTGGAGGAAGAGCCATCCCTCAGCACAGCAGTGACACAGGTAGAACCCAACCCTCCTGTCTCCCCAGGACCCAACCTCCCCTCCCAGCTACTCAAATATCGCCACACCTTGTTGTGGGATTCTGAAAGCACCAACACCGGGGCCATGCTGAATAAATAAAAAGCTGCTAAAATTAGCGTTGGTGCGCCACGTTAGTTTGAGCTGCTAATGAACCCTCCAAGGTGGGGGATAACTAGTGATGAAACAAGGACGGAGATATAGAGGCGGGAAGCATCTGGAAAGACAGAGAAAGACTTGTTACACGAATAACGTCTGACTGGGTGAAATGAGTCGTTTGCTTGGAGGAGAGAGAACAGGAGATGGCGTTACAGGTAGCGCTGTGATGTGGCTTTGCTAACGGCTGTCTGGATTTCACCAGTTCCAATCGGCGTTTGGAGGTAGGCTGTCTGTGGTACAGAGATGCAGATTTCTCGACGAGATACAACGAGCACGGACCTGAAGGGTAAGGTAAGCCTGGGTGTGTCTACTCTTCTCCTCACTTCTCTGTCCGTCTCTGTTCTTCTTCTAACTAGCAGGATCCAGCCGGGCTCGTCTGAACATGAACAGCTCATCTCAGCAGAGGAAGCGGAAGATAATTGAAAACTGGCGGTCATGCACACGGTACTAGGACATACACACACACAAGGACACACAATAGCACAAACGCAATGGCACGCAGCTACAGACACACACAGACCCACACGGTCACAGACGCGCACACACCACACACCTTGAAGTGCTGACAAGATAATCCCCTCCCACCAAGACCCACTTTTCTTCTCCGACTAGCACACAGCGCCACTCTCAAGCGCGGTGGAGAAACCAGCATGGAAGACCTGCGCTTCTTAACCCATGACCTCCTCCTCCACACCTCCTTCCAGAACAACTGCTCAGAGGGTTTGTTCCGAGTACATCTCCGCTACGCCAAACACACACTCACAGATGCTACGCTGCTGATCCAGCATGGCTGACGCCAGCATGAAACATCTTTCTCATTAACTAGATATAGAAAAATACAGATATATAAATAACCAAGACACCCCACTGCAAACATAATAGGATATCACCCCATACGGAGACAGCCCCGCACGCACATTTATATTCAGCACTTTCATATCGGACGCCGGCTTCACCAGATGCCGCCCTCACAGTGACGGGTGAAGTCTTCATAACAAAGACTCTTTTCCCCTCAAAGCTACTCGCCGATTAGTGGCCCGTCTCCCCCGAGGGCTGGACTGAGGGGCAGACGAGGGGTTAACGCTCGATTGCCCCGGCAGGCCCCGTCTCTCCGTGGCGCTGCGTGGGGTTCTACTGCCGGGCCGCGATAAAGCGAGTACCGGAGAAACGACAAAGTAGGTTAACGCTCGCACACGGTGACATGCCCGGAATGTTTCCGTCAGGTGAGCTTTCGGACGACTGCGAGGGAACGTTCTTCTAGTTCTTCCTTTTCTTCGCAGAAAGGAGAGAGAGGGGGCAGGGTTGTTGAGATGAAGAACGGAGTGGAGAGCACTAACGGGCCTCATTCCCTCCTCATGAGCTCCCTCACGACACCCTCGCACGGAGAAACAGTTTTAGAAGTGCTTAGGAAAGCGTGTGTGATGACGGCAATCCAATTTCCATATGAACAATTACCCCGGCGTCAGGTCTGGCAGTTCATTTATTTCAATTTGACAATGAGAGCCACTCGGCCAGGCAGTCAGACGGCCATTGTGTTCCAAGGCCCTGAGCACACAGACGCT
This sequence comes from Mallotus villosus, assembly GCA_903064625.1. Taxonomy (NCBI): domain Eukaryota; kingdom Metazoa; phylum Chordata; class Actinopteri; order Osmeriformes; family Salangidae; genus Mallotus; species Mallotus villosus. The sequence continues at coordinate 14,562 of CAEFZP010003372.1, forward strand.
TACGGGGTCCAGCTTTATACCACAGGAGATCTCAGCTGACCGGGGTTGAAAGAACAAACACACACATTTTCCTAGCGACCAACGACCCAGAAGTGCACGGAACACATATGGGTCTTCAATCAGAACACTATTGTGTGTGTGTGTGTGTGTGTGTGACGTATGGTGGTGCATGGTGCAAGATCAAAGGTCACACCAGCCCTCTCCATCCGTTCAGGTACAGCACTTTTTCCTCATTAGGACTGATAGCCTGTTTGTCTGTTTACCTCTCGGCCACTGGTCTCCAGGCGCCAGCTATCTGTTCCCTGCCAGCTGGACACTGCAGCGGGGGAACAGCCCAGCCCCGCAGCCCAGCCCGCACAGCAGACACACCGCACAGCAGACACACCGCACAGCAGACACACCGCACAGCAGACACACCGCACAGCAGACACACCGCACAGCAGACACACCACACAGCAGACACACCACACAGCAGACACACCGCACAGCAGACACACCGCACAGCAGACACACCACACAGCAGACACACCACACAGCAGACACACCGCACAGCAGACACACCACACAGCAGACACACCGCACAGCAGACACACCGCACAGCAGACACACCGCACAGCAGACACACCACACAGCAGACACACCGCACACACACCGCACAGCAGACACACCGCACAGCAGACACACCGCACAGCAGACACACCGCACAGCAGACACACCGCACAGCAGACACACCGCACAGCAGACACACCGCACAGCAGACACACCGCACAGCAGACACACCACACAGCAGACACACCGCACAGCAGACACACCGCACAGCAGACACACCGCACAGCAGACACACCGCACAGCAGACACACCGCACAGCAGACACACCGCACAGCAGACACACCGCACAGCAGACACACCGCACAGCAGACACACCGACGCCACACAACACAATACGCAATCACATACACTGAAGCAGAAGTTTGGGTTAAAACACACCCACGTGCACACACACACGCACACACACACACACCCAAGCAGTTTGGGCTACAACACACCCAAGTCACCACACACACACACACACACACACATACACACAGCAGGTTTGGGCTAATAACACACCCACGTGCACACACACACACACACGCACACCCACACCCACCCAGACAGTTTTGGGCTATACACACCCACACACACACGTGCACACACACCCACCCAGAGCAGGTTTGGGCTAATAACACACCCACGTGCACACACACACACACACACACGTCACACACACACACCGTGAGCAGGTTTGGGCTAATCTCCCAGAGTCTGCAGCTCTCCAGTGGGACAGAGGGTGTATTTGCTGTGGACACAGCTGGTGGACAGGGGACCTGATTACACTCCAGCCTCACAGGAGGAGTGACACCTCCACCTGCCAGAACTATTCCAGCCAGCCTCCTCCTCGCTCCGCTCCACACTCTTATCAACATGCGCAACGCCACACACACACACAGACACACAAACAGACACACACACACGTCCACCCAAACACACAATTCCAGACACACACACACACAAACACACACCCACACGTCCATTCCAGACACACTCCATCACCATGTCTCCACACGTTCATCAAGACACACCTGATAGACACATTAACCAACTCCGCACACACACACACACACGTGCGTGCACACACACGTCTCTGAAATGAAGTAGTCAGGGCGGATACTGGGGAGGGGAAGGAATCTATTACACACCTTGTTGGATCTAATGATTTAACTTGCCTGCGTAAACGTCAATGAGCCATGAAGGTATCCTGGAAGACGGTTTACTCTCCTCTCATCAGCGGCTTCAAGGGGTGCACTGATCTAGTCCTGATCAAACACGCCCCTCTGCACCCTCACCAGCCAATCACATCACACAACATATCTTACGGGTCACATTGTGTGGGTGGCACCACATACGGCTGGATTCAAACAGTTATCCGCTGATTATTATTGAAGTCATTTACCAGACATTTCTATCCAAAGGGACATAAAGAACAAGGGGGGATTTGAACCGTCGACCTCTCGATGTGCAGTTAAAAGCTCTAACCGCTGAGCTTTACCCTCCCCAGTTACAACCAAACTGCCTTTCTTTAACCCCCTCCCATTGGTCTAGCTCTGTGAGTACTCACACCCCAAACACAGGTAGACTCTCACAATGACTGCTGTGTTCACTCCACAATGTGCTGCTGTGAAAGGATCCATTATCCTGAGAGAGAGAAGGGAAGTGAGAGGAGAGAGAGAGTTTGTGGTCTGCCCAGACTTGTGGAAGTGCCTACTGGGAGGGAGGGCGAGAGGGATAGAGAGAGGGGGAGGGGGAGAGAGGGAGAGATAGAGAGAGAGAGGAACTGCGTTACATTAGAGAGAGGGGAGAGAGGGGGGGGAGAGATAGAGAGAGAGAGGAACTGCGTTACAGTAGAGAGAGAGGGAGAGAGAGAGGGGGAGGGGGAGAGAGAGAGAGGGGGAAAGATAGATAGAGGGGACAGAACGAAAGACAACAGAGAGAGAGATAGGGAGAGAGGGGTGGAAAGACAGATCGAGGGAGCAATAGAGAGAGAGAGAGAGAGAGAGAGAGAGAGAGAGAGAGAGATAGAGAGAGAGAGAGAGAGAGACAGAGAGAGAGAGAGGAGAGAGAGAGAGCTAGATGACTAGATAGAGATGATAGAGAGAGAGATCAGACGACAGATGAATGTGATGGTTTGAAGAGCTGCTTTTTGTGGGCTTGGAGCTGTCTGTCACAATCTCCACATGAGTCAAGTATATGACTGAGCATTGTGCGCGTGTGCTACTGGATTTGACAGAGCATTGTGTGTTTGTGTGTGTGTGCGTGTGTGTGTTACTGGATCTGACTGAGTATTTTAGGGAGCAAGAGAGAGATACTGTATCAACACTGGCTTTCTCAACACGCCAGCT
>CAEFZP010003372.1:22500-24713 GCA_903064625.1 Mallotus villosus
GCTCTCCTCCCTCCCCTCCCCCAGCCCTCCACCTCTCTCCTCTGCTCTCCTACCTCCCCTCCCCCAGCCCTAACCTCTCTTGCCGGAGTCCCAAACTGCGACACTCATTCATTTCCAATTCCACAGAGCGCCCACCGCTGAATGGAAATTGACGATTCAATTTTGGGATTGAAACTCTGGGAGTACGTGTGGAATGGCTCTCCCCACGCCGCTCGCCAGCCTGACCCGCCGTATCTGCCCGTCCTGCTCTGCTGACTGGAGACAATCTCTTCACATCTGAGTACCAGAGATGTGGGTGTGACGTGACGCCACTCCCCTCTCCCCCGTCTATCCCCCGTCTCTCCTGTCCCCCCTCTCCCCCCATCTCTCCTGTCCCCCCCTCTCCCCCGTCTCTCCTCTCCCCCATCTCTCCTGTCCCCCCCTCTCCCCCGTCTCTCCTCTCTCCCCCATCTCTCCTTTCCCCCCTCTCCCCCGTCTCTCCTCTCCCCCCTCTCTCTTGTCCCCCCCCCTCTCTCCCCCCCCCTCCTCTCTCCTGTCCCCCCTCTCGCTCCTCCTCTCTCCTGTCCCCCCTCTCCCCCCCCCTCCTCTCTCCTTCCCCCCCTCTCCCCTCTCTCTCTTGTCCCCCCTCTCTCCTCCCCCCCCTCTCTCCTCTCCTCTCTCCCCCCCTCTCCCCCCCCCCTCTCCCCCCTCTCCTCCCCTCCCCCCCCCCGTGCCTCACCCACCTCATCCTCTCTCCTCCTACCACAGGCCCCCCCCACCCAGCAGAACCAGTCAAACCAGACAGCCCGTGTTCTGTACCAGGGTTCTCTAGCAGCAAACGTCGAGCACTTTAAAAAAATGATCTATGCAAATGTAATTTCGCTGCGTGTCATCCAACGTAGCCAATTAATGAGCGGGACGCTTTTCTAACCCGACCATAAATTAACGAGGCTAGATATAACAGCCAGATTAATGTGCTTTTCCAGCGTTGTCTAATTGCTAGGAGACTCCGGTGGGGCCAATACACGTCGTTTCATTTTCTAAGTGTGACAGAGAGAGACGGGATCGACTCCTGCCTCGCCATACGTCACCGGGGAACTCTCCGTGTTCTCTGCCCGCCGCGGCGAGGGGACGGCGGTCACATGACTTCCTCCGCGCGGGCTGAGAAACGGGAGAGACTGGGCGCTGAGAGACAGGGGGAGAGGCAGGGGGCTGAGAGACAGGGGGAGAGGCAGGGCGCTGAGAGACAGGGGGAGAGGCAGGGCGCTGAGAGACAGGGGGAGAGGCAGGGGGCTGAGAGACAGGGGGAGAGGCAGGGCGCTGAGAGACAGGGGGAGAGGCAGGGGGCTGAGAGACAGGGGGAGAGGCAGGGCGCTGAGAGACAGGGGAGAGGCAGGGGGCTGAGAGACAGGGGAGAGGCAGGGCGCTGAGAGACAGGGGGAGAGGCAGGGCGCTGAGAGACAGGGGGAGAGGCTGGGGGCTGAGAGACGGGGGGAGAGGCAGGGCGCTGAGAGACAGGGGAGAGGCAGGGCGCTGAGAGACAGGGGAGAGGCAGGGCGCTGAGAGACAGGGGGAGAGGCGGGGGGCTGAGAGACAGGGGGAGAGGCAGGGCGCTGAGAGACGGGGAGAGGCAGGGCGCTGAGAGACAGGGGGAGAGGCTGGGGGCTGAGAGACGGGGGAGAGGCAGGGCGCTGAGAGACAGGGGGAGAGGCAGGGCGCTGAGAGACGGGGGAGAGGCAGGGCGCTGAGAGACGGGGGAGAGGCAGGGTGCTGAGAGACAGGGGGAGAGGCAGGGGGCTGAGAGACAGGGGGAGAGGCAGGGGGCTGAGAGACGGGGGAGAGGCAGGGCGCTGAGAGACAGGGGGAGAGGCAGGGCGCTGAGAGACGGGGGAGAGGCAGGGCGGCTTAATCAAATCGGAGCTGCTGCGGCGATGGGGGTCAGAGTTCAACTGTAGCAATATCACAAATGCACTCCTACAGAGTGGCATTATGCATATTGATGCTTATTAATTTATGAGCGCTTCCAGGGTATCCAGGAGTGTTGTACCGAGTAGGAGAGTGCTGTTTGCTACAAACTGAAGATGTGTGGAGAGAGAGAGAGAGAGAGGGAGTAGAGAGAGAGAGGATAGAGAGAGAGAGAGAATAGAGAGAAGAGATCGATCAGAAGAGAAGAAACTCTACCGCGCGCGCTCTCTCGTTCGATCTCCTCTCTCTCTCTCCCACCTCTCTCTCCC
>CAEFZP010003374.1:0-53165 GCA_903064625.1 Mallotus villosus
CAAAACAACTTTTAGTGTGTACCCAGATGTTTGGGTACATACTGGGAGGGAGGGGGGAACTGGCAGATGTTTGTGTACATACTGGGGGGAGGGGGGAACTGGGGGGACACACCTGTACTATATTCCCCTAATGAGCTGTTTCACTCCCTCAACTGTTGTAGCTCCCCACACCCAGGGCTCTGGGTTTAAACACCTTCCCAGCATGTCCTTGCCAACACTGGTTTTGCTTGTCTTTTGTAACTCTTAGTCCCAGTTTCCCAGACCAAGCCTAGTCCTACAGTACGAGAAATTTAACGAAGATCTCCACTGAAAAGGTTTTGAGTCTGGGAAACTGGGCATTAGTGTTTGTTTTCCAGTTCCTGATACTTGGTGCCAAACCTTTGTCATTCTCTGAAGCTGAGTCCTGTTCTGCCCTGTGTTGGATGGAGTTACAGATCACCTGAATGCAGCCTGTCTGGACCCTGAAACTTCCCTCATTTCCTTAAAACTTTTCCTTAAAAAATAAAAGTCCCACACCTGGGTTCACTGTACTTCAACTTCAGGCTTTCTCAGCAGGTGATACTCCGCTCTCACCGGTCAGTCCCATTTGGAGAAACGGAATGAACCGGATGGTCTTCAGCAAGACTTTTCTCAAGTATCAACAGTTTAAATGGGATAAAGCAAAAGAGCCACACCTGCTTCAAATTTTGGGGTTCGTTAACTGTGGATTTGCACTGTTGTGTCAACTGTATCACTGTCTCACAAACTCACGTCACCCATTATTTTGATCAGCGCTGTATTCGTAATTAAGTAAATTTTAAAGTTAAAAACATCCATCTAGTGCACTTTGAGAGCAAAACTAAGAGGCTAGATCAATGTAGAAAACCTCTCCACTCTGCCCCTGATTGGCTGTAAGGTTTAGGCATGAGGAGTGACGATTGGTTCCAGAGCCAGTTGTAAAGTTGCGAAGCACGGGTAGAGTGCTGTGTTGGCAAAAAAGTGCGCCCTGTTTTTTTTACTGCAACAGAGCCACACAGAGCAAGAGCTTGCACGTAAGTCTTCTGTTAGAAATTCAAAAACTGACATACTATTACGTTTAAAATCAAATGTGTAGCTAAAAGTAACTCTCTTATGCTTTAACACGTAGCAATGATTGGTTAATCAGAACCTCTGTGTGCCAGGTGTTTCACTTGTCATGACACCTCACCCTTTACATCAAATAACAATTAAAACAGTAAAGTACAAGTAAAAGTACAGAAACAAATAATGAATCATTTGGTGCTGTACACCATTTGACCCTACTGCACCCCAACACTTACTGTACATATGAACACAGTCACAAACTCTTTTCCTGACATCTATGGGCTCAGATATTGCTATACTGTGTTGGAATACATTTTATTGAACTGTTCTCTGACATAGTTGTGTGTTTAATACAGTTTTGTATGCATGCATGTCAATCATCACTAACGGTAGTTTTCTGGGCTAAACTGAGCTGAAGGGAGAAACATAAGAGTAACACTTGAGGCAGGAGAGAGGGAGCTCAGATCACACATCATGTCATATCATAACATATTACAGTTTCAAATCATCTATAAATCTATTCTGAGGCCATTCAAAGCATGATGGTATTTGCTATAATTCTATGTGAAGGCAAACTGATCAAATGTATGTTCGTGATCTGAGGATTTTGTGCAGTTTTTGTACTCATCTTCCCCCTAGAGGTGGGAGAAAGAGAAAGAGAAAGAAAGAGGGAGGCGAGGGGCAGCAAAAAGATGGAGGCAGTTGGTCCTCTCACTGTGGCATGTCATTGAGACAGAGCCTCAAACAGATCTTTTCCCTCACTTCCCTACCTTCACACAAAACACAAAGTAAGATTCTGTCTTGACTGCTGTTTGGACGGGCCTCTCTCCACTGTCTGCTGTACGAGTCTCTACTGAGCGTGTGCAAGTGCGCCGGCACCCTGTCCATAGCCGAAGCCCTTGGGGCCAAAGTTCTTGGCATAACACCCTGAAAACACAAACAAGAGGAGGTGAGGTAACAACAAAAACTATATTTTTTATTTACAAACTTGTGTTCCCAGACTGTGAGCCCAATCACTATCTTGTCAATTACACTTATGTCATTGTAGCCATTGTATGTATGCATGTGTGTGTGACCTTTGCAGTAGATCTCTCCATCCTTGTCAGCCAAAGTGGTAGACTCCAGGCCTTTCCCACACTTGGCACAGCGGAAACAGCTTTTATGCCAGGCCTGGAGATGAACGGAGACATGACACAGCTCACCCAGAACATGTATGTGTTGTTCACACCAAGTCACGCTAACCCAAGCCATAAACACTGACACCCCAATTCGACTTTAGCCACCATTTAGTATGAGCGCAAATTACGGCATGTCTGTCAGTGTGTGTTCACTCACGTTCCCGGCCCCCACCACCTTCTCAGCAGCGTAGACAGCCTTGCTGCAGCGAGGACACACGTCAGACCCTCCAAACCTCTGAGCCAATTTCGAGGGGTTTGGGTTGTTGGTGGGTTGGTGAGGGGCTGGTCTAGGAGGGAACAACAGAGAGAGTCAGAGAGAGATGGAGTTACCAGAGAACGTCTAATCTCGGGGAGAACTGCCACTCTCGGGAAACTGGGTTCTGAACTGGTTGCAGTTCCACGCTAGTTCCATATGAGGGTGCTAACGGTCTCAGGATATAATTCACACTGCTGGGTTTTAGATTTGTTTTTAAGTCGCCTTTTGTTCTACAAAGCCTTTTAAAATGTCAATGACGTCATACACATTGTACGGCCAGAGATCCCGCATCACGGCAAGCTCTGGTCACTTCCTTTTCTCTCTCTCGAGGCATCAACAACACAGCTGACAGGTTAGGCTCTCCCTGTCAATACACATGCTAGAAAGAGTTTTGGCTTGCTAATGTTGTAGCTAATGTTGCCAATGCTCTGACATTCTGATTCCACTTCGGATGCCATCAAGCGGGATCTCTGGTCGTAGTCAGTCCTTCACTAACCAATCAGCATTCATTAGCAGAATGCTAGCGTATTATGGGCAAAAACCACTCACCCTGTAAGAAATCGAAAGGACAGAAGTACTCGTTCATACAACTTTCGACCTATAATCCATGTTGAACATGCAAAAACTACAATCAAAACTGAGATTTTTCAACGACTATCAGGTGAAAGAGACACATTTAGCCGTTTAGCTCCATAGACTCCCATTCATTTTGCACTCGACCGCAATCACACCCAGTGGAACTGCAACACAATTCGGTACAATGGGGCTTAATATGGAGTGGCCAGTCTCTCCTTAAACAGGCTCTGGAGTTACTATTGATACAAGGCTGTAACCTAGGTTACTGTCATCAGAAGGGTGTCACACTTACTCAGTGTGGGTGATGCCCAGTGACTCCCCCTTATCCATGGACAGGGTCCCAGCTCCCTGGCCGTAGCCGTAGCCCTTTGGACCATACTTTTTGCCATAGCAGGCCCTGCAGTAAATCTCATCCATGTGAACCGCCACTGTAGTACTGTCCAGGTTCTTCCGACACACCACTGTTTAAACACACAGAGACACACATTCATGCACACATTGTATTCATCTGAATTGTGGGCATGATCATAACACCCCATTTGACTACATAAGGAGCGAATCGACATATTTCATCGATCACACAAATAAGTTCCATTCTATGAGGTCTCAACAAACCACCCCCTCTCCCTGGAGCGTACATTCCTGACATTCTGACAGAACAGAGCAGAACACCAAACCACACACGATAGTTGCTTTTGGATGGTTTGTATTCTTAGCCATCGTAAAATGTCTTCAATAAAGAAGGATCCTATTATGTTTAGTATTTATGCAGGATGGACATGCAGGTAAAGAGAAGGGTGATCAGATATCAGAGTTTCGGGGAAGTGTTCCTGAGGTTTAGACAACAACATGGACATAACGTATGGGTTTATCAGTTGGTTTCACTGTTCAAACCTCCTGGTGGCCATGGTGACCACAGGAGAGGAGGTGTTTACTCACGGCACAGGAAGCAGGATCTGTGGAAGCTCTGCCCCTCACATTGTACTTCTTCAGCAAAATACACTGTCTTCTGGCAGCAGCCACACTTGTTGCCTCCACCCAATGGCATCCTGCATGCACACACGCAAACAAAAAGAAAGTCAATGGTTACAAGGATGAGAGAAAAAGTAGTTAATGGTGGAAAGCATTACATAAGTGGGCTTGTGGATTTTGAAAAAAACTGAACAGTAGGTTTTTACTCTATGGAGGAAAAAAAGCTACCTAGATGCTCTTATTTTGGTATGTCGTAGATGTGTCTGAGTAGTCTGACTTTAGTCCTCGAAGCAGTAACCCCTTTTAGGCTCATATGTTTGTATAGGTGTGACAATGCAGGAAACTGTTTTCTAGGAAATGTACATGTTTTACCACAAAAGGTTTTGTGTTTCTTTAGAGTGACTCAAGTGTTTTTTTTAGAGCCAAGGGCGAATGTTTCATTTGCGGCTTCCTGCGGGTCACTGACATGTTTCCTGTATATATTTCCAGTCACACCCTCTGACAACACACTTTAAATAAGCAATAAAGAGCATGCAAACAAACACACTAACACACTCACATTATGGACCTACACACACACAAAAGCTTCAAACATATATTTAATATTGTTAAATCAACACTTCCACAGACGAGTGTTTGGGCTGTGTTGATTTTATGGGGACACCAATCAGTGTGGTCTGATACGCTATACAGCTTGTCTGCAATCTGCATGAGTCATAACCGTTGCTAGCAGACATGCTGGCAAATGTTGTAAACTATATTATAAACTTATTATTATTGTATTTGGTATTAGGCCAGACTGACCTAAAGTGGTGAAGAAATTAAGTTTACCATGCCTGCCATCTTTCACATATTCTAGAACATTCCTGCATAGTGTTTTAATATGCCAGGACAGAAAACCTAATAATTCCATATTTACACTGATATTCAATGGCTTTGCTTATCTTTTATGTAGCCATGAGGGCAAGACACTTGGAATAATCTTATTTCCTATTCCAGCCCAAGAGGCTGAACTGTCAGCTCTAGGTTCCAGACTTTTGGCTAATGGGTAGAGGAGCAGAGCGTTGGGTTACGGCTGTAACCTTGGTTCTGTGAAGGAAAGAAAGGCTGCCAGACAGCTAGCCCAGAGGGCTAGAATATAATCTGTGCATGTGGAATTTCTGAGGAAGATTTATATCAAAACATTACTCACGTGGGTGTGCTGCGTCACTGTACATAAAACTGAGCCTGGCGCACAAGTATAAATCCTGAATGCGAAGTCTAGAGCGACGACAAAGTCTGGCAGCCTTTCTTTCCTTTACAGAACCAAGGTTACAGCCGTAACCCAACTTTCTGTTTCAGTCAAGAAAGGCTACCAGAGGGCTAGCCCAGAGGGCTGGAATACATGTATGTCACAACGTCTCGGAGGACGGACCACTCAGCAGAGTTCAATAATGATAGGACAAAGAAATCTCTTCCAGGCTTTTATTGATGTCTGCACACAAGAGCATCCACCTGGAACTCTGTAGGATACTCAGTTAGAACTCAAAACTGCATTCCCAAATGACATGCGGGATGTCACATAGGTCGAAGGTGAAGACCAGCAAACTGCTTGGCAAATCTTTTGCAATATAACTTCTTTCAGGAGAACCCACAACGTAGCAATACCCCGTGTTGAATGGGCCACCGCAGTTGTTGGTGCAGAGTCCTGAAACCGCTGCACGAAATACCTTCAAGGTCGAAGGGGACTTGCCCTGTTCAAAGAGTTCCTGCAAAAACTCAAGTACTGACGTTAGTGCACCTGACTTTGGGCATTTGCAGCAGCGTATGCACCAAGACTCCTTTGAGGCGAAAAGATCTACGCGTGCCTTCCCAAAACGAGCCCAAATCAGGTGCACTGTGGCTGGATGCAGCCTCCATTCGCTCGGATGCGGACGGCCTCTTGACAACAGGTCCACCGCAGAGTTCAATGAGCCCGGAAGGTTTACCGCTCTGATGGAGGAGAGATGTTTGTCTACCCAAAGAAGGAGCGTCTGAGCCACACTGTCGGGCTGAAGATCTCAGTCCCCCCTGGTGGTTTATGTAAGCTATTGCTGACATGTTGTCTGTCCACACTAGTACATGTTTGTTCTTTAGTACTGGCAGGAAATAGGTAATTGTCCTTAATTCCAGAACATTTATGTGGGCGGAGTCCCATGGAGGATACCACACTCGCTAAGCTACCACACCGTTCAACACTGCTACCCAACACAGTTTCGCCAAAATGTTTCCTACACAAAAATTAGGGTTTGCGTTGCTGTTTTGGAAGTTTAAACCAATCAGGTGGCTCTATCAGCTCCAATGACAGCAGAGTGTGCATTTGGCATTAGCGGTAGGCAGCCTTGACTGTTTTGCTTAAAGCCCATATAGCAGGTTGATTTTTCCAACGAATTTGCGCTATTTACATGTTGGTTATAAACATTTAAACTGTTATCTATTGTATTTGATGTTGTTGGGTGTCACAAAACGTAATATAATACGAAAAAGTAGGTACTTTTTTGCAATGATTCTCCTTTCCCCCACAATGCATTGCATGACGTCACGTTGGGGAGACGATAGACCAAAGCCCCATTGAGATCAACGAGAGAGATTAACGAAAGAGTGTTCAGCAGTAGATAGTTTATAGATAAATACATAGATAGAATATATAATTAGCAGATATAAAGATCAAGAGATATATATAGATATAGATAGCATAGATATAAAGATCAAGAGATATATATATATAGACAGCATAGATATATATATATAGAGAGAGAAATAGATAGACAGACAGTCGCATAGCATAGCATAGCATAGCACTACATAAATAGCTAGCTACCAGTAGCGGCTGGTGATTTTTTTTGGGGGGGGGGCGCACTTGGGCGGCGCGGGGGGGGGTCGTTACACAGAACTTTTTTTTAACATTAAATATATATGTATTAGCTATGTTGGATGCTGTCGTCCTCTCCTACTATTTCTTCAATGCCTAACGAATCTATCTCTTGACCCTGTATGTATGCTTGAGCAGCACTGGTTGAAGCCTGAAAATATTGTAAACAATGTTTGCATATATGCAGGTAGCAACGCTAGTGCTTAATAACTATTTTGCTTGTCGGCTAGTAGGGCTCGTGAGACAGCTCACCAAAAGAACGATGGGGAAGCCACTTGTCTAGCAGATTAAGACGTGTTCGTAGGTACCTAGCGAAAAGTAGCCTCAACTTTCCTAGACTTAGCTACGATACTAATGCTGAAGGGTCGCTGATATCGCATAGCGTCGTTGCTAACGTGTGATGTTGTGACAGTGTGTGTAACACTGAATTACTCACTGAATTACTCACCAGCTAACCAGCTCCGGTTACTTAGCATACAGGTTTGAGGAGAAGCTACGGGTGTACGTCCCGTAGGCCTACAGCCCATCCTCCTTTGCTAGCTATGTTGCTCTCGTAGATACGTGATAATTATATGGGATGTGAGGGAATGATAAAGGTCTTTGATTCGACGAATAAGATGTCAATATAAGTAAGAAACGATGTCATCGCCCCTTTTTTCCGCCAATGAGAAGCCGTTTTTCTCAAATGTATGAAAAAAGAATGTGAGCTCCCATTCGCCTTCATAGATATATATAGAACACTATATATATCTATGTTCGCCTTAGTCACATGCGTCGCCATTTTGATTTCGAGCTGAACGAAAACGAGGCTTGGTTCAACGCTTCCACTGATGACTGATGTCTTTCTGCTGCGTCCCGGAGTGCCATTCCCACAAAAAGAAATTGTCTTCCAAACAAAAAACATTTCACCGCTTCCCTGCCATATCAGCAATTCGTCAACAATGGGTTGTCAATATAAGGAGAGATATTGGGCCGCATTTTAAGGTAAGACAATAATGTTCAAAGGCTAGCTACTGTAGGCCTAATAGCAACCGAAGAGCTAACGTACTACCTTGTGAATGTTTGGTGTAAATAAACAACTTTCGGGATTAATAATAATGTTACTCAAGCAAAACTAGTCAACACAATACATGACACAATAAAGGAAACTATTATTAGATATTGTTAGGTGACGTTATTGACACCAGACAAGCCAGCTAGCAAATGTTATCTACGCTAGCTAGCAAGCATGGCACGAAGACACCAGCTCAAATGCAAGTCGGGCTGGCTAGATTTGTAGCTATCAATTACTGATTTGTTTTGATGCTAGTTATGATAATTGTTTTTACAGATCGCAAATAACACGAGAGTGTGTTCCGATCACTTCCCCGAAGAGTCTTTCACAAAGACGCTATGTGGCATCAGGAAACTGAAGGAGGGGGTTGTACCAACAGTTTTTACATGGTCCTCGATCAAGCCTGGCAGGCGGAAGATTGTTAGAACAGCAAGGTATTTATTTTTGGCAATGTTTAACAACCTTCGTCCAACAGTCAGCATTGATCAGTGACCATCGATTTAACTAAATACTACTGAATTGAATTAATGTGACAGTTTGTTTTTCAGTCATGTTGCCACTGCCACAGGTGGAGAGGATGCACTGGGTGAATCAGATGAGTCAAGGTAAAACACCCAAAGCCTATATGAGCTAATTGGTTAAATCTAATGTACATTCATTTTCTGCTATCACTTTAATTTGTTCCTTATACATAAATAACGTTATATTTGATCGTATCTGCAGTCACTCAGTGGGACAAGACCCCCAAGAGGACATTGCCTGCACATCAAGGTGAGCCTTATCTATGGTAATTTTGTTGCACTGTCACACTAGATTCAGTTGAGATTATTTGGATGAAATGCTTGTGATTAAGAAAGGCATACCTACAGAACATAAGCATTTAATTCAAATAATCACTGAAAAAAAACAAGCGTGGCAGTAAATATTTAAGATAGTTGTTTTGTTTGTGGAGGAGGAACTAATGTTTGTTCTTGTAAAGCATCTTACCATTATTTTTTTTAACCTTGCCATTCCAGCGAAGTAGAGACAAGCTTGCCATACGAAGATCACGACTATACTCAGCGGCCCCTGTCCTTGGAGGAGCAGCTTCAAGAGGCCTGCAAGACCATCGCTCGCCAGGAAGAAGAAATAGTGACACTTCGTAGCAACCAGTTCCTCCTCAAACGCTTTCAGTGTGATGAAAAACAAATCCAGTTCTACACAGGATTCAGAGACTATAGTACACTCAAAGCTGTGTTTACAGCTTTAGAACCTACAGCTGAGCACATGGTGAGATGGAGTCGAGCACAGAAGGTAAAGCAAGCCGGTGAGCACATTAGACAGGGATTTAATGTGCAAAGCCTAGCTTTAATTGACCAATTTTTTCTTTATCTTTGCCGTGTGAGACTGGGCTGTCTACAGCAGGACCTCGCTAATTGCTTTAATGTATCACAATCAACCGTCAGCAGAATATGTATCACCTGGACAAACTTCCTGTACTTCATGTTGGGATCGCTCCTTATTTGGCCTTCAAGAGAGTCTGTAAATGATCTTATGCCTCAATGCTTCAAAAGTACATTCCCAAAAACCAGAGTTATTTTAGATTGCACAGAGATACATGTACAAAAACCAAGCTCAAAAGTACTGAATTCAGAAATTTACTCCCATTACAAAGGAACTACAACCTTAAAGGCCCTAATTGGTATAAGTCCGTAAGGTTTAATTACATTTGTTAGTGACCTATACACAGGACTTCCATTTGGCCGGCGCCCCCAGGGGGGAGTGGCTTATCTCAGTGATAACGAATGGCAATATATTATATTTGGTCACATTTAAGTGGTTGTTGACAGGGACTTACGGTCTCCCACACACATTTAACGCGTTAACACAGTACATTTATTATTTAAATAGTTTGGTATATCATATTTTTGCACGTTTTTTTATTATTATTTTTACGAAAAATTCTAGGAGGGGTGGCGCCCTAGCGCCCTCTATGGAAGCACCGCCACTGCTAGCTACTAGTACTAGCCTACATATAGAGATAAAGATAGATAGAAATATGTATAGGTAGGAACAATTGTAAACTACTGTGTTTGTGGGGGGTGTACAAACTCTCTGCCTGCCCTGGCCCGAGACCGTGAAGCACTGAAAAGCTCGGTGCCGCCCGCCGCAAGTGAGAGCTGGCAACGGTAAGCCTCGGGCGAATGTTTACAAGCTGCAGTGCACGTTAGCTAGCCCCATAACATGAACCCCCCCAACTACAGTCATAATCAGTGTTCCATTAGAAAAGTCTGAGGCCCCGTCCACACTAACCCGGGTAAATTTAGAAACGCATACATATGTCTCCGTTTGCACTTCCCGGCCACACTAATACGGCGAATTCGGACACTGAAAACTGAGCTTTTAGAATACGCTCCCCTAGCCGGAGACATTTGAAAACGCTGGGTACGCGTAGTAGTGTGGACGGGGTAGCCTACACGGAGCTTTTCAGATACGATGACATTAGAAAAGCACATTTCGTGACTCATGAATATGAACCAAAACAAAATTGTTCTTAAGTATATGTCCAAAAGCTAGTCATATCTAGCTAGATAGCGTGCCATGGCTAATGTTTGGATCACGAGTTATCATCAAACGGCTTTCATAACTGTGTTTTTGATTTAGTTGATTAATTTAGTTTCCCCTTTCCTGATAGAACGTGACTATTACGGAACTCAAAACGTGGAATATCTAATCGGAAATGTGTTTACAACGTCGGGGAAAAGATTTAATTAGGGATTGATTTGGGGGGGGAGAATTTCACAGGTGGGACTAGTAAATTAGCCCATAGCTACCATTATGCCTTCTAGATCTAGATAAGAGCTACTTATCTGAACTAATGACATGATAACTGTCACTACTGTAGATATAAAGAAAACGTTGACTTTCACTCGGTGCTATTCACTGACAGTAAAAAAAAATGACGTTATTGTATGCACTGCTGTCCGTAGACAAGCTCCAGCGCTCCTTGCTGCGTTGCTAACTCAGCAGGACACTTCACCAACTCTCCACTCATTCTCCTCGGACCATCCATTTAATTGGCTTTGGCGGCCATCAGGTCTAGGCAATTCCTCATTTGACCTCTCTCGTCTATTTGGTTCGAAATTATACGGCTGCGGGCCATCGTACATTTTAGTGGTTCTTGCCACCTCTTCCTCATCCCAGTCAGTTGCCATAGTTCTAGTACTAGACTGAGGCTACTCTCCTCCACGACTCCCCAACGTGACGTCATTGCCGAATTGCGCTAATATGCTAATGCTAACAAAAAAAACGTACAAAACTGGTCTTAAACACCATTTTGAGACACCATTTAGAGATTTCTTGAATAATATACATATCTTGAGTGCTTTATGTACCCATTCATCGACAGTGGTGGTTAACCTGCTATATGGGCTTTAAACATTCGACAGACAGCCTGAATAACAAACAACTTTTCAACATGGGTCCAGAGTCAGCCTCATCTGAGCCCTCGGATATGAGCCACCCGTGGCCCTATTTAAAAAACATGTTCGAAGGCCCCAAGAATGACTCGTGGATATTTGCCTTTCCTGTCTACCTCAAAAAAAGGAGTTGCTAGCATTCAAGAATTCGCCTTCGAATTTAAAGAAGCATATCGAGGTAGGCAGAGTTCTTGCTATGCTAAGTTATAGTCCCTGACTTTTTAAAATTAATATATACATTTAATTTGGTTACTGACATTATATTATACTGTTATCTAGCGAAATGCATATTGACATACAGTAATAGCATCAAAATAACATGATTGTACCTTTATTATTTATTTAAAGTAGTGGTAAGATAAAGCTGGTAGGTTAGCTATGTCAAGCTAGCGTAATAGCTCAACCTGATGGTCTGCTTGGTACAGTGTCAGTGGTGCTTACCGCCTGTCTCATGGTCAGTGGCTGGTCTTTCACTAGAGATGGTGATCACAAGGCACCATGTAACATCGGCCCTTGTCTTTCTAGGTTGTTAGACAAGTGTTAATGAACTTTGCTTATATGGTGCTATATAAATTAGTCTTGTCCCTGCAACAACCCATTTAAAAGGAAGTACTTTTTACTTAAGTAGAATTGTTGATGTAGTACTTTTACTTTTACTTAAGTAGATTTTTGATGTAGTACTTTTACTTTTACTTAAGTACTAAACGTCAGGGGGAGACTGGGTATGAAAGTAACACGGGTAGAGTTGTAACACCGCCAGTTCGACCAATCAGGGATCAAAAATGAGCCATGTGACAGTGTCAGTCTCCTCAAAACTCCTCTACGATCACACATGAACATTTTCCAGTCGTTCGAGATATTTTTCCCGGAGCTACGGGAGAAAAAAACATTTTTAGGTAAGAAACCAAAATATTTTTGGGTAAACTTTTTCTTCTAGTACTTTTACCGTTGTAGATACAGTTGTATGGGTTATATCAGGTCAAACTATGGTTTCTGTAGTAAAGAATGGTGTATCTATCTCTTGCTAACGTCAAAGCACCATGCTAATATAGCTAGCTAAACATGGAAAACAGTGGCGGGGAAGGTTGTAACACATTTTTTCAAAGTGTTACAACCATACCCTTACATACAAAGTAGATATTTTTTGTGATTTTAATATTCCTACAGAATGCCTAGAACATGGGTGAGGAAAACTAATCGTGGAGTGGATGCCAAGGTACTTATGAGTGCAACAGAGGAGGTTCAAAATGGAACATCTGTCAGGGCAGTGGCAAAAAAGCATGGTATCTGCCATGTTACCCTCTATAGATATTGGAAGAAGCTCAAACAACTAAAAGGCCAGGGATCGCAGGATCTTCCTCGAGTAGGGTACGTCAGTCCGAACACAGTCTTCAGCAGAGAGCAGGAGGACTTATTGGCAGAGTATGTAAGCCAGGCCGCTGACATATACTATGGTCTAACTCCACGGGAGGTAAGCATGATAGTTGAGAATAGGGTAGGATAGGCAAGAGTCAAGGCCTCTTAATTTGTATGGGACCTTTCATGCAAACTCAATGAAATGTTTAATAAATACCACATTATGAATGAAGACAATCAACAAAAATGTGTTTCCTAACTCAGACTTCCTGTTATGCTTTTGCATAGGTCAGAAAGTTTGCGTATCAGCTTGCAGTGAATTTCGAAATTAAGCATCCGACAACCTGGGATGAGAAGCTGATGGCGGGGCCTGACTGGTTCAACACTTTTCTGAAGAGGAACCCTAGACTCTCAATTCGAAGTCCACAGGCAACAAGCCTTTCAAGAGCAACCTCCTTCAACAGGGCAAATGTCATGCTCTTTTTCAGTAACCTGGGGGAGGTAATAGCGAATAACCACTTTGACGGTGCCGACATCTGGAACATGGATGAGACAGGCGTCACAACAGTGCAAGCACCATCCAGAGTGGTAGCGCGCCGGGGCATCAAGCAGGTTGGAGCCATGACGTCGGGAGAGAGAGGGACATTAGTGTCAGTTGCGTACGCTGTGCAAGCTCTCGGTAATCCAATTCCACCGTTCTTCGTGTTCCCACGACAGAATTATAAGCAACACTTTGTGCAGTGCGGGCCATTGGGTTGTGCTGGCAGTGCCAACCAATCAGGCTGGATGCAGGAAGATGACTTCTTATCCTTTCTTGGTCACTTTGCAAAGCACACAAAGGTTAGTCCAGAAAGAAAAGTGTTGCTCCTGCTGGACAATCACTCGTCTCACATCTCTGTGCGAGCTGTGGATTTCTGCAAAGGTCAGGGCATCATTCTGCTAACCTTTCCTCCCAGTGCAGCCACAAACTCCAGCCACTTGACAGAAGTGTGTTTGGTCCATTTAAAAGGAACGTGAACAAGGCAAGTGATGACTGGATGCGGATAAATCCAAAGTCTGTCTTGACAGTGGGCAAGAGACTATCAACTCAGTCAAGTAATTGATCGAAAACATTCCAATGATGTCACAATGGACTAAATACTTAACCATTCTAGACCCCAACCAACCTAGCAACCAAACCAAACCGTATTGAACTTTAAATACACCATAAATGACATCTAAATTCTGGACGTCGCGGAACAATGGATAGAGCAACCGACTGGCAACCATAAGATACCGAGTTCGATACCTGCCGCCGCCAGTGGGAGGCGCTGTGAGACTCAGCGGATTTCACAGATTCGAGAATTCACAGATTTGGACGCAGAAGGAGAAACACGCAGGTACTGTACCCAAAGTAAGCAATCTCAAAAATAAGTTTAATTCCATAGAATTTACAGGGTTACAGGTTCATGAACGCGCGCACATGGTGGATAGCGCACATGGTCCCACATCGTGGAGGTATCCCACCATGTGCGCGTGTTCATACAGGTGCATACAGTAGGATGGATGCGCATGACGTGAAGGTAACATTCTTTTTGTATTAATCTTGGCCTAGTTATGAACTACATAGGCCTACCATCCGTTATTTGGGTCATCTATTTTTAACAGAATTGTACACTTGAAATGTCACTATATAAAAAAGAAATTCTGAAGGATGTGATGAGCATTTATGCACTGTGTCAGAGTTTAAACTGGGAATAGCTTTCTAGGAACTTCAAACTGCATCTGCCCGGCAATTTGATTGTCTGTTGTTTAATTCACGACTGGTTTCCCAAATCATCTGTCATATTACCACACACACACACAACCTGTGGGTCAAATCCCTCTCTAATTGTGGGCATCAACTAACTCTCCCCCCCTGTATGCCCCTCCCTGAGCTAAGCACTGGACTCCCTGTCCCTGAGACCCTCAACCATAGATATATATAGAACACTAGATACGCCACGCCCCTCTCAGCCGCGGCACACGGAGTCGCCATATTGAGTGGGGCATCAGTCTGAGGTCTGTATGTACTCGACTGTCAGACAGCGATAATAATGCCGGTTCATTGTGCTGCTTTTGGGTGTGTACAACGTCGTTCAGTACACACCCGACGAGAGGGAATCACTTTCCACAGGTGAGATACATTTTACATTACATTACATACATTTGTTAAGTAGCCTAAAAAATCTTCCTACCACTCAGAATCAAATATGGATCATCAACTATGATGTTTTTAGTGTCATTCACTGAGCCATCACGGCTCAAATTTGCTACATGTTTGTATGAATTTTCCATATGGTGTAATGCACTAGGCAGCAGGTTGACCTCTCCAAGATGGCCGCCGCGTGTGCCGTCAGCCGACTGGAGCTCAACATTGACGTGACGTATCTAGTGTTCTATATATATCTATGCCCTCAACACTGCTGGAGGAAGTGCAGCTAATGTAGGAGTGGGATTGAGACGCTCTGTGTGAATGTGTGTGTCTTTGAAAGAGATAGGGAGAGACACTGTGTGCCTACGTGTAAGAGAGATTGTGTTAGTGCATATCTATGCATGTGTGTGTACATTTTCGAATCGATCTCACGGTACTTTGATGGCTACGTCACAGTGACCTAGCCTCGGCACCGTCTCAAGTCGGACAAAAAGTCTAACCAGAATTCACTGTTTCAAGTCAGCCGCCTGCAGCCGGCTGCAGCGCTGCATGAAGCGAGGTCATGTCGAACGCACCTAATGTTTCTCAGAAATCGCGCATGCGCGGTTTATGTTCCAGCCATCTGGGCTAGCCGCCTGGCAGCATTTCTTGACTGAAACATAACTATTTTACCGGTAACTTGCTTGTTGGACTCGCTAGCTTGTTATGTTAATTTAGCCTATTCAGCCTCCCAGGTATGTTCTTTATGCTATTGTGTAACTGAATAACTGTTAATGTGTTACGTTAACACACCGGACACTTTTTCAGCCTGTTCTGTGTGCAATTGTGTAGTTGAATAATTTGCCTTTCCAGATTAAATGTCTGTTCTTGGATTTTGTGACATAGCCTACATTTCTAAATAAATGCGACAACATCAGTTTTTCCCTTACCATTATATTGGGGGGCGCCCCCCCAACGGCCCCTCCCGCCCCCCCCTGGAAGGTCAAGGTGTATTTTTTTAATTCTTTTTTTTTCCTCATATAGTGCCAGATCACCCAAAAATTCATTTAAGGTTACCGTTCCTATAAAACAGGTCTATAGCTTTCTCTTTTATTAAGCAAACTAAATGGCATTATGTTATTTATCTTATTTACACAACGGTATGTAATTCTCCCCCCCCGTCGCCCCACCCAAAGCTGTAAACCTAGGGTAAACACTGGACATAGTCCAGTGCGATTTATATGTTTTTTCCTCTTCATGATGCATTTTTTGACTGATGCGATTTATACTCCGGAGCGATGTATAGTCCGAAAAATATGTTATATAATGTGAGTAAATACTCCCATGTCTTCACCCCAGAGCCAGACCGAAGGTGGCCCCCTCAGCCGGTCTGACAACAGGAAATATTGGACCCTTCAAGTCGGACACCAGTTTCCCCTATAGCCTACTCATATCCTCACTAACATCAGTAGTGCTGAACCCAGATACAGGCACGCACAACCATGACCCACACACAGTCAGTCAAATTCAGTCCTGTGTATTGAACATAAGGCAGTTCTCAGTGCCCTGTTGCAGGGGTCTTCACCTCGCCAGAGGTTCACCAGTTACCAGATTCACTTCCTAGGATGACCATAAATCTATTGTATTTCTATCTGAACGGCAATAGGGTGATGTACCTGTTCGAGCTGCTTCCAGGGGATGTGGTCCACATGAATCTTCCCTCTGGGTTGGGGACGTACAGTGATTCTAATAAACATAGCACCTTCAATGGCTTCCTGCTCTTCCCCTATGTGAGAGGAACCACTACATACGCTGTTGTAATCTCTGTCTTGCTGGGATTTGAGTGAAAGTCCCCAGTTCCTTTTTAACCAATCAAAGATCATCTTAAAAAAGCCTGAACACTGCAAGTTGCTCTGGGTAAGAGCGTCTGCTAAATGACTAAATGCATTAGTGTTGTTTCCTAAACCGTTAACTATTCAGTAAACACACCATTCCCAGATTTAGAGAGAAAAGGAAAGAGAGAGGGAAACAGACAGGGTGTGAACAGGAGTGACAGACAGACATAAGGAGAGTTGAAAGTCGGGGGCTGGATGTGAATATTGTCACAACCGTTATGTATGCTACATACCTGTCACTGTTTTCGTTATGTGCAGTTAACCGGGGTTGGTTTTGGAATCCGGACTCCAGCAGGATCCTCTGAGTCGCTGTCAGGTCAGATGCTCTTTTGTCAGAACTTCCTGGTTGAGTGACGTGCTGGGCTGCTGTGGGGGAAACAGACGAGAAGCGGGGAGCTGGCTTTCTGGCTGTGCCTTGCTGCTCTACAGTCCCAGATGTGAAGAAGGGAGGGGCTTTGATGGGTGTAACCAGAGAGGTTAGAGAGCTGGCTCAGGGCATGTGTGTGTATGTCTGTCTGAGAGAGAGAGAACGCATTTAGGGAATGTGATGTGACCTGAGTCTAAATCTAATAGGTCAGCACAATACAACCCTGCTAGCTAGATGAAATGTTTATATTTCATGTGTTCCAATTCCTCCGATTTCCCTCCCTCCTTTCTTGTCCAGACTGGCAGTCGAAGAATGGAATGCTCACCAGAAGCAAACTGTGCCTCAATAGTCTACAGCAATCTCTTCCTCTCGTCTCACCCTCATCTGTGTTGAAAACAAAAGAGGGAGACATGAGATATGTACCCATGCAGTTTGTACAGATCCGTGCAGAATGCAGGTGGTTAAAAAGGCAGTGAGGAGAGCAAAACGTTCCACGCACAGGTGAGATCCAGCTTTAGCAATCTGCAGGATCTCCAAGGGTGTGTGGTCGGCTGAGAGTGAAAGCAGAGGTTTGGTGAGGAAGTTGGCCCATACTGACTTCCTTGTTTTTGTTCTCATGCGCATGTTGCTTGAAGCCTGAGCAGTTGAGGCGAGATAACAAGCCTGTATCTCGCATGACAGCAGCAGGACTGAGACTATGCAAGTGATCAGGTCACAGGCAGGGCTATGAGCAGAGGTGGACAAAGTACACAACTCCATTACTTGAATCCAAATATAGATACTCTCGGCAAATACACAAAAAATCATTTTGTGATGAATAGTCATCTTTATCCTCCGTAGCCACAATCACCAGTGCCAAGTTCAAATGTAACTGTTCAAAATATGCAGAAACCACGTTGAACTTGACTGAGAGCGAAAGAGTAGTTTTAGCTTTGTGTATTCTCTTTAAAAGGAAACAGTGTATGGTGTACCACATTTTAGTAATGATATGCTGACTTCAAAAGTAATGAGTCATGGAAACCTACATAGAAATGTAGTGGAGTTAAAAGTAGCATATTTGTGTTTCAAATGTAGTGGAGTAAAAGTAATTAGCTTTCCAAAATATTTATATTCAAGTAAAGCAGATACTTGAATAATTTACTTAACTACAGTACTAAAATAGATGTACTACGCTAATGTCCACCCCTGGTTATGAGTCACCCAAAACAATTGGCCTATCATCAAATACAGTTATTGAATACTAGTCACCCCCCCCTCTCATTTTGTCTCTCTGTTAAAAGACTAATAAGACTCCATCTTAGAGATGAGTCTTTACAGTGAATCATTACAACCTTTTGTGACCTTTAGCATCTTGCCTCGTAAATGAATGTGAAGGTCAACAGATCGTTCTTGCAGATGAGAGCTAGCACGTCTGCATGGAGCACCGCAGAGCCGAGGCCTGCACCAGCAATATGCCTGTATGAGTGGGTCTGTCACACTGCAACTCAGAACAAACTTGACCAATGCCTCACAGGTAAAACACAACTTTTTACATTTTACTCTACAAAAATGAGAACTGACATCCAGCCCATTTCTAGAAGAACTCATGTGTGTTTGAGTCTTGGTATGAGGGAAGCCTGTCCCCTGCTGTTGACAGGAGGCCCTTGCAGTGTGGACATGGTATGTTCAGCAGGGAGGGAGTGTAGAGAGATTGATTGATCTCAAAAAGGTAAGTGGAAACTAATACATTTAATAAAACAGATGACTGTAGATTGAAGCATAAAGCTGTAAAAAAAAATCTGAATCCGCCGTCCGTGTGTATGATCTGTGGGACTGCTTCGTTGCAGAATAACCAGAGGCTGGACAAATCAAACCCAAACACACTCACGACACAAGAATGGAAACCTCAAGATTCGTCAACTTCAAAATGCAGTGTTTGTAAACGTGTGTATGAGTGTGCTGGATGAGAGTGGCAACCGTGGTAAGAGGATGCAGGATTTGTGGTGTTCACGTCTAGTAGGCCACTTGAATTCAGTCCTAAGGGCCATTCCTGCCACAGTCGTCATGGTGTACATATTCACTGTTCTTCACAAGCCAACTAAGAAGGACACAGAGGGACATTTCTACGCTGTAAAACAAACTCTCACCAGTTATCAGTGTTGTAGTCAAGAAAGACCACCTAAATCGAGACCAAGTCATGACCAAGGCCAGAGTGTATCGAGACCAAGACAAAACCAAGGCTTTGAGGGGTCGAGACAGTTAAGACGAAGACCAAGGCAGGGTGAGACCGAGTCAAACCCAGACCCCTCAAAACACACAAGCAGTAGGGTTTGACTAGGTAAAAAGTTAGATTGGATCTGTAATTGTGTATTTGAACGAAAAATGTGCACTCTTAAAGTAGTTGTAATGCCCAGTACACCCAGGTTCCCCTCACTAAAGAGGCACTGAGAATATAGTACGAAATATATAGATTTTATTATACAAAATATCAAAAAATCTGTTGCACCAGTCATTTTAAACCTAGTCTAAACCTGGATTAGCAGTTATTTTTAAACCACCCCTGGAGGAGGTTTATCTCAATTTTATTGACATCATGGCTGCATATCTTTGCTGGATGGGGTTTTCCTCACAGGAAAATTAGAGATAGGTTAAACCCAATTAAATTATATGACAACAGTGAGTTTTCACAGCGGTATAGATTTACAAAGAAGTCTGTCATATACCTGAATAGGAAGGTTGGACCAGAAATCAAACATGGAAGTAAGAGGAATTTTGCTGTGCCACCGCTTCTCCAGCTCCTAGTAGATATACGATTTTATGCTACAGGGTGTTTTCAGATGGTTGATGGGGATCTTTTTGAGTTCATAAATCCACAGTCTGCCGAATTGTCAGCAGAGTATCCAAGGCAATTGCAAGTGTAAAGGCTCAGTATATACACTTTGAACCAAGGAGAGACACAACAGCAATGTGATGTGTGTTCACAATGTGTGAGATATGCCTAAATCAGACGTGGGAGTAAGTCACTCATGTGCAAGTCACAAGCAAGTCTCAAGTCATAACCTTCAAGTCTCAAGCAAGTCCAAGTCACTGTGGTTAGAATCAAGCAAGTCACAAGTCAAGTCATTGCTCAGGTCAAGCAAGTCACAAGTCAAGTCATACAAAAATCATATTATCTAACCCAGTTTCTACATTTAAAAATTAAGACAAGTCAAGAGAGTGGTTCACAATCACAAGTTGTTTTATTTCAACATTAACAATCATAATGTCTACACATTAACAATAACTCAAACTATTGAGCAGCCTGCTTACAATTGCCCAACTTACTGAACTGCTTGCGTCCACCTTCAGGAGGGTCACGCAATTTCTCAATGGCCTGTTAAGGCATCTGTCTAAGGTGCTTCTCATTAACATTTCTGTGAACAAAAGAGTATTGTATCATCAACTAAATGGAACATTTTGATATACTTATTTTAATTCTATCAACTAAATGGAACATAGAATTAAAATAAGTATATCAAAATAAATAAATACATATTGCCTGAAATGTAAACATTACTGAAATGAAAAAACATTACATCAAACCATGAAAACTTATTCACCATTCCTCCCAGGTGTCAGGCTCCAAATAACAGGGACAGCAGTGGTTGTGTAAGTGGCGTTGCATAAATAAGTTTATTTCATTTTGCACACTTAATAATCAATATTTTAATAATAAAAGTTAGGTTAAAATGTTAATATAATATAATAATATTGATGCAAAAGCATGACTTAGCATGTATGACTGTCAGTCGTTAAAGCCACTATGAGTAACTTTGTCAGTTGGTGGCCCCTTTGGACTAAAGCTGTTTTCTAGTTTGTGCCGGCCGTGCAAGTGTCAAATGATTAGGACGCAATATAGTGCATGTCCGTGTGTTGAAAGTGCGAGAGCACAAACTCTTTTCGGCTCCGTGAGAGTTATTAGTGAACCTGCATCAACTGGCAGTTGATGCAGGTTCACTAACCACTTGCACAGAGCTGAAAGATTCCATGTCCTCACAGTAAGCGAATGAACCTATGAACAGAATCAATTAGAACCTCTAGGTGGCTCGCTGTATACGAGAACAGATCAAGTCATCAGTCAATCTCCCTACATGTTGTAGAATATTATTTGCAATACATCGACTTACAATGCATTGCATTTGCAAAAAATTAAATTTGAGAGTACTTTGTCACTCAGTTGTGAACGATGGGGTCGCATTATCACCCCACCATGGCTGAACACACGTTCAACAGGTGCACTTGATGCAGGGACTGCCATGACCCTTACCGCCACCTTGAACAAAGAGGGGAGGGTGTGCCTGTTCATGGCCCAAAACTGAAGGCAGCTCTGTCCATCACAAATGTCGAGGTAGTGGTTCAACTGAATTTGGGGAGTGGAATTTGAACTCATCTTCATATTTTTGCGGTATGCTGAGAACAGCCCAGTCTGACGCTCTGGCTCTGCTGGTGTAATTGGCTCATCGGTGATTGGACTGGTCGTGGTCATGGTCATGCCAGCATCTCTGAGAATCAAGCCTGATAAACAAGAAAAAACAATAGTCACAAAATATTTCTATAACAATTTCAATTTTGTCCACTTCATTAACATAAATGTGGGAGGGAAAATATTAGGAACACTTTTCAATATATTATTCTCTCCAGTACACCACTATCACCCACTACAACCTCAATAATAACTATAAAGTAGAATTTCTGACAATGTAAACAAAAACTGAAGTGCTCAGTGTGTATATATCAACATACTGAACATTCCTTTTACAGACTATTTCTTCTTAGGTCTGACATTTAAATTGGATTAATACGGAAAAAAATAACATACTTTTTATCATCACAGACACATCCTCCTTGACGTTTTCAGGGGCCAAAACATCATGGGCCAACCACATGGTGCCGAATGAAGGATCCAGCAAAGCAGCTTTTAGGTATAGAGGGTCAGAGAACGGCAAGGTTGCTCCATCACTCTGGTCATCTGCCATCCTCACATGTACAAAGATCCCTCTGAATCTTCTTAGGAGTGATTCTTGCAGGCTACGGATCAAGCCACCCATGTAGTGCACTCTCTCTTTTTGATTTTCCAAGTGATGATTAAGAGAAAGGATGCAGGGTACCACAGCACTTATAGTGACAATTTGTTCTCCTTGTGTGAGATCCGTGGCTTCTCCAAAGGGTTGAAGAACATCCACCAGTTCCCTTATCTGACTCCACTCTCTAGCTGTGAATACTGTCTCTTTGTGTCCCGCATCTTCAAGAACTGCAGACAGTTTCAGTTGGTCACAGTTAAGCACTGATTTCAGTTGCCTAAGTGTGGAATTCCAGCGTGTGGTTACAGAGGCAGGGATTCCACGCTGTCCAAACTCCATCTCAAATTTGTCTTTGAAAGTGGTGCTCGTGTGGAGCAAAGAGCTCAACCTTGAAGCTTTGGAGAGAGCTGCACTGATTATTTTAGTGTCTTTAAGGCCATCACCTATAGTCAATTGAAGGGTATGTGCAAAACATTGAAGTCTTGTCTGGGACTTTGCACTCAATACATTCTCAAACCTCTCTGATGTACTCTTCATATCTGTAGACAGTAAAAAGAAAAGAGGAATATATTTACACATTATGATTCATATATTATTCATTGCATAGTAAATCATTAGTTTAGTTCTATGAATGCAAGAATCAAATAAGATTAATTGTTATCCTGGAACTGCTGACCATATAGCTAGGACTCAATCTGTCTGTTCAATTTCAGTTTTTTCAAGTTTTAAAATGCACTGAAATGTTCATACATTTAAACAAAATCTGTTAATATGCAATGTGAGATGCAGTTTTTATAGGGCTTATGACAAGTCAAATTAAAATGTGAGTTAAATTTCCCGAGAGAAATATTGACTTTAGGATAAATGTATAATATTCATATGTATATATATATATATCAATATTCTCCACTCCTCTTTCTTTCTTTACACTGTAAGGTAATAATGTGTTAATAACTTCATCTGCTTGTATTACATATTAAAAAATAAATAAATGTAAGAGTGAAAAGACTTTAAATAAGACAGAAAATAAAATAGAGCCTCAAATCTATCAAACCAAATTCCCTGGCATACAGGATTTTCAATATCAGTGTTACACAACCATCAATCAAACACATAGAAATACACTATCTTCACTCATAGTTTTTCTCAAACTCTCGCTCTCACACACACGCGCGCGCGCACACACACACACACACACACACACACACACACACACACACACACTCTCTCTCTCTCTCAAAAACTTGAAGTGACACGTTATTCTGCAGTGGCAATCCGCGAGTCGCGGCCGTTAATCAGTGTGCATAAATATGCACTGACTTGCTCGTAATGTTAGCTTAATAAACTACTGTGTTGGAATTCATGTTAGCAACCGTTACCTTTCTAGTTAACGTCTGACCCATTTGACCAGCCAATAAGTTAGCTAAAGACACTTTTACTGCGCATTTTATTGAGAAGACATTAGGTTATAGGGTTATTATATCCTTCTAGCCACGGTAAATTTAAGCTATGTAGACCTAAGTGTTAGCAAACGTTAGCTTTGTAACAGCCATTACAGCTAGATAAAAGACAGTCACGTAACGCTAGTTTACCTTTTTTTGTGGGTTTTGTAGTGACGGATGAAGTTGGACGTGGTGGCGATCGTGTCACTGATTTTTGAGCTGCAGACCTTGCATACCGCTGTCCTCTTTTTCTTATTCTCATCGACAATGTAATCTTTGAACCCAAATTTAATTATTTTTGGTCTTGCCGCCTCCATGACTGCTGCTCCTGTGTTGACCTGCTCACGCAGCGGCAGTTTGTCCGTGCAGCGCGCGATCACCCGAGATGCGTACGTACATTCATTGCACTGTAAAATCACCCGATCATTTTTCAAAATAAAATAATAAATATATAGGCTAAATATATAAATCAAACATAATGTCTAACTTAAACTTTTAAAAAGTCAAGTCATTTCGAGTCATCTGTCTCAAGTCTAAGTCAAGTCTCAAGTCATGAAGACCAAGTCTAAGTCAAGTCGAGTCTTTTATCAGTGTAAGTCAAGCAAGTCTCAAGTCCTCAAATTTGCGACTCGAGTCTGACTCGAGTCAAGTCATGTGACTCGAGTCCCCCATGTCTGGCCTAAATAAAGGATTGTCGTTTTCTTTGTCTATTCCCACAGCTATGACATCAAAAGAGTCAAAGAGGAGTTAGACCTACACCCCTCAGGAGATGGAGGAAAGGGTGGCAGAGGTGAGAGGGAGAGGAGTGTGAGGGAAGTGGTTTGGCAAGAAATTTGGCATGCCTTCCACAGCCCTCCAGGATTGGGTGAATGGTAAGTACACGCATGGGCTCCAACCTGGCCATCACTCCGGATGAGGATCTCATTAAGTATGCCCTGTGGATTGCCATTTAGCCGGGCCACCATAAAGGTTTACGCACTGGAGATGGTCAGAGCCTCAGGGAGGGCATCTTTAGTCAATCTGGAGCGGGGCCTGAGTGACAACTGGTGGTCACGGTTCCGGGCTCGCCACCCGGAGCTGTCTACGAGGATCCCCAGCCATATCGTCAAGGCCAGGGTGTTTGCGGCCACCGAGGAAGCCATAGATGGGTTTCGATCTCTACGAGCCTATCTTCCACCAGCACAGATTCCACATGAGACCGCACTTGGTTTTTAATGCAGATGAGACGTTTGGGGACAAACCCAAGTCCAGGGAGAGGATGCTGGCGCCGAAAGGCAATAAGCACATTTACAGGCAGCAGGTCACCACCCGGTAGCACATCACTGTGCACAGCTGCATCAGTGCCGCAGGGGCCCCCTTTTGTCATCTTCTCTGGCTGCCTCCCAAGTGCTCCATATGCCCTGGAAGGCCCCCCTGGTGCCATCTATGGCAGGTCCGAAAAGGGCTATATGGACAGCGGCCCTTGGCTGAAATGGCTAGGCCACTTTATCAAACATGCACCCCCAGAGAGGCCTCTGCTCCTTGTGGTGGACCAGGCGGAACCTCACAAGAACAGGGAAGCCATCCGGTTCTGCAGGGAGAACATAGTGGTGTTTGTGTGCCTTCCTGCGCACACCACTCACGTGATGCAGCCACTGGATGTGGGGGTGTTTGGTCCTCTGAAGAGTATTTTTGACCGGGATGCTGGCCAGCTGACCAAAGTCAGACCTGCACCCACCACGGGGACCACCACCGGCCCAGCCCCCACCAGACCTCCATTCATTCTGCACTCGACCGTTAGCGCCATCATATGAAACTAGTGTTGAACTGCAACCAGTTCAGAACCCAAAAGTATCCCGAGAGTGTGAGTTCTCTTAACATTAGACATTCTCTGGAAGTATGGTGTTCAGGGAATGTGAGGGATTAGGTGTAGAGTTGCATAGTTTATCAGGAGAGAAGGATAAGATTGAGATCAAGTTGTTGACCAATAGGGTCTTGTTTGAGATTCACAGGTTTGTATCTTTGATGGATGTAGGTACTGTGATACAAAGTGTAGTTGACATTTTGTGTTACAACTTTGTTTTAAATGTAGATGATCACAAGGCCCTTGAGAGGTGGGTAAGTACCAGGGCCGGATCTAGGGGGGGGCTGGGGTGGGCTGCGCCCCCCAGATTTCTGCCGCGGCCCGGTACCGGTTTTACCAATTGAAAAACAACTGTTTATTTTAGATAAAGCTCAAATCAGCACCCAAAAAATTATTGCGCTCGCATTTGGCGTGGAAGTCAGTAACTAGTCACTGTCATAGCTTAGTCTCGTTTACAGACAACAGTGGGACTGACAGATCGAAAGCTAAGAATATAGCCTAACGATGGAAAACCAGGCTAAGAAACGTAAAGATGGGGCGGAAAAATTAAGAGACAAAAAGACACCACATTCACTAGACAAGGTTTTACCAATTGAAAGACGACTAGATGTTCATTTTAGATAAAGCTCAAATCAGCACCCAAAAAATTATCGCGCGCTCGCATTAGGTGTGGAAGTTTTAGTGGAGTAAGCAGTTCACTTGTCAGCAAATAAGGATCAAAATCTTAAGTAGGCCTATCTATGGTATACATTATTTTAGCTTTTCGTCGGTGGTAAGGTGTGCTATTTTCGTGTGCGACATCATTCATCCATTCTCCCGAATGTTTAAAACGTCTGGCTCCGCACATGATTAACACTAGGATCGTTAAGCAGTCTCAAAAATTGTATCAATATAAAAAAGAATACGATCTCTTTCCGTAATGATACCGCCCCCCCCAAAAAATGTTCACTTCTCCCCCAGTCAAAGCAGGCTGCATCCGGCCCCATAGGCCTATATCAAGAGAGCGTTGTCAACGAACCGTAGATTTGTACATAGAGAAAGGGTCGCTTTTGAAGATAAATCGGTTCATTTTGGTCAATTTACACAGGCTGAGAGCCAGGAGCTAGTTGCTATTATCGAACTGGAATGTGTCAGGGACGTAGACAAAGTTGTTGTAGATTTAGAAAGGGAACTGAAGGAAAGGGATCAATTAGTGCAGGACTTTGAGGTTTTGGGTAAAGAGTGAAGGACTTACATTCTTTGTGTCTATTCCAATAGGCCTACGTAATGCTAGTTTTCAATGACACAAGTCTGTGTTCTAGAAAGAGTGGTCTGGAGTCGCAGAGGTCCGATAATATCAGCTTTAATGCAGCAGTTGTAAATCAACAAGTACAGAGCTCTGGGGTTGTCTACGTTTCCCTACCCGCAACTGTTTTCGGGCTGGTTCACAAAGTCCAACTGGCTATCTGTCCCTGCCCCCGCATATATTATACAGTGCAGTAAAATGGGAATATGAAAAGAGGGTTGAGCTTTCTCATGCATCAGGGAGTTGTTCTTGCTGGCAGTAGCGGCTGGCGATTTTTTTTTGGGGGGGGGGCGCAGTTGGGCGGCGCGGGGGGTCGTTACACAGAACTTTTTTTTTACATTAAATATATACAGTCGTATGCAAAAGTTTAGGCACCCCTCTGAGGCTGCATGATAATTTCCTGTCTTCACCAAAAAAGATCAATATAATATTGTAATATTACTTTTCTAGTTAACACTGAGTGCTGGGGTGTTTTCCAGACAAAGATATTTGGTGTAGCAGTATTTAGTTGTGTGAAATTAAATCAAATGTGAAAAAAAGGCTGTGCAAAAGTTTGGGCACCCTTATCATTTATTTGATTTGAATACCTCTGCCTACTAAATGCTGATTAACTGCAACACATAGTTAGTCTGATTAACTCGTTAAGCCTTCAATTACATAAAAAGGTGCATTCAATCATTAGAAAGGGTATTTAAGTTAGCCAATTGCAAGTTTTGCTTCTCTTTGATTCTCCTCTGAACAGTGGCAAAATGGGGGCATCAAAACAGCTATCAAATGATCTAAAAACAAAGATTGTTCAGCAGTATGGTTTAGGGGAAGGCTACAAAAAGTTATCCCGGAGGTTTCAGCTATCAGTTTCCACTGTGAGGAATGTCATTAGGAAATGGAAGGCAACAGGCACAGTTCTTGTTAAGGCCAGAAGTGGCAGGCCAGGAAAAATAACAAAGAGGCAAAGGCGAAGAATGGTCAGAATGGTCAAGGACAACCCTCAGATCACCTCCAAAGAGCTGCAAGGTCATCTTGCTGCAGATGGTGTCACTGTGCATTGCTCGACCATTCAGCGCACATTGCACAGAGAACAGCTGTATGGGAGAGTGATGCGGAAGAAGCCTTTTCTGCACACGCGCCACAAAAAGGCTCGCTTGAGGTTTGCCAAACTACATTTGAACAAGCCAGGCTCATTTTGGAACAAAGTACTGTGGACTGATGAGACAAAGATGGAGTTATTCGGTCACAACAAGAGGCGTTACGCATGGAGGCAAAAGAACACAGCATTCCTAGAAAAACACTTGCTGCCCACAGTAAAATTTGGTGGGGGGTCCGTCATGCTGTGGGGCTGTGTGGCTAGTGCAGGAACTGGGAATCTAGTTAAAGTTGAAGGTCGTATGGATTCAACTCAGTACCAGCAAATTCTGGACAATAATGTTCAAGAATCTGTAACAAAGCTGAAGTTACGGCGCAGTTGGGTGTTCCAGCAGGACAACGACCCGAAACATTGCTCCAAATCCACTAAGGCATTTATGCAGAGGAACAACTACAATGTTTTGGAATGGCCATCCCAGTCCCCAGACTTGAATATAATTGAAAATCTATGGGGTGACTTGAAGCGGGCTGTCCACGCTAGGCACCCATCAAACCTTACTCAACTGGAGATGTATTGTAAGGAAGAATGGTCCAAATTACCTCAATCCAGAATCCAGACACTCATCAGAGGATATAAAAAGCGTCTAGAAGCTGTTATTTTTGCAAAAGGAGGCTCTACTAAATATTAATGTGATTTTTCTGTTGGGGTGCCCAAATTTATGCAAGTGTCTAATTCTCTTATGATGCGTATGGCATATTTTCTGTTTATCAAATAAACCTTATTTCACGGCTAAAATATCACTGTCCATGACGTATGTGTATATATATGACAAAGACGTTCCTCATCCAAACGCCCAACATTTTATAGATGAAAGTAATGGAGATTATCAGGGGTGCCCAAACTTTTGCATACGACTGTATGTATTAGCTATGTTGGATGCTGTCGTCCTCCTACTATTTCTTCAATTCCTAACGAATCTATCTCTTGACCCTGTATGTATGCTTGAGCAGCACTGGTTGAAGCCTGTACATTGTAAACAATGTTTGCATATATGCAGGTAGCAACGCTAGTGCTAAATAACTATTTTGCTTGTCGGCTAGTAGGGCTCGTGAGACAGCTCACCAAAAGAACGATGGGGAAGCCACTTGTCTAGCAGATTAAGACATGTTCGTAGGTACCTAGCGAAAAGTATCCTCAACTTTCCTAGACATAGCTACGATACTAATGCTGAAGGGTCGCTGATATCGCATAGCGTCTTTGCTAACGTGTGATGTTGTGACTGTGTGTGTAACACTGAATTACTCACTGAACAACCAGCTAACCAGCTCCGGTTACTTAGCATACAGGTTTGAGGAGAAGCTACGGGTGTACGTCCCGTAAGCCTACAGTCCATCGTCCTTTGCTAGCTATGTTGCTCTCGTAGATGCGTGATAATTATATGGGATGTGAGGGAATGATAAAGGTCTCTGATTCGACGAATCAGATGTCAATATAAGTAAGAAACGATGTCATTGGCCAGGGGCGCACGAGTGTGCGCCACGAGTGTGCGCCCCGGCATCGCCCCTTTTTTCCGCCAATGAGAAGCCGTTTTTCTCAAATGTATGAAAAAAGTATAAGAGCTCCCATTGACTTCCATTTGGCCGGCGCCCCTCCAGGGGGGAGTGGCTTATCTCAGTGATAACGAATGGAAATATATTATATTTGGTCACATGTGATTGTTGACAGGGACTTACGGTCTCCCACACACATTTAACGCGTTAACACAGTACATTTCTTGTTTAAATAGTTTGGTATATCATATTTTTGAACGTTTTTTGGGGGGGTTTTTTAACGAAAAATTCTAGGAGGGGCGGCGCCCTTGCGCCCTCTATGGACGCACCGCCACTGCTTGCTGGCCCACCTGCTCTGGTGCCGTCTCAGCCCGGTTTCAGGGTTGCTTCTGAAATGAAGAGATTAAGACACAAAATACAGCCTGTTCCCCACACCCACAATGTTTAAGCCTAAGCAATCTTGTAAGTTCATAAAACATTACTTTAATAAGGACAATATATAATGTTAATAAGCACAATATATTCTTCAAGACATGCATCCTTTATAAAGTTGTACGGACATTGTTCCTGTGCTGTGATGCATTCAGTGATTAAGATGCCACGAATATTGATAACTTTAACTAACCTATAGATAATGATAGCCCTTGATAGAATTGGTGGCACACAGATGTCTGGAATTATAGAAGGTGCAGTGCCTGTGATGCAGCTGGTGATGACAGTTCATGTATTGTGATGTAATGTATTGTACATTCTTTAAGAGAAAGATAGGATAGATAATGACAGGAAAGAGAGAGGTTTAAAGCTGTATGAGGCTGATGTTAAGATCAGCAGCTTGCAGTGTAAGCTAGACAAGTGTAGTCAGAGGTTCTCAGAGAACCATAGCTCCAGATCCCTGGTTAAGAAGAAGTTAAAGAGGAGGGAAGATAGGCTAACACTGAAAGAGCAGGAGGCTGAGAGCCTTAGGCTTCAGAACAGTGTGTTGGAAGTGACCAGGGAAGAGTTAGAAGACAGGTTAGTCGGTCTGAGTCAGTGACTAGCCCAAATGAAAATGGAGAAAAGGAGGGAGACTGCGTTCTAATTATTTGAAAAGAAAGACCGATCAGGTAAGTGGTAGGGCGTCTAGTTTAGTAGAGCAGGTTCAAAGTTTGAATGAGCAAGTGCCGTTTTGGAAAGGGGAACATGCTGCCGCACAGGAGGAACTAGACAGGTTTATACAAGGGCAGGTCCCTACTTTTGAGCATGGCAAGTATTCAGATGTTGTTAGGGAGGTGTACATGGATCTGATCACCACTATGGGGGTGAGTTCCACCAAAGCATCTGAAGTTGTTAAAGTTGTGTTGCAGACGCTTGGCAGGTCCAAGATAGGAAGGCTTCCTTGCCAGTCTTTTTGTAAATATATGGTGTTGGAAGCAAGACAGGTGTCGTTACAGCATCTGCAAAGTACTCTATTGTCAGAGAATAACTTGACTCTTTGCACAGATGCAACTAGTAAGTTTGGACACAAATACGGCACTGCACGCATCTATTTAAAGGATGGTACTAGAATGCATTTAGGTGTGAGAGAACAGACATCCGGTTCTGCCCAGTGCACGTTTGATACTGTGCGGGAGATGATCCATGATGTTGTTAGCAGTGGTGGTCAAGACATTAATGATTTTTGTGAGAAAGACATTTTCTAAAAAATTAAGAACCTGATGAGTGACAGGGCTAGCACAGAGAAGAGGTTCAATGTAATACTGGCTCAGTACAGAGCCAGTATCCTGCCTGACATAGTTGAGGACTTAGATCAGTGCAGTGAGGTAGAGAAAGCAAGACTTAGCTGTCCATGATAGTCCTGTTTTAAAGTGTTTGACTAGAAAGACTGACATAGATTTTGATGGTTTGACAGTGCAGGCTGTTGAGATAGTTTTAGCCAGCCTGGTTAAGGTGTGTAGCAGCATGCTAGCGGACCACTTAGTGCATGGACGCTATGCAGATGTGTCTGAGGAACTGGTTGACCAACTTGCCTCAGCACCTAAAATAAATGTCAGTTGTGAGCGCGACTTTGAGGTTTTTGATAGGCTTCTTAGAGAGAAAGCTAGGGCAAAGGTCAACACGCTAGAGGGCATGATGCTTTTTAAGCAGAATCGGTCTTGGGAATGGCTGTCAGGATTAGATGGAGACAGGAAAGCACAGGTGTTATCTGTAGCTAGAGCATCAGTGCAAGAACAGAGAGCCATTTTCTGTGAGCGTGCTCAAGCCATTAGGGATGAGAGATTTAGGATTTTGCAGGCGTCTAGGGTCAAAGAGAGAGAGAGGGAAGTTAGGGACGTTGCCACAAAGCAAAAGCTGACATTGGAGATCGGTAAGTATGGGGGCTTGTGGAAAACTTTAGATGAAATAGATGAGCAACTAGAGAGTTTAGGTGAGAGATCCAAACTGTTAGCTGTATCAGCACAGTTGAGGTTTCGACGGGTGGTACTTGGGATGAAAAATGAGAATGGCGTCTTCAAATTAAGTAAGGACAGGAGAAGATTGCCTTTAGAGACTCTCACTAGGAATCGTAGGCGTGTAGTTCAGGCACCTCTGGAGTTGGAGGACACTGAGGAGAGGCAGTATGGGTGTGCATCAGCACATGTTTTTGCAGAGGCAAAGGCTGAATTTATACACCTTGCTGAGAAGCAGCAGGCACTTGTTTGGGATTCAGGTAGGAAGAGGGAGGGGGCTCTCAAAGGTCATAGTACCTGATGTGCAGTAGGCAGACCAGCTCCTTGGTAAAATCATCAGACATGGGTTTGATGAGGATGGGACTAAAGTCTGGTACAGAGCCACAGTTATTGGGGAAAAGGAAGTCAGTAGTAAGACCATTTCCCATGTAAGATACGATGGTGGTTTGATTTATGGTCCGATTTTCAGGAGGGGTATGTGGAGTTGTTGT
Source organism: Mallotus villosus (assembly GCA_903064625.1). NCBI lineage: Eukaryota > Metazoa > Chordata > Actinopteri > Osmeriformes > Salangidae > Mallotus > Mallotus villosus. The sequence goes on from CAEFZP010003374.1 coordinate 32,377, forward strand.
CTGTCAGTGCTGCAGACATGATAGGCAAGAAAATAAAGCACATGTACATAGACAGTGATGATGGGTTGGAGTGCTGGTATAGAGTAGTGGGCTGTAGCACAGGTAGTTTACTTGTTGAAGAGTATGAGGGTGAGGACGAAGAGGAGGGGGTTTATGAATGTCCTCTTTTAGATGATTATTTAAATCCAGGATTGGATTGCAGTTAGCATATGCAGATAGCATATGCAGGCATTTCTAACGGCTGAGTTGGTAGAAAAGATGGCGGCGCAAAGCTACAGTGACGTCAGGTGAATCAAATGAATAGAGGATGTATGACACATGTATAACCTTATTCAAATTCAAATGAGTGACCATTTTAGAGGGTTCACACACAGGCCTCTGTTCAGGCTAATTCAGAGTTAACTTTGACAGTGAATGTCAAGTCTGTGTTTTAGAAAAAAAGGGTATGTGTCCAAAAATATGTTGAGTAGGAGTTACATTTAGCAGACACTCTTATCCAGAGCGACTTACAGTAAGTGCAGGGCAGTGTTGTGACTTTCTCATTATATATGGCGACTTTCTAAATCCTTCTGGCGACTTTTGTCAAAAGGGACTAGCGACAAATTGAGCGACTATTTCCAGCATTGTTGGAGACTTGCTGGTGTTTTTGAGACTCATGATGTGAAAGCAAAGATTGTCAGCCTCACAGTGCGTTCTTGATGCGAGCGACGCAACGACATACTTTCCATTAATTTTCACAACCAATACTTTCCTTATTGAGGAGTTGGCCACACTGGTACAGGGACATCCCCCCGAGGCAAGTAGAGTGAAGTGCCTTGCCCAATTAAGGCCACAACATCATTTTAGCCCAATTCCCTAACCGCTAAGCCACCTGACCCCCCAAGTCACATGACATAGGTTCCAACCCAGCTAGAAATTGTACGTTCCCAGAACATCCCATGTTAGTCTCAATGTGGAGTTCTTTAAAGGGTAGGAGGACTTTATTCCAGGAACGTTTAGGGAACCATTATAGGACATTTCCTCTGTTTCAATGCTACACTCCACAACATTTGCAGAACCCTTTAGTGACATATCAAACCTTCAGGGGACCAACCTATAATGTGTTTTCGGTCCTTGCATCCCGTTACCTGAACCACTATTGGAACAATATTGCTTCATCTTTATAGAATATGTGCAGAACCTTTAACATATAAACTAATTACAAGACTTTTGGAGAACCTTTTAGGGATCCAAACATTGCTATCTTGAAACATCAAAATAACATCATCAATTCTATCAAGGGCTATCATTATCTATAGGCTAGTTTAAGTTATCAATATTTGTGGCATCTTAATCACCGAATGCATCACAGGCATTGTGCACTAGTGGATATAGCGACAGGAACAATATTTGTACGACTTTATAAAGGATGCCTGTCTTAAAGAACATATTGTGCTTATTAAAATGATATAGTGTGCTTATTAAAGTTATGTCTTATGAACTTAGAAGTTTGCTTAGGCTTAAACATTGTGTCTAACACAGGGTGTGTGAAACAGGCTGTACTTGGTGTCTTTATCTCTTCATTTCAGAAGCAACCGGGCTGAGACGGCACATGAGCAGGTGGGCGCGCCAGCAAGAACAACTCCCTGATACATGAGAACGCTCAACCCTATTTTCATGTTTTTATCTTACTGCACTGTATAATAAATGCTGGGGCAGGGACAGATAGCCAGTTGGACTTCGTGAACCAACCCAAACTCTGTTGCGGGAAGGGAAACATAGACAACCCCAGAGCTCTGTACTTGTTGATTTCCAACTGCTGTATTAAAGTGTTATAATCGGACCTCTGCGACTCCAGACCACTCTTTCTAGAACACAGACTTGTGTCATTGAATACTAGCATTACATAGGCCTATTGGAATAGACACAAATAATTTCAGCCCTTCAAATCATAGAAAAAGAAACGTTTTTAAAATAGAAAAAGTTAATGGTAAAGTGATATGCTACCATAGTTTGTTTCATTAAAGGAAAACGTATAACTTTATTGATGGGAGGTAGCACCACCGTGGCACGGTGAGGTGCAATGCTTAAGGGTATCTCCTATTCAGGCCTCGATCTTCTTTTCGCTCACCCTTGGGAACTGCTCAGCACAAGCTCCTATTTAAAAATCATTATATGTGAAATGTTCTAATAGTTATAGACAATGGACAATGTAAAGGAAAACATTGTATGAAATAAAATGTCTTACGTAAAACAGTATTTTCCCCATAAAGGGCAGTTTTCCCTTTCGCCCTTTAGGACTGTAGTTGGACCATGTCTCATTCGTTGCGAGTAAAAGTATTCTTCGGACAGCGTCCCCAATGCTGCTACCCCCATCAAGCAAACCAATAAGCAAATCATAAGCACACCAATAGGTATTAAAAGTACATTTTTGTTGGAGGCCCTGTCATTTAAGTTGGAGTTCTGCCAGCTTGCTGCACAGGACTGATGGTTTTGCCCACTTACAGTGCGTTCACACTGCAGCAATGCGATGCGAGCGACAACATGTTTTCCATTCATTTTCAATTGAGCCAGGCGAATCGCTTGCGTGGTGCATTGTGGGTAGCGACGCGACAAAGATAAGATTTTCTCAACTTTATTCAAATGAGGAGCGATTTTCGCTAGCGATGGCCAATCGGAGTGTTTGCTTGTTTCTCGTAACGTAGCAACCATGCTGAACATTTCTAGGTTCCTAGGTTTCAAGATGGAGGAGAAACTGATAGTTTGTGTGGCTGGGTACCCAGTACTATATGACACGTCTCTGTATTCGTACAGAGATGTTAATATAAAAAATGATGCATGGCGCAAGGTTGCCGAAATTGTCGGTGCTCCAGGTGGGTATTTTGTACTTTCAAATTCAGTCTAGTCACATTACGTAACTTAGTTCTGTGGTAACTAGAGCTAGCTAGTTAGCTCGGTTGGGACACCCTAGTTGTATCGACAGATTAGCACACTTCGAGTAATATAATATAGCGTGTTTACACATGTCAACGTGTATGTCTATTAAACAGTTGTCAAATAAGGTCTTTCTAGCTGAGGTTTGCAAAAAAAAGGAAAAACTTAAGGGACAGCTACAAAAGAGAGCAGAACAAGGCGAAAGAGTTGGGCAGGAGTGGAGCAGGCCTGACTAATTAAACCCTGGAAATATGCTGCTGTGATGGGGTTCCTGGCTCCATTTATGGAGTACACGGACTCCAGCAGCAACTTCCAGAGGCCTGCCAGTGCCACCACATCCTCAGTCAGCCAGGTCAGGGAGGAGGAAATAGAGCAGCCAGACAGCGAGCCAGGAACCCCTGCCAGTGAGGCCAGACCTTCCCCTGCTAGTCAGGCAGCAAGCACTAGCCAGTCCCCAGCATCCTCTGGCCGAAAGAGGGTGCGCAAAGAGTGGATGTCGGCATTTGAGGAGAGGATGCTTGGTGTTTTCGAGGTACCTGCCGCAGCTCCTCTTCCACCACCGGACGAGGATGAGCTTTTTAAAAAAAGCATTCTCCCTGCGATGAAGAGAATGCCTCCAGCAAAGCTGGCAGAGTTCAAATTTACCATCCATCGCATGATATTTGAGGCAGATATGCAGGCCACACAGTGATTCTAATTAAATATAATACTGAAAGAACTTTGTGTTCCTTTTATTGAATTGAGCTGTTAGGTATTAAGATACTATTATTTACTATGAATGGTTGGTAGTGAAAATTAATAATGATAGGAAAAACAACATGACCGCACATGATTTAAGATCATATTTTATGAAAGAACATTCTGGAACTGTTAGCTTTTTTTGTGATTAATGTGGGTGGCTCTTAAAAAAGCCTTTGTTTCTTGATGACATGGGCTATACAACTGATTGCTGCCAGGGCACTGCACCTTCTGCATTGAAATATGCAGTGCATGTATCCCTCACGTGAATTGCTGCACGTGCAGCATTGTTGCTGCCCAGTCGTGCAGCCTCCTGGAGACCTGCCGACTCCTCCTGGCCAGGTCTGGCTTCTGGACATCCACTGGCCCCTCCCCTGGACCTCCGGATGAAGTTGTGGAGGATGCAGGTGGCCTTCACACACGCTTCTGCATTTGCTGGGTTGACACCGATGACACACCGATACATTCTCCACTGGCTGGAGAGAATACCAAACGCACACTGAACTGTCAACCTGGCACGGCTGAGGCGGTCGTTGTAAAGCCTCTTCTCCCTGGCGAGGTTTGTCCCAGGGAAGGCCTCATCACCCACAAAGACGTGTGGCAGCGGTCCACGTGGCTCTGCTCCAGGGAGGATGCAGTTCTCTGGGAGGTCCAGGGTTCCATCCTTCAGGGCCTCACCAAATGCCGAGTTCCCCAGGGTCCCACCATCACTGTTCCGGCCATAGCCACCGACATCGATGACCCGGAACATGTAGTCGGCGTCCACAACTGCCAGGAGAACGATGGAGAATGTCCCCTTATAATTGTGGTACAGTGACCCTGAGTTGGGAGGGGCCTGGATGACAACATGCTTGCCATCGATGGAGCCCAGGCAGTTTGGGAAGTTCCACCTCTGAAGGAAGCCTTCAGCAATGTCCCTCCAGTCCTGCTTGGTTGGCACAGGCATGTACTCCTCCACCAGGCAGTCCCAAATGGCCCGAGACACATCCCCGACAATACTTGCCACAGTGCTTGAGCCCACACGATAGCTAAAGCTGATGGTCATGAACGAATGCCCCGTGGCAAGGTATCTACAAAGACATACCATACATTTAAAATAATGCATAGAAAATAACTACACTATATTTTAGTCTGAGAATACTGAAATGTACAGTTTACTATAAAGGCTATTTAAGCTTACCGTAGACAAATAGAGAGGCGTTCAGCTGGGCTGATCGCCTCGCGGAAAGAGGTGTTTAGCCTCGCTATCCGGGGTCCCACTCTGGTCAGTAGGTCATCGAACTCGGCCCGGTTCAACCTGAAGTACCGCTGAAACAAGTCGTCGTCCAGTCGCAGCTCCTGAACCAGACGGTGATAATCTCCGTTGTCTACCCGCAAACGGCGAATGGGATGAACCCAGAAGCGTCGGCGGGGTCTTCTCCGGTGGTGGAGCAGGGCGATGAGAGCATACCTCTGAACGTTGTTCATGATGAATGGAAGAATATTGATGGAGAGCACCTGTATTTATACCAATGTATTCCCTCCAAAAATATATAAATAGCGGGAGGGAATTTAATTTGTTGGTTCTGAATACAGGGTGTGATTATCTATCAAAATCCAGCTAGGCCTATATGCATACACTTATTTACAATGTTACTAGAAACATTGTTAAAGTGCTAGCTAGTGCTTTGTAACTATTACAATACATTAGTAAGAACTAAACACTATAAATACAACATTGACAATTCTGTATTCCAGCCGGCACAAGACCGGTTACTGAAGGACTGAGATTCTTTGTGTCTATTCCAATAGGCCTATGTAATGCTAGTTTTCAATGACACAAGTCTGTGTTCTAGAAAGAGTGGTCTGGAGTCGCAGAGGTCCGATAATATCAGTTTTAATGCAGCAGTTGGAAATCAAGTACAGAGCTCTGGGGTTGTCTACATTTCCCTAACCGCAACAATGTTAGGGCTGGTTCACGAAGTCCAACTGGCTATCTGTCCCTGCCCCAGGATATATTATAGTCTACAGTGCCGTCATACAAAATGATCAAAAGAGGGTTGAGCATTCTCATGCGGGAGTTGTTCTTGCTGGCGCGCCCCATGCTCTGGTGCCATCTCAGCCCGGCTTCAAGGTTGCTCATAAAATGAAGAGATTAAGACACCAAATGCAGCCTGTTTCCCCCCACCCTGAGTGAGACACAATGTTTAAGCCTAAGCAACCTTCTAAGTTCATAAAACATTACTTAAATAAGCACAATGTATAATGTTAATAAGCACAATATATTCTTTAAGACATGCATCCTTTATAAAGTTGTACGAACATTGTTCCTGTTGCCATATCAACCGGTGCACAGTGCCCGTGATGCATTGGGTGGTTAAGATACCACACATACTGATAACTTGAACTTCGTTCCGTGGACCGAGCACGTGAACAGCCCTTTAGCTGCTGCTGGGTCATTCCGTTAGTGCATGCACCCCTTATGGCTCCACTTGTACAGCCAATCGGAGTGCAGTCTGGGGATGCTCGCGCTGACTGTACCCAGTGGCAGGAATAGCGAATTAGTGGGCTGCCTATACAGAAGATTATGGTGCGGACATTTCGGTTAATAGTGTAGAGTGCGAGAGTGTTGTATTGTGTACGTTCAGACGTAAGTATTTATAATGCTTCTTGTTATGTCTAGTTATGCTGTTGTAGCCGATGTGTATCGGTGAAGCTCACTCCTCGGGTATATGAGCCACCCGCGTCACTGAATAGCTTGCTTTTCTTTGGCGTAGTTGGTAGGGGTGGCGCTTGGGAAGCCAGAGGTGGCGAGTTCAACTAGCGATCTCCTAAATGGTGGGAGTGAACAGTGCCAGATACCTCTGACGGAACTTGCAAGATCACGTTCATTACATACCTGTTACACTGTTATGAGTCTGTGTTTGTTTGACACAGCCGACCATACACCGCGTCCGGAGTAGGCCTATCACCAGGGTCCTCGCTCGATCCGTCGTCGCCAGCTGTAACCACAAGGGAGGTGGACAAAGTATGCCAGTGTGCGAAGCTCAGTTATTCCCAGGTTCCCATACACCACGGTAACAGCAACACGTGTCCCTTGCGGGAATACTTAGCGTTCGTTGGGTTACAGCTGTTTAGTTGCGATTGCCCTCGTCCGTCGCCTAGATCTCTGTTTCTCGTTCGTCTCCCGTATCTTTATCCACCGTCCGGTCTTCCCCGCTCCTCATCTCTTGGCTACCCTTTTATACAGGGAAGGGGCCTATCCTTGACATATGTCTATATTACACACCAAACTGTCATTTTTCAACTATGACAAGGTAAAATCGGTTTTGCAATCAATAACCCCTTTAATACTTTTTCTGACCATTTTGTTTTAAAAGCACATACCTCTTTTAAAATCTTTGTAAAACCTTCTTTGTTATTTTAGCCATCAAAACAAAATAGTTTCAACTGCATTCAGCAAACACACACATTTTCTTTAGGAAATGTACCTTTCTAGTTAGACTTTGCACTTTCGTATAGTAGCCTAGCTAGCCTATAGGCCTTGTACTGTCCTCCAAGTGCGTTTCTTAACACTTTTCGACAGTCAGCCTAACTCCTCTCAGAAAGACGCAAAGTCAGTGTCATGCCTTCTGCCCCCTAGTGGCGGTTTGTTGTTTGTGGGTGTGGCCATGGTCTCCAGTTCCGATTACCCCCTCACTGCCTCAATCTCCACACCTGTCTCCCATCAACTCATCAGCCCTGCAGTTTATCAACCCTGGTTTTCTCGTCATTCATCGCCGGATAATAGTTTGTCTTCCTCGGATCACCAACCTTGCCTCCCAGCCAAACCCTGCACAGCCTACCCTGCCGTCCTGCTTGTTTTCCGTCACCATCATTCCCCTCTGCACTTCCCCATCATTAAACCCCTCTGGACCATCCCTCAGTTTTTCTTGTCTGTGTTGTGCACTTGGGTCCACCACCACCACCCCGTAACAGTATTATCCGGCCAGAATGGACCCAGCCGACAGAGACGCTTTTCGCCATGCCATAACCCAACAAGGAGCCCTCCTGGGGCAGCACGACACAGCCCTTCAGTCCGTCTCGGCTGTCCTGGCCGCTCTTCAGTGTCAACCCCCTCACCAGCCCCCTGTTGATCCTGGCCCAACCCCAGGTCCCCCTCTACATCAGCGTGAGCCCCATGTCCCAGCCCCTGAACGCTACAACGGTGACCTAGGATCCTGCCGTGCCTTCCTGGTTCAGTGTTCGGTGGTGTTCGAACAGCAGCCCACTACCTATGCCACTGACAGGTCCAGGATCGCATACCTGCTTGGCTCGCTGAAGGGAGACGCGCTCGCTTGGGCCTCTGCCCTATGGGAGAGACAAGGGGAGGCCTGCTTCTCTTACGATGACTTCACCGGGGAGATGCGCAAAGTGTTTGACCACCCAGTACGCGGCAAGGACGCCGCGAAGCGGCTCCTGTCCCTCCGCCAGGGCTCTCGCAGTGTTGCAACGCTAGCCATCGAGTTCCGGACCCTTGCCACAGAAAGCGGCTGGAACGACGAGGCACTACAGGGTGCCTTTCAGAACGCATTGTGTGAGTCCATCAAGGATGAACTCACCCTCCGCGACGAGCCTGAAAGCCTGGATCAGCTCATCGCTCTTGCCATTCGTTTAGACAACCGTCAGAGGGAACGCCGTAGGGAGAGGTCCTCTCGGTCCCAGTCTGGATACGCCTGTACGCCCCCTGTTCAGGGTTCCCCACCAAGGGCTGTTGAGCCCCCACAAGCACGCCGGTCCGGTCCTGAGGCGCCCGAACCAATGCAGGTTGGTCGTGCCCGCCTGACTCCGGAGGAAAGAGCCAGACGGATGTCCTCCAGGGCATGTATGTACTGTGGTCAGCCTGGCCATTTCGTTTCCACTTGCCCTCTCTGCCCGGGAAACGGGCAGGCCCGTTAGTGGTCAGGGAGCTGCTCACGGGTCGCGCTGCCTTATCTGCTCCCTCTCGTCCCATACTCGAAGCCACCCTCTGGTGGCGCACCAAGGCCTTGCCTCTTCATGCACTCATCGACTCCGGAGCAGATGAGAGCTTCATCGATCAAGGGCTTATTCGTCAACTGGGTATCGAGACCATGCCCCTGAACACACCTATTAACGCCAAGGGACTGAACGGTTCGCTCATTGCTCGAGTGACACACAAGACCGTTCCCCTGAACCTGCTGTTATCTGGTAATCACCGGGAATCGCTCTGCCTCCACGTCATGGACTGTCCCTTCACACCGCTGGTGCTAGGTCATCCCTGGCTACAGACCCATAACCCTCACATTGACTGGACCATAGGGAGGGTTGTGTCCTGGAGCACTCACTGCTACTCCCACTGTCTCCGGTCTGCCCCTGCTCCTGGCCCCTCCAAGACCCCACTCCCCAAAGAACCCCCTGACTTGTCCTCTGTTCCTGTGGTGTACCATGACCTAGCCCCTGTCTTCAGTAAGCAGCGCGCCCTGTCCTTGCCTCCCCACCGCCCTTACGACTGTGCCATAGACCTCTTACCCGGTTCTCCCTACCCCAGCAGTCGGCTGTATAACCTCTCCCGCACCGAGCAGGTCACCATGGAGGAGTACATCCAGGATTCACTAGCTACTGGCCTTATCCGTCCGTCTTCCTCTCCCCTGGGTGCGGGGTTCTTTTTCGTTGGGAAGAAGGACGGGAGCCTGCGCCCCTGTATCGACTACCGGGGTCTCAACAACATCACAGTAAAGAACAAGTATCCTCTACCCCTCATAAGCTCTGCATTCATCCCCCTTCATGGGGCTTCCATATTCACCAAGCTGGATCTACGAAACGCCTATCACCTGGTTCGCATCCGTAAGGGAGAAGAATGGAAGACCGCTTTCAAGACCCCCCTTGGACACTTTGAGTATTCCGTAATGCCTTTTGGGTTAACCAATGCCCCTGCCGTTTTTCAGGCCCTGGTCAATGATGTGCTCCGCGACATGTTGAACCGTTTTGTTTTTGTGTATCTGGACGACATTTTGATTTTTTCTCGGTCTCCTGCTGAACACGAGCAACATGTGCGTCGGGTCCTTCAACGCCTTTTGGAGAACAGGCTCTTTGTCAAGGCTGAGAAGTGTGTGTTCCACGTTCCCTCTGTGTCCTTCCTGGGATACATCATAGCCGAGGGTCAGGTGAAGATGGACCCCGCCAAGGTCTCTGCAGTAGCAGAATGGCCTGCTCCAGACAACCGGAAACGGTTACAGCGCTTGCTGGGCTTCGCCAACTTTTATCGCCGTTTCATACGCAACTACAGCCGCATTGCGGCCCCGCTCACAGCCCTTACCTCCACATCCACGCCATTCTCTTGGACTCCAGAGGCCGAGGCTGCTTTCCATAAGTTGAAGGGGTTTTTCGTATCTGCCCCGGTCCTGATCCAGCCGGACCCGGAGCTCCAGTTCGTTGTGGAGGTTGATGCCTCTGACACAGGGGTAGGGGCTGTGCTCTCCCAACGGTCTCTTGCAGACCAGAAACTGCACCCCTGCGCCTTCTTCTCCAGGAGACTCACTCCTCCAGAGAGGAACTACGATGTAGGGAACAGGGAGCTTCTTGCTGTGAAGCTGGCACTGGAGGAATGGCGTCATTGGCTGGAGGGTGCCGAGCTGCCCTTCATTGTGTGGACCGACCACAAGAACCTGTCCTATGTACAGACCGCCAAGCGTCTGAATTCCCGTCAAGCCAGATGGGCTTTGTTCTTCGGTCGTTTTCGGTTCCACCTTACATACCGTCCAGGCTCCCGGAACGTCAAGCCAGATGCCCTATCCCGCCTGCACTCTGTCGGGGACAACACATCCGATCCGGGTTCCATCCTGCCTCCCTCCTGCCTGGTTGCTGCCCTCACATGGGAGGTTGAGTCCCTGGTCACACAGGCACAGACCCTGCAACCAGATCCCGGTACCGGTCCCCCCAACAGCCTGTTCGTTCCGGACTCTGCCCGCTCCAAGGTGCTCCAATGGGCTCACTCTAGCCGTCTAACCTGCCACCCTGGCATCACCCGCACCCTGGATGTTCTTCGACGACGGTTCTGGTGGCCTACTATGGACGCGGACACCCGTTCTTTTGTTTCTGCCTGTACCACCTGCGCTCGGAACAAGTCCTCCACGAGACCCCGGGCTGGCCTTCTCCGTCCCTTACCTATCCCCGGTCGTCCTTGGTCTCACATAGCCTTGGACTTCGTCACAGGTCTCCCCCCATCCGGGGGCAACACCACCATCCTCACGGTTATAGACCGGTTCTCCAAAGCCGCCCACTTCGTTGCCCTGCCAAAACTCCCGTCTGCCAGGGAGACCGCCGACCTGCTAGTCCTTCATGTTCTCCGTTTGCATGGCATCCCCTCGGATATAGTGTCCGATCGTGGACCCCAGTTCATATCACAGGTGTGGCGGGCTTTCTGCTCCGCCCTCGGGGCCACTGTCAGTCTCTCCTCCGGTTACCACCCCCAAACCAATGGCCAAGCAGAGAGAGCCAACCAAGAGATGAAGGCCACCCTTCGATGTCTTGTTTCAGACCGCCCCTCTACCTGGAGCTCCCAGCTCCCGTGGGTTGAGTACACACACAATACCCTCACGAACGCCTCTACTGGCTTCTCCCCCTTTCAATGCTCCCTCGGTTACCAACCACCCCTGTTTCCATCCCAGGAGGCTGAATTAACGGTCCACTCTGTCCAAGCTCACATGCGGCGCTGCCGGCACACCTGACACAGCCGCCGTGTCCCTGCTCCTCTTTACACCCCCGGGCAGAGGGTTTGGCTGTCTGCTAAAGACCTCCCACTCAGAGTGGAATCCAAGAAGCTTGCCCCCCGTTTTGTTGGACCCTTCGAGATTGACTCGGTTGTTAACCCTTGTGCTGTCCGTCTGAAGCTCCCTGCCTCCCTTCGGGTGCACCCCACCTTCCACGTGTCCCTGCTCAAGCCCGTCTCTGACAGTCCTCTGTCTCTGCCTGCTCCTGCTCCGCCGCCCCCTCGGGTCATCGATGATCACCCAGCCTACACGGTCCGGCGGTTGCTGGACGTCCGTGGCCGTGGTCGTGGGGTCCAGTACCTCGTGGATTGGGAGGGCTATGGTCCGGAGGAACGGTCCTGGATTCCCAGGCGCCATATTCTCGATCCGTCACTCATTCGTGACTTTCGCAGTGCTCACCCGACTGGTTCTGGGCGTCCGCCAGGTGGCGTCCGTCGGAGGGGGGGTACTGTCATGCCTTCTGCCCCCTAGTGGCGGTTTGTTGTTTGTGGGTGTGGCCATGGTCTCCAGTTCCGATTACCCCCTCACTGCCTCAATCTCCACACCTGTCTCCCATCAACTCATCAGCCCTGCAGTTTATCAACCCTGGTTTTCTCGTCATTCATCGCCGGATAATAGTTTGTCTTCCTCGGATCACCAACCTTGCCTCCCAGCCAAACCCTGCACAGCCTACCCTGCCGTCCTGCTTGTTTTCCGTCACCATCATTCCCCTCTGCACTTCCCCATCATTAAACCCCTCTGGACCATCCCTCAGTTTTTCTTGTCTGTGTTGTGCACTTGGGTCCACCACCACCACCCCGTAACAGTCAGGATGTAGCTTCCAAGCTCTGGGTGATTTTAATGAAACAGAGTAAAACTGAAAGTAATACGAGAATACTTTTTAGGATTATGTTATTACAATCCAATTTGATAAGTCTAGAATAAATGTACAATAGAGTCTCTTGAGGTCTTCGGTGTCATTCCATTGACGTATGGTAGCACATTTCAAGTAGCAGGAAAAGTGATGTACAAATAATCAAGGAAATAACTGGAATTACTCAAATCTATTTTACAAATTCTAAGTATTTTGTATGGTACTCACAGACGATGCGTTCTCGGGATTAACGTAAATACAAAGATAGATGGGTATTGACTTTTGATGGTTACGAGAGTTGCTAGTGTTGTTTAATTATCAACGTTAGAAATTAATTATTTCCGAGCCGGCTTTTGTTGCCGTGGAAACGGTAACAATAATCTTGGAACTAAGATCTAAGATGGCGCCGACGATGGCTGCCTCGGTGGTTCGGTGCGCTGTGTTTTGTCTTGTTTTGTCTGTTAATTCAGTGTTCTGCCAAAATATCCGGGGTTCTCTAACAAGAGAAACATTGCTAAACTTTAGGTCTACAACTCCTGCGGATTTATTTCCCACTTTTCTGCTTCCAGCGGCAGAATTAGTGGGAATTATAGTCAAGGCCACCCTCGGCTTTGTGCTAGCAGCGAAGCGTCGTAGAAGAGGAAAACGTGCCGGAGCCCTGGTGCGACTCCGCAGACGCGGAACACGCACAGCGTTACCGGGGATATTTCTCTCCAACGTGCGTTCGCTGAGCAACAAACTGGACGAACTTCAGCTACTGGGGTGGAAAAACAGAGACTTTCATTCATCTTCCGTTTTGTGCTTCACGGAGACATGGCTGAGTGAACTGATCCCGGACTCTGCGCTACAGCTAGCAGGTTTCAAACTGCTGAGAGCGGACCGTGACTCCCTGCTCTCTGGCAAAACGAAGGGCGGTGGTATCTGTTTTTTTATTAACAGTGGCTGGTGTGAAGATGTGACAGGGATCCTGCAGCACTGTTCTCCTGATCTGGAATCATTTTTTATAAACTGTAAACCTTTTTACTCGCCACGTGAGTTTGCTTCATTCATACTGGTCGGCGTTTACATGCCGCCTCAGGCTAGCGCCAATGAGGCTCAACGTGTGCTCGCTAGCCAGATATTGTGTGTGGAGCATGAAAATCCGGATTCCTTGGTTATTGTGCTAGGCGACTTTAACAAAGGCAATCTCACTCAAGAACTCCCCAAGTACAGACAATTCATCAAATGTCCTACCAGAGAAGGGAACACTTTGGATCACTGCTACTCTACAATCAGTAAAGCATACCATGCGGTCCCCCGTGCAGCACTGGGTCACTCAGACCACGTCATGGTCCACCTGATTCCTGCATACAGGCAGAAGCTAAAGCGCTGTAAGCCTGTTGTGAGGACTTGATTTATTGTGGATGCAAGATGGCCGCCGTGCAGGCACACAGGTTGGCAGGCTCTGTGTGTATGCCAAAAAAACAAACTAAAAACCTCAAAAGATATCGGCTTTTGCCATCTACATGTCTCTTTATTGCTTTAGTATGTTCTTATCTACTCTTGTGCTTAACATTCACACAACAAATGGATAAAAACAGTGAACAAGTCCTCTACCCAGCAAAGAAGAGTCAACACCTGCTCTACACAAAACTACTGGACAATGGACGTGCAAGGCTACCCTCAGGTAAAGATGAACAGTCAGACCAACTTAAACCTTTCCTGGGAATTGCACATGTTCTGATGATACTGCTCCTGGCTGGCGATATTGAAATTAATCCTGGACCTTCAATGAACTCTTATTACCTGGATGCTAAACCACCACAGCTAACAGGGCCACTGCTAAGTGGGCCACAACTACAGCTAATTGGGATACAATCATGGCCAACAGGCCTTGATTTAACTGGGCAACAACCACACCTAGCAGGGTTACAATTACAGCTAGCCAGGCTTCATCCTCAGTTAACTGGGCTACAAGCACTACCAGCCAGGCTACAGCCGCAGCCCACCGGGCTACATCCTCAGCTAGCTGGGCTACATCCTCAGCTAGCCAGGCTACATCCTCACCTAACTGGGCTACATCCAAAGCCAGCCTGGCTTCAACCACGGCCAGCCGGGCTTCAACCTCAACCACAGCCAGCCGGGCTTCAACCACGGCCAGCCGGGCTTCAACCTCAACCACAGCCAGCCGGGCTTCAACCACGGCCAGCCGGGCTTCAACCACGGCCAGCCGGGCGTCAACCTCAACCACAGCCAGCCGGGCTTCAACCACGGCCAGCCGGGCTTCAACCACGGCCAGCCGGGCTTCAACCACGGCCAGCCGGGCTTCAACCTCAACCACAGCCAGCCGGGCTTCAACCACGGCCAGCCGGGCAACAACCACAGCCAGCCGGGCAACAACCACAGCCAGCCGGGCTTCAACCTCAACCACGGCCAACTGGGCTTCAACCACAGCCAGCCGGGCTTCAACCACAGCCAGCCGGGCTTCAACCACAGCCAGCCGGGCTTCAACCACAGCCAGCCGGGCTTCAACCACGGCCAACTGGGCTTCAACCACAGCCAGCCGGGCTTCAACAACGGCCAACTGGGCTTCAACCTCAACCGCAGCCAACTGGGCTTCAACCTCAACCACGGCCAACTGGGCTTCAACCACAGCCAGCCGGGCTTCAACCACAGCCAAATGGGCTTCAACCACAGCCAGCCAGGCAACAACCACAGCCAGCCAGGCAACAACCACAGCCAGCCGGGCTTCAACCACAGCCAGCCAGGCAACAACCACAGCCAGCCGGGCTTCAACCACAGCCAGCCGGGCTTCAACCACAGCCAGCCGGGCTTCAACCACAGCCAGCCGGGCTTCAACCACAGCCAGCCGGGCTTCAACCACAGCCAGCCAGGCAACAACCACAGCCAGCCGGGCTTCAACCACAGCCAGCCGGGCTTCAACCTCAACCACAGCCAGCTGGGCTTCAACCTCAACCAGCCGGGCAACAACCACGGCAAAAGGTCTACACAGTGGTGACACAGTCTGCCATGCAGTCTGATACGCATGTTGACCCACAGCGTGTCGGACTGCAGGGCAGAGTGAAACACGCAATCAGTGAATCCTGCAAACACAGTGGTCGCGCTGAAGGTAAACAGAGACAATTTAGATTCTTCCAGACTGTAAATCATGCAAAGGTCATATGGGACTCAAAGACCAAACCAAAGGGTATTGTAGGAGGACACTTGAACATTCGAAGTATTATTTCAAAACAAGATCAGGTTCAACACCTATTAACAGACTCCAATCTAGATTATTTATGTTTGACTGAAACATGGCTTAACTGTAATATCCCAACACATATGATTGATGTACCAGGTTATGTATGCTTTAGGAAAGATAGATTGATGGGTAGGGGGGGTGGAGCAATGATCTATATAAGAGAGAGTTTTAAATGTAATGAAATTAATCTGGACACACCTTTGGAGTGTATTGCTATTAATGTTGTGTTGTCAACAAAAATGAAATTCAATATTGTAACCCTATATAATCCTCCATCGCATGGTGCCTCATTTTACCAGGATTTAGACGAACTACTTAAACAACTAAATTGTAGCTGTGAAACTATATTTTTGGGAGACTATAATATAAACTGGTTGCACAAAGGCAGCAAGCAAAAATTAAAAACAATCTATTCAAAGCATAATTTTCAGCAAATGATCAAAGGACCAACGAGACTAACTAAAGTCAGCAAAACCCTCATTGACTTGGTCTTTACAAATAGAATTGAGAGAGTGACAAAGACATACAATTTAATCACAGGCCTGTCTGACCATAATATGGTTTTAATAGTTAGAAAACTAACCAAAAAACGTCTAAAATCCTGGTGCAATGGTAAACCAGAGTTTGCAGGTATTCCAAAGAACAAAACAACACAATTTGAAAACGACTTACGGAATATTTCTTGGGATGATGTTATACAATCTCACAATGTAAACACCTGTTGTGATACAATGATGAAAACATTTACTGATCTGATGCAGAAATACACTCAGAAATTGAGAAAGCCACGTCGTCCCAGGGCTTTACCGTGGTTAAATAAGGATATTCATCAACTAATGAAGAAAAGGGATTTTGCACTTAAACAGTCACTGGTAACAAAAAATTATTCAGACACACTTATTTTCAAAGGTTTAAGAAATAAGGTAACAAAGGAGTTGCGTATGGCAAAAACCTGTTACTTTATGCAACTAATTGCTGACTCAAAAGGGAAAAGCTCAGCAATCTGGAAACATCTAAATACTTTGACTAATCGGGCACCAAATATGAAAAGATCTAATGTGGAATTAAATATAAATGGAACAGTTAGTAATGATGTATTGGAAATTGCAAATGAATTTAATACATTTTTCATAAAATCAGTTGAGGAACTGGCAACTAATTTCCGACCAATTGAGTTTGAGGATATACAGAGAGATCTCTCGACTTCTTTTCATATTAAAGAGGTCAATCAAAGTGAGATTGGTAAAGTTATAATGGAGTTACGGCAATCTAAGGCTAAGGATTATTTTGGATTGGATTCTTTAATTATTAAAAAAACACAGTTCTGTTGTTCAAGTGCCAGTGACTCATGTTGTCAACTGCTCCATCAGAAGCAACACATTTCCTGAGCCCTGGAAAAAGGCAATTATAACTCCCATTCACAAGTCTGGTTCACCTGACCTGGTCTCTAATTATAGGCCAATTTCTATCTTGCCTGCACTCTCAAAAGTTCTTGAGAAAACAGTTGCTAAACAACTTGTGGATTACTTAGAAAATAAACATCTACTGCACCCCAAACAATTTGGATTCAGAGCAAGGTACTCAACAGAGTTGGCAAACTGCTACCTCACTGAAACTATAAAACAGTTGTTAGATGAGGGGAATGTAGTGGTGGCAGTATTCTTGGATTTGAAAAAAGCCTTTGATACCGTTAACCATGGAATTCTCCTTAATAAACTCAAAACATTTAATTTCTCAGATGAGGCAATTGCTTGGTTCCGTTCATATCTTAAACATAGAGAGCAGTGGGTTAGATCTAATTCTACCCTGTCAACTGTCCAGACTTGTTCAATGGGAATTCCACAGGGTTCTATTTTAGGCCCTTTACTTTTTAGCTTATATATTAATGATTTACCGGACAGTTGTAAAAAAGCCAGATGCCAAATGTATGCAGACGACACCGTGGTATTTGTGTCTGCAAAAACGACTCAGTTGGCAGCTAAAACTCTGTCAGAGGAGATGTCTGGTGTATCCCAGTGGCTCAGAAACAATCATTTGACCTTAAATTATAAAAAGACAGTGTCAATGTGCTTTTCAATTAAAAGAAAAGCCAATGAAAATTCCAGAGTAAAAATTGATGAGATAGAGATAGATCAAGTAGATGAGTTCAAATTCTTAGGTGTTGTTCTAGATTCTCAACTTAAATTTAACAGACATGTTAAGAAGCTATGCAAGACTGTCAAGACCAACTTAAATTGCTTTCGCCTTATAAGACAATATATACCTCTTAAGGCAGCACAACAATTTATGCATGCCATGATATTCTCCCATTTGTCATACTGTATAACCGTTTGGGGTCAAGCCAACCAAACAACAATGACACCAATACAATCATTATACAAACAGGCACTTAAAATAATGGATCAGAAACCTACAAGATGGCACCATTGCCAAATTTTAAAGAAACACAATTTGCTGAGTTTTGACAGCTTTTTAAACTTTTCATTTTTAAAGATAATGTTCAAGTGTGTGAACAACCTTGCTCCAGAAATACTCTGCCAAATGATAAATAAACTGGACAGCAGAATTAGAACTAGGGGTGCAACCAGCGGAAATTGTAGAACAGCCAGACGCAAAACCACATTCGGACAATCATCCTTTGTAGCAATAGGCACTAAACTATGGAATACACTACCAACAGAAATCAAAACATTGACAGAGCTCAAGGTTTTTAACTCACAAGTAAAACAATGGTTGAAACTGAATAAACCCTGTGAACATTGACACACACTCACATACACACATTAATCATTGTCCTTGTTTTTATTGTTTTTATTTATTTATTTTTATTTATTTTTTGTTTGTTTTATGTCTATTATGTATGATCCCTGTATTTGTATTCATGTGAATTTTTTTAGGAGATGCCTAATCAGGGACAGGGGTTGCAAATTAGTTTCGACTAACACCTGTATGCGTGGCATCTGTTTTATGTTTTTATAATATGAAACAATGTTTTAATGCATTTGTCCTTAATAAAGAAATAAAAGGACATCGAAACAGTGGACCAGTGAGGCTATGGAGGATCTGCGGGCGTGCTTGGACTGCACTGACTGGGATATGTTCATGACTGCCTCCAATAGTTTGGATGAGCTCACAGAGGCTGTGACGTCATATATCAGCTTCTGTGAGGACTGCTGTATACCAACACGCACCAGGGTGAGCTACAACAACGACAAACCCTGGTTTACAGCTAAACTCAGAAGGCTGAGGCTGGACAAAGAGGACGCTTTTAGGAGTGGGGACGCGGACAGATTCAAGGAGTCGAAGAACAGGTTTAGCAAGGCTGTGAGGGAGGCTAAACGACTGTACTCAGAGAGGCTGAAGCGTCAGTTCTCTGCTAACGACTCTGCTTCTGTCTGGAGAGGGCTCAGGCAGATCACCAACTACAAGCCCAGAGCCCCCCACTCCACTAACGACTCACGCCTGGCCAACGACCTGAACGAGTTCTACTGTCGCTTTGAAAGACAATTGGAATCCCCTGAACTATCCCTTCTTCCCACCAACTCTGTGACGTCACTCTCCATTCAGGAAGGTGAAGTAAACAGACTTTTCAAGAGGCAGAACCCACGCAAAGCAGCTGGGCCGGACGCTGTCTCCCCTGCCACCCTTAAGAACTGTGCTGAACAGCTGTCTCCGGTGTTCACCTACATCTTTAACACCTCCCTGGAGACATGCCATGTGCCAGCCTGTCTCAAGGCCTCCACCATCATCCCTGTGCCCAAAAAGCCCAGGCCAACTGGACATAATGACTACAGACCTGTCGCCCTGACCTCTGTGGTAATGAAGTCTTTTGAGCGCCTAGTGCTGGCACACCTCAAATCAATCACAGACCCCCTTCTGGACCCCATGCAGTTTGCCTACAGAGCAAATAGGTCTGTGGACGATGCAGTTAACATGGCCCTCCACTTCACCCTACAGCACCTGGACTCCCCAGCATCCTACGCCAGGATCCTGTTTGTGGACTTCAGCTCTGCCTTCAACACCATCATCCCCGCCCTGCTTCAGGACAAGCTCTCCCAGCTGAACGTGCCTGATTCCACCTGCTGGTGGATCACAGACTTCCTGTCTGACAGGAAGCAGTGCGTTAAGCTGGGAACACAAGTCTCTGACTCCCGGTCCATCAGCACCGGATCTCCTCAGGGCTGCGTCCTTTCTCCTCTGCTCTTCTCCCTGTACACGAACAGTTGCACCTCCAGTCATCCATCCGTCAAACTCCTGAAGTTTGCGGACGACACCACCCTTATTGGGCTCATCTCTGGTGGAGACGAGTCTGATTATAGGTGGGAAGCGGCCAACCTGGTGACCTGGTGCAGCCAGAACAACCTAGAGCTCAATGCTCTTAAGACAGTGGAGATGGTTGTGGACTTCAGGAAGAATACAGCCCCACTCACCCCCATCACCCTGGGTGACTCCCCAGTCAACACTGTGGAGTCCTTCCGCTTCCTGGGCACTATCCTCTCCCAGGACCTCAAGTGGGAACTGAACATCAGCTCCCTCACAAAGAAAGCACAACAGAGGATGTACTTCCTGCGGCAGCTGAAGAAATTCAACCTGCCAAAGACAATGATGGTGCACTTCTACACAGCCATCATTGAGTCCATCCTCACCTCCTCCATCACCATCTGGTACGCTGCTGCCACTGCCAAGGACAAGAGCAGACTGCAGCGTATCATCCGCACTGCGGAGAAGGTGATTGGCTGCAATCTGCCTACCCTCGAGGACCTAAACACCTCGAGGACCCTCAGGCGAGCGAGGAAGATTGTGGCCGACTCCTCCCACCCTGGACACTCCCTGTTTCAGTCACTCCCCTCCGGCAGAAGGCTGCGGTCCATCAGGACCAACACCTCTCGACACAAAAACAGTTTCTTCCCTTCTGCTGTTGGCCTCTTCAACAAGGCCACGGGTTCACACTGACTTATTGACTTTACTTTAATGACTCTAATATTCTGCACTACATCCCTGCATCTTGTACATTTGTATTTTTTGTCATATTTGTATTTTTTGTATTTTTATATTGTAAATTAGGCAACTTATATTTTATTGTATATTTTATTTTAAATATAATTCCACTTTAGTATAGATAGTATAGTTATATAGTATAGATATTTAGTATAGACAGTCCACATATTCAAATTTAAGGATACTATATGTTTATTGTATGCACCTTCCTGCCAAAGCAAATTCCTTGACTGTGCAAACTTTCATGGCCAATAAATCCCTTTCTGATTCTGATTCTGACGAGCCAGCTGTAGCTGCT
>CAEFZP010003375.1:0-97611 GCA_903064625.1 Mallotus villosus
CACCCCATACATGCGGTTGTGGTTTTTTAGTTTTTTTGTCCCTCAAATTTGACATTCAGCCGGGGTTTGGTCCAAGGGCCTTCAACTAACCCGCAACGCAGATTCTCCTCCCATGCCCAAAACAGTTCCTATGCCGCTTTAGGGGGCCTTAAATGGTTGGTGTGTGTTGTTATTTGATCGGCGGGAACCGCCGTTCTGTGACGGGGTAAAGGATGTTTCGTGTTTGGGAAAGATCAAAACGCAACGTTTTTTCCAGGAAAACGCCGGAAACATAACGACAATGGCCCAGTTGTGCCCATTGAAATTGCCCCCCGCCCAAGGCCGGAAATTCGTAACCCTTCACTCATCCCCGGCCCTTTTCCGTCCTACCAGCAACACTCAGTCCCCCCCACACTGGGGGGGTTGTAAAAAAAACCAATGCCCTCTCTGTGGTCATGGGCGGGCCCAGGGGCAGGAAGCCCCCAGGGGAAAAGGGGAGGGAAGGGGGGGGAGGGAAGAGGGGGCCCCAAGGGAAATGGAGCCAGGAAGAAAATGGGGAAGAAGTGGGGGGGGGGCCGCCCTCTCTTTCTTTTTTGTGAACTCCAGCCTGTTTTACCCTTCGGGCCTGGTTTTCCCTGGGTAAGGTTACTCCTGGTCTTTGGGAGTCGGGGTTTTTTGTTGAAATGGAACGAAATTTTGACGATGAGAGAGTAAGAATAAGGTTGAATTCAGGGTTGCTAGAAGGAGGTTTAAGGAAATGACAAACAAAATGTGCTGAAAAAAGGAGGAAATGAATTACGAGGGTGTGATTGTCATTGACGTAATGAAATGAAATGATTGACATGTGCAGGAGGTGGGAGGCTCATGAATGATGAAGGTGCAAACGGGGGGAGGCTCTGTCAGCGTTCCTCGCGGTTACGGTAAAAATAAAGCGTGGGCCCGTGCCTTGCGCCCGTACCCGCCTGGCGAGGTAAGCGGCCGCCGTCCCCGCCCCCGTCCGTCCGCCCCCCACTGCTGTTCGCTGTCCTCTCCGTCCTGCGGCTGGTTTGTTTTGTCCTCCCAGCACGAGTTTTGGGCCTTGGTTTTTTACACTATGAGGGGGGGAAAGGGTTGCCCAGTTTTCCCCGCTTCTTTCCGAAGGTAAAACCCCGCCTCAATCCTGGCAAAAAAAACCGCTCTGAGCCTTTGTTGAGGGAACCGCCAGGGTTCCCTCCCAATCAAAACCCAGCCGCTTGGGGGCAAACTAAACTAAACAATCAACCACCTTCCTTTAATCCCCACGTCAATCTTTGCGTCTTCCCAACCCCCCAACCCTCCTTAAAAACAAAGAAACAAATGTTTTGTCTTTTGTTTTTTTTCTCTAAAAAAACCACGGAGGAAAAATAACAATCCCAGCCCCCATCCTCCCATTCCAAAAAAACTAAATTTAGCCCCAAAGAACCAAAGCCTTGATCCCCGCCCCCACACTCTCTGGTGCGAGAAACATTGGTGCCTTTCACTTTGGTGGGAAGCCGCTGGGGCGGGGTGTCCCCACCCCCGCTCTGAATAAACCAAACACCACCCTGTGTCGCCACCCGCGGTGGGGGGATTTAATGGTGTTTCCCCGTTTTGGCAGTGTTTTTTTGTTGAAGGGGTCCCCCCCCCATCAACCGTGTCCTGAAGTCCCCCCCTGGCCCCCCTGTAAATGTTGGGCTACAAACCCAAGAAACGTCCCCCCCCCCTTCGAATGCCCCAGAGAAAAAAACATCTTTCAAAAAAAACTTAAGCAATAATTCCAAACACGTCCTTTTCCATAAGATGAAATGTGTAAGAAAATAGACTTGTTTGTTCTCAAATCCCGAAAACCCCGAACCCCGCCCGATTCCGGAACAAAAACAAAAAATAAAAAACCAAACCCATTGAACTCGACACACATCAAGCAAACAGACCCACATCCCCCTTTCCCCGAAATCGTCCTGTTTTTTAACGTTGTTTTTTAAACGGCCGGTATACCCGGAAAAAGCAATCATGCCCCCTTCAATCTTTCAGATGACCGTGGCTTCGGTAAATGGCCCCAGCGGCTTAGACTTGGTCAAGGTCCCCCCCTGAAACCCACCTTGGGTACCCCTGGCGCGGCCCCTGTTTCTCGAGGTGGGCTCGCTTCTCTCCCAACCCCCCGTTCTTGGAAGCAGCCCCCCCCTCCCCCCCCCTTGCCCTGTCTGCGCTCTCCTTATGCCCCCGTCATCCAGCTATGAAAGTCACAAGCCTAAATGCCAAACGCCGCCGCTTTTGGATAACCTTCCACTCGCAACTCCCTCCGCCCAGCAACCAGTGCGAAAGAGGAGGAGTGGAAAGCAAGCAAGGGGCGAGAGTATAGGGAGGAAGAAGAAGGAGAGGAAAAGGAGGTTATTATGGGTATGTGGAGAAATAAAGAGGAGAGGAAGGAGGGAGAGCAACATAGCGGGGTTTTGGGGAGAGAGGAGGGGGAGGAGGTGGGAGTGAGGAGGTGAGGAAGAGGTCCGGAATGGAGAACGAGAGTGAGGGAGCGGGATTAGCAACCCGAGTCGAGAAATAGCGAAGGGGAATATGAGGACTGGGAGAGTGGAGCAATGAGGGATGACTGGAACAGAGGAGCATAAGGAAAGTAAAAAGACTCGCCAAAGCGAGGGGTAAGGAAATCATAGGAATAAAGGGATGAGGAATGGGGACAAAAGGAGAAGGGTAATGAGCTGATCGAACATCATCCGAAGAACTACGATTGACTCGGGCTTGAGATGGAAATATAAGCAAGGGAGGGGAGACGAGAAAGGCAAGTAAAGATCACAACAAGCCGATGGCGAACAAGGAGGAAATAGGTGCTGGAGTGGGAGGGAAGGAATCCGAAAGGGGAAGTGAAACCTTTTTTTTTTGGTATAGGAACCAGTAAAAAAAAAAACAATAAGTTATTTGGTCACACCCCTAGACAACATCCCCGCCCACGGGGGGTCCGAATAGGAGCCAGCGGTAAAGATAATTTGCAATGAAATCCCGTGTTATTGGGCTGTCCCCCCCCCCCAATGGGTTGGGTTTGTTTAAGGATAACCCCAGTCCCCCGGGTAGATTGGGGCCGCATAAAACACCAGCTTTTCTCTTCCCCCACACGGAGGCAGATTACCGTCCCCTGAGGCGAATAGACCAATCCATAACTGGGGTTCCAAGATCCCGGACGGTTTGGCCCGTGGCAAAGGACAGCGAGGAGTGGCGAAAGGGGAGGAAGGAACCCACACCGAATAACTTCAGAGAATCAGAACACATCCCCACGCTGTGGTAATAGTACTAGCCCCCATTGGTTCTAGCCATTAAACCTTATCCATCTCCCTTTTATTCTCTCTTCTCCACCTGACCAGTTCTGAAAAGGGTTTTCCGTTTTTTGCAGCGTCCCTATATACTCCCCCACTTATGTAAAATCAGTTTTGCCGGTCTGAAGGTTTTGTTGAGTCCCCCCCCCCCCAAAATTTTTAGTTTATATGGGCAACTCCGTATGAATTTTTCCTGTTTCTGGGAAGAAGGGTGTTCTGCATATGGGGTTTTTTAAATATACAACAATGCTCAGAAGAATGTTGGGAAACCGGCCAAAACCAAAAAGCACTGTTTGCCGTCCCCCATTCTCCTAACTTGGCCCCCCCACATTTTGCATTAAATTCCTCAAAGCCCAAAGGGTGTGAGAGAAGTGGATTTAGTGATACAGGTAATCGAAGAGAAGAGGAGAGATTGACGAAAGAGACACAGAGATCAGAGAAAGTAATAGAGAAGAGGTCAGATCTGCCATTCAATGTGAAACATTGTGGGAGTTTTGTATAATCCGCTTGTGAAGGGTTCTTCTTGGCGTTGAATAACGGGAAAAAAATACCCCCTTTTTCCAATTTCAAATACAAAAGGAACATGTAACAAACAAGCCCCTTCTGCTGTTTGGGGGTCCCCCCCCCCCTTTGTGGATGTTTTTCAATTCCCCCACCAAATTAATTTTTTTTTGCAATTTTTTCTTTTTTTTTTTTTTTCCCCCTGCTGTCCCCGAACAAAAAAACTCCAGGAGCCTCTCCCTCTACACTTTACCCCTTCGTACCTTTCCTCCCCTCCATCAGCCTCTTCCCCCCTCTCCCCCCCCGGAAGCGTCGGCACATTTGTGTCCCTTTTCCAATATCCAGGCAGTTTTGATCCTCATCCATCATCCCCTCAATCTGAAGTTCCCTCTATGCCACCCACCCGCCGCCCCCTCTTGCCCAATACCCGTAGATGACAGGGCTGAAAGACCAAATCGCCTACCACCCCCGGACCCCTAGTTCCCCCCAATGCACCCCCTCAGGGCTGGGCAAACGGAAGCCAACGCAGAGACGCCCCCGTATTCGCCTCCCTAACTGGCTCCCAACGTTAATATTACTACCGCCTCTAATTAAGGAAAAAAAAAACAGAAGAGTCGAGGCCTCCATTTCCCTCCTCTCTCATTGGCGTTAGGCGACCGCGAAGGGGAGCAAGGGGAAACGCAAACGGAGGATCACTATGGGCGGGGGGAGGAGGAGAAATAGGGGGGGAGAGGAAAAAGCCCTTTGGTGGGAGAGGGGCGGGATAAGGGAGGTGGGCACAATAGCCTCGAGGGACCACCATCGCGCAATTCTCACCCATGTCCTCCCCTAGACCTCCGCCCCTCCGCACGTTTCTTCCGCCCCCTCCCGTTCGCTCCGCTCCGCCCCCCTCTCCCATCGGGCTCCCTTCCTCTTACGCCGCCCTTCGCCACTCTACACTGTTGACTTTTCCCTCTCACCGTCTCTTGGCGGTTCAAGGTAGGGATGACATGATTAAAGCACACACAAAAAAGATAAGAAGAGCAAAGAGAGAAGAAACGTACAAGAGCGACGGAAGAAAAAGCCCAAAACAAACAGAGGATGGCACGGAAGAGGGTAAGAGAACGGAGGGGAGACGATCTCGTACTCGGAACCTATCACTTCCTTCGAGGGGATGCCTCATTGCTCTACTCAAGATGGTCGAACTCCGAAAATCAAGTTTCTGGCGTCGGGCGGGGGATCCGGGACAGCTCTGCGTCAGGGATCAAGACAATCGGACAAGTCGCAACGAAATCAGGAATCAACTCTCAGAGAACTGGATCCAACCTTCTGCTCATACTCACGTCGAGGACCTCCGCGCTCTCTCCTCATCTTACTCACAGCGTGCCTCTCTCCTGTCTCCAATACATCACAAACTCCTCAGATCATACTCCTCAGCCTTCCGTCTCTCAGCTCTCATTCGCCATCAAACCTCATCTCTGATCCCTCTCTCCTCTCTCTCACCCATCGCCTCAGCGTGCGAGCTAGCTCTCATCCCCTCTCGTCTCTCGCCTAATCATCATCTCGTCGCCCTCACGTCTCACGCAATCCTATCCTGGGCACTCGAAGTCTCCTGGGCAGTTGCCCCCGAGGAAGGTAACCTCGTCTGCGGTCCGTCTCACCGCCCGGTCGGGAGCCACAAATGATGGAGAGGAAAGGGCACCGTGCCCAGGGCCCCAAGACGAATCCCTCCAAAAAAGATAGGGCCGCTCCTCCCTCCACTAAGAAAAGTCCACCGAGATCTTACAAAGAGGATACCCGTGCTCGATCTCCCTCTGCATCCTCTCTCTCTCTCTCTCCCTCTCTCTCTCATTACATGGTAAGTGCCAGGGCTGTCAGTCGTGATATTTGCATGAAGGCGGAGGACAAAAGCAATTGGCAATCTTTCTTTTTTATTGCCTGCTTTGATATTTAGGGAGAGCGCAGGAAGCCACAACAGAAGTCTTTCTCCCATTTACTCCCAACTGTTTATGGTCCATGTATCCATATATTACCCTAACCAGTTTGGGCTAGCAAGCATAGAGCCAACTCCATTTGCCCTTTAATTGAATGTGTCCATTCAGAATCTTTGGCGATGAGCGCGTCAGGGAACAGTCGGCTACGTCTGTATGATAGCTACAAAACAATCAAAATATTAACTCCCAGAGAGGTGGAAGATTGGAAACTCGGAGTAAGTGCCGTGCGTCCTATTTTCGGGGACGGACAACCGTTTGATTTCGTGACAACCAAACAACCACACCCACACCACGGATAAAGGACAAATAGGGACGTCTCAGTCGATGGTGCATCCGCAAACTTCAGCTACCAGATTCAGGCTCAGCCAATAGAGGCTACGGAAAAAGGTACTTTAACGCATGAGCCTGACAAATGTGTTTTGACAACGAGCATGAAGATAAGCAGCAGGTTCTAATCTATCGAAGGACACATCTCTATTTACAACTCTTCTCTCCCATCCTTCTCCTATCCTCTCCCTTTTCCCCTCCTCTCCTCCATTCCTTCTCTTCTCCTCTCCTTTTCTCTCCTCCTCTCCTCTGCTCTTCTCCCCACCTTCTCTTCCTCTCTCCTCCGCGCCTCTCCTGTGACCTACATCCTCTCGTGTGTGTGCGAGGCATCCCAGTGAAAATCCTCCACAGGTGTGTGCTTGAATGTGTGTATGAAGGTGTGTGTGTGTGTGTGTATGAAGGTGTGTGTGTGTGTGTTTACGCCTGGGAAGGCGTGTGTGTTTATGTTTGTGTACATGTAGGTGTGTGGGAACCCTGGGCAGGTGTCAGTGTGTGCTAATGTAGGTGTGTGTGTGTGTGTGTTGTTTTGTAGAAAGTGTGGCCTTGGTGAGAAGTCTGGGGTGACCCCCATGCCAATAACAGCCCTGTAATCACTCTAAATGTGTTATATTGAGGGCTTTTCACAGATTAGAGACACATTAATCTGTCCTCCTCCATCCATCTCATTCAAAGCCGTTATTTTTGGAACCAGGAGCCTGCCTTGTGGATTAGTAGGTGTGCAGTCTTTGTGTGTGCCTGTGTGTCTGTGTGTATATGCCTGTGTGTATATGTGTGTGTATATGTGTGTGTATGGCTCCCCATGTGTGTGAGAGAGAGAGCGAGAGTAACACAACAGTGCAGTGATTATCCTTCTACAGAACAGAAAGGAAAATAGGCCTGAATGGTTTTAGGGTGTTTCTTTTTTGTCGTTGCCCTGGCAGTTTTATAAGATAAGATATGGGAGTGTAGCGAATTACCCCCTGCCCCTAACCCCCCTCCTCCTCCCCCCAAAAATCTACCTCCTCCTCCAGTCAACAGCTCCTGGTAACACAGCGAGCCGCACTTCATCCGCACCCTGAAATCTGTTTTAGTACAGAACGCTGCCTAATCCTCCACTGTGCTCTACGGTACCAGCTATGGTTTTTATAAGCATGTTACACCAACACCAACACCAACACTCATGGAGCAACATGTGAACCACTTATTACCGCAGCAAGTTGGTGTCTCCTTGGCTCTCTGTTCAAGCTGATTCCATCAGAGATTGTCCCATGAAGGATCCTAACCATGAGAGGAGGGGCTGAGATTGGCAGTAGAGAGCTAACACACAATTAAGAATCCACTACTGCTTCAGTAATCACCCATAATGAGTTCTAAACTACAATATTAACGAGTAATTAATTCTAAAATACTATATTAACAAGTGATTAGTTCTAAACTACAATATTAAAGAGTGATTAGTTCTAAACAACAATATCAAAGAGTGATTAGTTCTAAACTACAATATTAAAGAGTGATTAGTTCTAAACTACAATATTAAAGAGTGATTAGTTCTAAACTACAATATTAAAGAGTGATTAGTTCTAACTACAATATTAAAGAGTGATTAGTTCTAAACTACAATATTAAAGAGTGATTAGTTCTAAACTACAATATTAAAGAGTGATTAGTTCTAAACTACAATATTAAAGAATGATTAGTTCTGAACTACAATATTAAAGAGTGATTAGTTCTAGACTAAAATAATCCCCATGAACAGCTCCAAGCTACAATAACCACAGAACAGCAGGTTCCTCTGTCAGACAGACAGTGAGAAATGTTGAGTAAAAATGTCGATTCAAGGTATTAATTAGATTTCTAATCAGACTTCAATCCAATTAATTTCAGGTACTATTCATCTAAAAACACATAATTTGTATGCCAGTGTATCAAGGTTATGGATGTGTGTGTGTAATGCAGATAACATTGTTTAAGGCTGTAATTCTACATTTGAACATCTGTTCCTGCTCTGTCTAACACCCCAGTGTGAGGCGGTCCACACACACACGCACACACACACACACACACACACCACACACACACACACACACACACACACACACACACACACACACACACACACACACACACACACACACACACACACCAAACATTCTAGCTTTCCATTTCCTTCTTTTTTCGCCTGATCATCACAATTTTCTTGCAGGCGTCAGGCTGTCATGGCTGTCTCCAATCGTCTCTCTAGCCCCGTGTGTGTGTGTTGTGTGTGTGTCTCTCCCTCGAGTGTGTGTCCCTCGAGTGTGTGTGTCTGTGATTCTGTGGTTCTCTGTGTGTGTGTGTGTGTGTGTGTGTGTGGGCCCCCCTCGAGGACAGTGACAACCAGGAGAGCTTCCCCAATGGATGTCCCTGTCGTTAATCCTAGAAACTCTCAGCCTTGAGATGCACTGGGAGAGTAAGCTCCCAAGACACACACACACACACACACACACACACACACAATCACAGTTCTCTCGGGTTGCCAGTAGCTAGGACGACACCCGCAAAGTTCATCGCTTCATACCGCCGCGCGACATCGGCTTTATTCACGAGCGGACTCTCGACGAGCGCCATTCCCCCGCCAGTTCACCGCGTGCCCCGCGATGGTCTCGCTGACAGACGACGCCCTCTTCCTCTCCTGTCGTGTCACGTCCTGCGTGCCCGGGGCCGTACCGCTGTCGCTCTGGCCGGCGGCGAGGGGGTCACGAATGAGCGACGAGAAGATCTGAAGCGGCCGCGTTGTTCAGCTCCAACTTGGAACCAGGCTTAATAGGACCTCTAAAGGGGACACGGGCTTCACATATTAATATTCACGGACAATCGTGTTTATTTGCGCCGTGCGGCGAGGACGGGCGGAGATGACGGATGCCGCGGAGGCCGGACGGCGAGGGAGAGGCGGGGGTGGGGGCTCTCGTTTTCACTCTTCCTCGTTCTTCTTCTCTGGCAGTTCTCCCTTCTCTCGGTCTCTCTCTCTCAGTTTTTTTCCCCTCTCTCTCTCTCTCTCGTCTCCCCTCCTCCTCTCCTCCTCTCCTCCTCACTCTCTCTCTCTTTGCCTCTCGTCATCTCTCGACTCGTCCTCTCTCGCTTCTCCTCTCGTCTCTCATCTCTCTCTCTCTCTCTCTCTCCTCTCTCTCTCTCTCTCTCTCTCTGTCATATGCTCTTCCTGTGAACTTCTCCATAAACAAACACGTTGTCCTCATGTGAGAACCGACGTTTCCCAAAATAACCAGCTAACAAAAGAACCATTTCAGCTTTCCTGTGAGGAAAGGCTCATGTAAATGAAAGGTCGTTTGCTTTTGGAATATAATAAACCAAAGTACCTCCAACCGCCGTCGAAAACACTCTTGAGAAGTGCATTCGTGATCATTTCAGCCATTTTAGCGGACATTTTTAGCCCAGAAGCAGGCGGTACCATGCGTCATAAGCCCGTCTGGGAGAGATGGCGTCGGAAGGCCTCTCTGTAGCGACAGAGCGGTTGTTCCTCACGACTCAGACCCTCCACGTTCAGCTAAGGACGATGCCCGCCGCTCAGCCAGAAGACTCCATGTCTTTCATTCTCTCTTTCCATCTCTCTCTCTCTCTCTTTCCATCTCTCGGTTCTCTCTGTCTGTGTCTATCTCTCACATGTCTTCCATCTCTCTCTCTCCTCTCTCTCTCTCTCTCTCTCCTCTGGTCTGTTTTCTATCTCTCTCTCTCTTTCATGACAACTGGTTGTCTTTTCCTTTCAGTCCAGTGGAGGAGGCCAACAACAGGCCCACTAGCAATCTCCCCCCTCGTCTACTCAATCTCCCCTCGCTTCTCCTCACTCGTCCCCTTTCGTCTCCTCCCTCGTCTACTCTCCCCTTTCTTCTCCTCACTCTCTCTCTCTCTTCTCACTCTCGCTTCTCCTTCCTCTCCTCTCTCTCTGCTCTCTCTCGATCTCCTCTCTCCTCTCTCTCTCTCTCCTCTCCCTCTCTCTCTCTCTCATCTCTCTCTCTCTCTCTCCAGGCCTCAGACAGTGAAGGGAGGAGCGAGGCCCCAGCATGTTTTATTCAGCGTCGGCCCGGTACGATACATAATCCGAGGGGCCGACTGATTCAACCGTTTTAATTAAAAACTAGCCTTGTACAGAGAGAGAGTGCCCCTGGTAACGTCTTGATTTATGAAGAGACTACATCCTCCTCCGTCACAGTCTACACTGGGCGGTGGGTGGGGGCATGGAGGGGGGAGGGGGGCAGGAGAGAGCAAGCGTTTAGTTGGGAGATTTGGGGGGGAAGTGTTGCCTTTCACCTGGCGTTGAGGTTTGCTTCTTTTTTGTTTTGAAGAACAGTGAGCAGCAGGAATGAGAACAGGAAGAGAAGGTCAGAAGGTGAGGGGGGGCTGTGCCGGCTCCAGAGTGGACTGTGCCGGCTCCTGAGTGGACTGTGCCTGCTCCTGAGTGGACTGTGCGGCTCCAGAGTGGACTGTGCCGGCTCCTTAGCGGACTGTGCCTGCTCCTAAGTGGACTGTGCCGGCTCCTGAGTGGACTGTGTCGGCTCCAGAGTGGACTGTGCCGGCTCCTGAGTGGACTGTGCCTGCTCCTTAGCGGACTGTGCCGGCTCCAGAGTGGACTGTGTCGGCTCCTTAGCGGACTGTGCCTGCTCCTAAGTGGACTGTGCCGGCTCCTGAGTGGACTGTGTCGGCTCCAGAGTGGACTGTGCCGGCTCCTTAGCGGACTGTGCCTGCTCCTAAGTGGACTGTGCCGGCTCCTGAGTGGACTGTGTCGGCTCCAGAGTGGACTGTGCCGGCTCCAGAGTGGACTGTGCCGGCTCCAGAGTGGACTGTGCCGGCTCCAGAGTGGACTGTGCCGGCTCCAGAGTGGAATGTGCCGGCTCCAGAGTGGACCGGGCCTGGTGTTCCACGCGTCACCGGGCGGGACGGAGTTAGCTTTGGTCTGACAGTAACGTTGCGTTTATGTCATCCTCCCCAATTTAAATCACAGCTGCCACAGAATCCCTCGATGAAGCGCGATTTTATTAAAAAACGCTGAGATGGAGCGGTTTGGGGAGAGAAGGAGGGAAAGAGAGAAACGGAGAGACTGAGATAGGGGGAAAGAAGAGGAAAGAGAGAGAAGAGCGCTAGAGAACCCAAGCTAGATCAGAGCGGCGATACACAAAGGGGACAGGGGAATAGAGGAGAGGAAGAGGGGGAAAAGAATGAAAGAGTGGCGCTGACGATAAGAGGACGGGGGAAGGAGATAAGGAGGAACTAACAGAGCCCATTCCGGGAATAAATGAGAAGAGAGGGGGGGGAAAAGTGTGTTTCATCTTTTACTCTTTCTTGTTTAACTCTCTTCAGCACAGTGCAGCTCGAGGATTCACTCGCCATTTCGCTCAACCTGTGTGTGTGTGTGTGTGTGTGTGTGTGTGTTGTGCGTATGTGCGTATGTGTGTGTGTGTGTCCTCTCCCCTCGCTTCGTCACGCGCCGTCACTCTAACTGATTGATTCTTTAAGGTCTGGCTCACATTCACGATCACGATGCAGACCCCCCCCCCACCACACACACACACCACACCACACACACACACACATACACACACCACAAATAAACAGAGCAAACCAACGTGTGCACACAGTTCACACATTGACGGATGCATTGATATACCCGTGTAACATCCAGTTATGCCCGAGTACATGACTCTGATCTTAAGTAATGAACATGTACAACACACACCAGCTCAACCCTAACCGTCCAACCATAACCGCGCTGCCTTTAAATGATCCAGCCTTCCACACACACACACACACACACACACACCTACACACACTACACAACCAGAACCACACATTTTCTCCTCTCCGATCCACTCCCCCTCGTTCTCTAGATCTATTTATCTCTCTCTCCTACTCTTCACACACAAACAAACCTGCACACAAGGATCATGCATGCACCTACATACACCCGTACACACACACACACACACATGAACACTCACACGTACACAAGCACTCACAGACATACATGGGGCCACACAGTATCTACTCAGGCAGCTCCCGCGCTGCCGAGCCACAGGGGAGGTGGATCTCTTGTCACCCTGAGGGTTTCCTGACTTCATGAGCCACATCGCTGCTCCTCCCCCCTCCTCTCCTCCCCCCTCCTCTCCTCCCCCCTCCTCTACTCCCCACTCCTCTCCTCCCCCCTCCTCTCCTCCCCACTCCTCCCCACTCCTCTCCTCTTCTACCCTCTCCTCCCCATCACTCCTTTCCTCTCCTACCTTCTCTCCTTCTCTGCGCCTACTGTCTCCTACCCTCTCTCCTCTGTCCCGCGCTTCTCCTCACCCCCTCCTTTCCACGCCCATCTTTTCCCACTCCATCTTCTCTTTCCCACGGCTGTCCTCGCCATGAGACTCCCGCCTTTCCGGTTCGATGAAAGCTCGTCTTAATCCTGGGTTTTTCTCACCCCAGCATCGCTGACCCTCCAGTCCGGCATCGCCCAGCTTTACTGGGCAACTTCCAGGGGTACCATCCTCCAACCACCACCACTCCTCCAGTCCACGGCGAACACACACCCTTCCACATCCTGCACCACCAGAGGACCGCGGCGCAGGGGAACGGTAGGGAGGTTAGCCTCCGTGTGATTTCACAACAGCGTTTTGTAAGTGTGTCATTAGTTAGGGTTAGGTAACCAAGCATGTTTGATCACCATGTTGGAAAAGCTGTGGAGGAAATGCTGCGTAGCTCACAGGCCCAAGAGCGTCCACACACACGTAGGCGCACATACACACACACTTTTTTTAAATAAGGGTAGCATCAGGGTCTGGTGGTGTGAATGTGTCCTAATTGTCTTATCTTTCGAGGTGGCACATTTTTGGGCCGCAGCCTAATTGTGCACCCTGTCCTCCCCCCTCATGGGGCCTCCTGTGCAGACTGCTCTCTCCCCTCATCTCTTCTCCCCTCCCCTCCTCACTTCTCCCCTCCTCTCCCCTCCCCTCCTCTCTTCTCTTCTCCCCTCCTCCCCCCCCCCTCCTCTCCTCTCCTCTCCTCTCCCTCCCCTCCTCTCCTCTCCTCTCCTCTCCTCTCCTCTCCTCCCTCTCCCCTCCTCTCTCTCCCCTCCTCTCCTCTCCCCTCCTCTCCTTCTCCCCTCCTCTCCTCTCCTCTCTTCTCCTTTCTTCTCCCCTCCTCTCCACTCCTCTCTTCTCCTCTATTCTTCTCTCTTTCTCCCCTCCTCTCCTCTCTTCTCCTCTCTTCTCCTCTCCTCTCTTTTTCCTCTCCTCTCCTCTCTTCTCTTCTCCTCTCCTCTCCTCTCCTCTCCTCTCGTCTCTTCTCCTCTCCCTTCCTCTCCTCTCTTCTCCTCTCCTCCCCCCCCTCAAACACAAACACCACACATCTCTCTACACCCCCTCCCCCAATCTCTTTTGCCCCCCCACCCCTACCACCCCATCCCAACCCCACCCCCATCTCTGGTCATGGTTAATTAATTAGCAAGCTGTTCACCACCCAGGCCAACTGTACCATAGACAAACACCCTTTGATACGTTTTGATACCCCCTTACAAATATATAGCACATGTTCATGCTCAAAATGATTAAAATACATATCTGGTGTGGGTGTTTGCATTTGGGGGGAGGGGGAGGGGGGTTTGACCCCCCGGTCCTCCCTACACTCCCCATGCCCATGTTCAGTTATTAAACCAAGACGGTATCTTCTTGTGGTTCCAGGAACCACCATTCGCGTGAACAAGTTCCATCTTCTCCAACCAGCCCCATTACATTACCAAACACCCAGTCCAGGAAGCAAATCTATGAGATGTTTTTGGTCAATCCATCTTTACAAAAGACCAAAATAAATACCAACAGACATCCAGCTAACCCTCCACTGACCGTATATCAAACTTTTACCCTCAAATCTACCCACATGGATATTCAGGCTGCATTTGTGTGTGCACAGATGTATTTCAGAGTCATCGTACAGCAAGGCATCTGTACAACCGTTTGAAGTCGATATTCTAAACAGGTTCTGACAATTATTCTGTTTTCTCCAGTGAGAAATGTGCCAGGAGAGCGGGAGACACGTCTAAATGAAATCGTGGAGATATTGCATGTGTTCCACCCAGGGTTTTGGAACTGGGGAGGATTGTTGGTACACAGCAACGCGGTGACTAAATAGAAAATGACATGGGAGAGAGAGAGGAGGGAGAGGGGAAAAGAGAAAGGCAAGAAGGGAGGGAGAGAGAAGAAGTAGGAGGGAGAGAGAGAATGAGAAGATGCATGAGGGAGAGAGAGAATGAGAAGATGTATGAGGGAGAGAGAGAGAGAGAGAGGGAGAGAAAGGAGGCAGAGAGGGAGAGAGTAGAGTATAATGGAGGGAGGGAAGAGATCAGAAAACGAGAAACAGGAAATGAGAAAGGAGGAAGAAGAGAGAGGAAAGAGAGATAAGAGAGAGAAGAAAGTGACAGGGAGAGAGAAAGTGACAGGGATAGAGACAAGTGAGAGACAGGGAGAGAGAGGAAGTGAGAGACAGGAAGAGAAAAAGTGAGAGACAGTGGAGAGAGGAAGTGAGAGACAGGGAGAGAGAAAGTGAGAGACAGGGAGAGAGAAAGTGAGAGCAGGCTCCTGGTTTGTCGACAGGAAAACTGCAAATTAATTTGGTGGGAATGAAACATCCAAAGACCACAGAGCTGTTTGTACATCCTTTGTATTTGAAAGTGTTTTTTTTTCCCGTTTTCACAACCCTCAGCATTTAAACTCCATTCATTATGCATCTCTCTCTCTATTACTCTCTCTCTCTCTCTCTCCTCTCACTCTCTCTCTCTCTCGATTACTCTCTCTATCGCTCTCCACCCTTTTGGGCTGTGAGAATCAATGCAAATGCAAGTAGAAATGGACGGAATACAGCTTTTGTTTGGCGTTCAACATTCTGAGCATGTGTATATTGTAAAACCCCCCATATGCAACACCCTTCTTCAGAAATCCATACGAGTTCATATAACTAATTTGAGACCTAACCTCAGACGCCAACTGTATACATATTGGGATATATAGGACGCTCAACCGAACCCTGCACTGTCAGTGTAAACGGATGATAGGTTTATGTATACACTGGCCTATATATTACACATCGTGGGCTCGTTCTCTCTCTATATCTCTTTGTCTCTCTCTCCCTTTCTCCCCCTCTCTCTCTTGCCAGCCACCCGTCCCAGATCTTGACAGTATGGATGTCTCTCTCCTCAGGGACGCTATCTGCCTCCCGTGTGGAGAGAGCTGTATGGCCAACTCCCCCGGGGCTGTTTCTCCTTAACACCATGACAGCCAATAACGGCTGCATGCATTATCTACCGCTGCTCCTCTCCCCCCCCGTGTTCCCCCTTTCTCTCCCAACTTTCCCTTCCCCTCGGCTCTCCTCTCCCTCCTCATCCCCTCTCCTCTGTTCTCCCTCGCTGCTCTCCTCCTCTCTCCTCTCCCTCCTCCTCTTCTCTCCCTCCTCATCCCCCTCTCCTCTGTTCTCCTCGCTGCTCTCCCTCCTCCTCTCCTCCCCCTCCTCATCCCCCTCTCCTCTGTTCTCCCTCGCTGCTCTCCTCCTCTCCTCTCCCTCCTCCTCTCCTCTCCCTCCTCATCCCCTCTCCTCTATTCTCCTCGCTGCTCTCCCTCCTCCTCTCCTCTCCCTCCTCCTCCTCCTCTCCCTCCTCCTCTTCTCTCCTCTCCCCCTGCTCTCCCTCCTCCTCTCCTCTCTCTCCTCTCTCCTCTCCTCTCCTCCTCTCCTCTCTCTCCTCCTCTCCTCTCCCCCCCTGCTCTCCCTCCTCCTCTCCCCTGGTTCCTGGGCGGCAGGGTTGGGTGGAGTTATCCAAGCGCGGCGTGCATTAGCTGTGACATTTCAATAGCGCGGGGCTAAGAGAGCGCGGCGGGGGCGGGGGGGCTCGCTCCAAACGGGGGTGAGAGAGCGCACTCGAGGACAGCCAGAGCAGGGTCAGTGGTCAGACTTGACCAGTCTAGCGCTGCGCCATTACAAGCAGGTCATCTGAGATGAGCATGATTCGCTTCCTGGATACGCCGTCAACCGTAAACAGGACGATCGGAGACTGTGTCTGTGCTGCTGTGTGTCGAGTCATTGGTTTGGTTTTTTTATTTTATTTTTGTTTACGAATCGGCGGGGTTCGTCCTGGATAGAACAACAAGTTCTATTCTATCCTATGGAGACGTGCATTATGATAATTTTTTTTAAAGCATGTTTTTTCTCTGCATTCGAGACTTCCTTGGCGTTTTAGCACCATTACAGGGCAGACTTCAGACAGTGAGACATTTCACAAACACTGCAAACGGAACATTAATCACCGCGTTGGCAACAGGTGGTGTTTGGTATTCAAGCGGGGTCGACACCAGCAGCGCTTCACAAAGTGAAGCACAATGTTCTCCAGCAATGTGGCGCGAGGATCAAGCTTTGGTTTGGGCAAATTATGTTTTTTTGGATGAGGATGGGGCTGGGATTTTTCCTCATGTTTAGAGAAAATGTTTCTTTGTTTTAGGGGGTTGTGGGTTGGGAAGACGCACATACTGACTTAAGACAGGTGATTTAGTGTTTCCCCCAGCGCTGGGTTGAGTGGATCGACCCTGCGTTCCCTCACAGCTCAGAGCGGTTGCAGGATGCGGCGGGTACCTGGAAGACGCTGACCTGACCCTTTCCCTCCCCCTCATATGTAAACGAGTCACTCGTGCGTGGAAACAGCCGGCAGCGCGGAGAGACAAGCGACCGCCGTGTGGGACGACGGCGACGGCGGCGCTGACCTCGCCAGCTGTACGCGCAGGCACGCCCACGCTTCATACCGTACGCGCCGAGACCGCTGACGAGAGCCTCCTCCCCGTCACCTTCATCCTCATCATCCTCCACCTCCTCATCATCATCATCATCATGACCATCATCACCTTAATCATCCTCCTCATAAACATCATCCTCTACCTCCTCCTCATCACCTTCATCACCTTTATCATACTCCTCCTCATCGTCAACATCTTCATCAACCCCTGACTCCCAAGACACAGTACCTACCCCAGGACAGGCCCGAAGGTAACAGCTGTCACCAAAGAGAGAGCCCCCCCCCCTCCTCCCCTCTTCCCCCTGGCTCCTCCCCTGGCCCCTCTCCCTCCCCCCCCTCCTCCCCTCTTCCCCCTGGCTCCTCCCCTGGCCCCGCCCCCTGCCCACAGAGGCCTGTTACCAGGTGACTGATGTTGCTGTGCAGGCGAAGGCCGGGATGAGTGAAGGGGTATCGATCCGGCTTGGCGGAGGCCAATCAATGCCACTGCACTGCTCGTTATGTTTCAGGTCGTCCTGGAAACGTGATTCTTGATATTTAAAAAAAACGAAAATAATACCCCTCAACGGCGTTGCTACGCCGATAAATAACTATTTAAGGCCCCTAAGCAGCATATGACTGTGAGGAATTGGGAGGACTGAATAGTTGCTGGATGTTAGCTGAAGAGCACTTGAACACGCTGAATGTCATTTGAGGAAACACCGCACGTATTGGCTGTTGAATAGGGATCCATTCCGCACACACTTTACGAAAGCCGTGCCGCTAAACTCTCCTCAAAAAAAAACTCCCGACAGTTAAGAGTCTCACTTGTATCTCTACAAACATTTGACTCAGCTTGCAGAAAATCACTTCTCTTTCTTAGAGTTCCTCACTTCTCTCCCTCCCCTCCCTCCCTCCATCAAAAGCTCCCTAACTCCAGGGCTGTATCCATTTTTGTCCATGTTGTATTCGGCGTGTTCAAAGCGAAAACGCTCCCCGTCTCATTTTCACCCCTCCAAAAACAAGGACATGAAAGAAGAAGGCTGTCAATTATTGAATACCTCCCTCCCTCCCGCCCCGCCCTGCCCCAAATAAGACGAAATGGCCACT
Organism: Mallotus villosus; assembly: GCA_903064625.1. Classification (NCBI taxonomy): domain Eukaryota; kingdom Metazoa; phylum Chordata; class Actinopteri; order Osmeriformes; family Salangidae; genus Mallotus; species Mallotus villosus. The sequence continues at coordinate 17,961 of CAEFZP010003375.1, forward strand.
CAGCATAAGAGGTCGATGCTACACTTTCAATACTCGTCCAGGTGGCGGACACGAAAAGAAAAAAAAGATGGAGAACTGAAGAAGGAGGATGAAGGGGAGTTCAGACAGAGCTCTACCCCTGAACATGAATTAGCAGACTAAACGCACGGCACCATGTTTGCTAATATGTCTTTCTGCTCACGTGAGAAAACTAATACGGCATACGAAACTCCCGAGCTGACAGGCAGGATGGCGAGACGCAACCACAATTAAACTGGAACCGAACAGACGGGGTTGTGTCTGGTACGGCGCCTCAGAACTCGTTTTGGGAAAGTGCTCAGTAATTAAAGTTAAAATATTCAAGATGATTTCGTTCATTATTACAAAATGATTATTATGATATTATCACGGGTTAAGGAGCTGTTGTAAGTCTTACTCATCCATGGTTTAATTAGTTTTGGAGAAGGATTTGGATGGGGGGAGGGATGAGGGGAGGGGGTGTGTGTGTGTGGGGGGGGGGTTAAGGTAGTAATTTCAGACTCATTTCAGCCAGACTCGTCTAAAGCGGTTGCTGTTGTATTCGACTTCATTGTATTGTAACGCGCCACTGTGTGCGGCTGGTCTGATGACGCGCGGAGGGGATCTACGCTCGTGAATGATTCTCTCTCTTCAAAAAAAAATAGAAAAAAGGCTTTGATGACTTAGTGAAAAGAAAAATGAAATTAAAAAAAAATGTTTTCTCTCCAGCTCCCGCCACCACACCTGCTCTCCTCTACCCAGGATCTGTCCGTCTGCTTTAGGCCCTTGTTCTTGTCCCCAGCCCCCAGAGGAGAAGTGACTCACGCCACGGCTCCATCGACAGATGAGCGACAGCTACGTAACAACCTATGGTGACGATATAAGCCACTTGAGAACACTGCAGCGACTAAGCCTCATTTCTGAAAGGCGTACACAGGCTATAGATGAGACTTTGAGACATATTCCTCTCCTCTATATAAAATCGCATGACGGTAATTCCTTTATTCTGAAAAATACATATATTAGTATGTTTCCGTAGGAAAGAGAACTTGAAATAATTCAATTTAGGCCCAAATAAGCTCGTCATCAACGATATTGGGGACATTTTAAATGAAAATTTGAATATACTCTGTATGTAAAACGTAAGTGAGCATGAAGTGGACTACAGTTGGAGCACATCTAATAGTATTCCACAGAGTTGTTAGTTCAGAGCTCTTTATATTGATAAGTGGTTGTATCTGGAAGATCAGCATTTATAGCTCCTGTATACCATTAGCGTTAGGAACATTAGCTAGGACCAAGGGGCAAAGGAAACAGCAGTGTTGGTGTGGCTGGTGCCAGAGGTGTGGGTGTGAGTGATGGGATTAGCATTAGCATTGGCATTGGCAACATTAGCATTAGCATTGGCATTAGCAGTATGCTCACATCTGAGCCCCCCTAAGAGAAGACGTGTAGTCTCTCTCTCCGTTCCACCACCCCTCTCTCTTTCCCCCCCGCGCGGTGCCGTCTCCAGTCTCTCAAACGTCACGGCTGATTAACAGTGCATGGAGAGATAGAGGGAAGGGGGGGAAGGGGGGGGGCAATGGAGAGCGCACACCCAAAGTCAAAGTGATAGTGAGGGTGCTTTGGTGATGGGATGAATACGGAACCAAAAAAAGAACGTGAAAACAGAAACATGAGATGACCCTCGCGGCGAAGGTAGGTTTAAACCCAACACGTTCATACCGAATGTGCGCAGGGAAGCCGGTCGATGTTGGACTTGAAGGGGAAAAAAAGAGTGTCTTCCTTGAGTCCATTTTGTATTACGCACACATAACGATCTAGTGTAACACACCCACACAGCACACGGCACCACAAACAAGCTTGCATAAATGGACAAAGTCCTTCCCCACCAAATCTCATTCAACAAATCCTTTAATTGCTTGATCGATACCCGCGGAGCCATGCAAATGAAGCCAATAGTCGATGGGGGCGAGGTCAGGTGGAATATCCACACCTCGGACACGCGCCATTGATCCCCCTCTCTGCACCATGCTAAACACCCTGAAGACCTCTCCTCCAAGCAGACTACCCCCTCCCCCCTCCCCCTCCTCCATCTCTCCCTCTCCCTCTCCCTCTCCCTCTCCCTCTCCCTCTCCCTCTCCCTCTCCCTCTCCCTCTCCCTCTCCCTCTCCCTCTCCCTCTCCCTCTCCCCTCTCCCCTCCCCCTCCCCCTCCCCCTCCCCCTCCCCCTCCCCCTCCCCCTCCCCCTCCCCCTCCCCCTCCCCCTCCCCCTCCCCTCCCCCTCCCCCTCCCCCTCTCCCTCCTCTCTCTCTCTCCTCTCTCTCTCTCTCTCTCTCTCTCTCTCTCTCTCTCCACTCCTGCTTTTCCTTTACTCACCTCTTCCTCCTTTTTTTTCTTTCCTCTCCCTCCCCCGTCTCCCTCTCCTCTTCTTCCCCTCCGTCCTCTTCTCTCCTCTCTCTCTTTCACACCCGATCGACTCCTTGCTCCCCCCCCTCTCCCATGCACCCCGTCGCCCTTCATCTTTCCCTCCCTCCTTTCCCCCCTTACTGGCCTGTGCCCTACCTACGTCCAGGTGGACTAGACAGCCATGTTGGGAAACAGTTGAAACCGTTCCAAAGAGAGGTTCCAGTGACAAGTTTGTGGCGAGTAGGCAGATGAATCTCGAACTTGTGAAAAACAACTTGTTACTGCAGGGTGGGTCAGATCGGGGTGTGTTAAGGGGTATAAACACTGCGTATAAAACAGGCCATTAGCAATCCGGGTATAATAAACATGGACACGGCGAAAGCACGCACACTCATACATAAAAGTATATGAGCCTGAACTGACACACACCTACTGTATATATACACACATATATATACACACACAGCATAGAGGGACGAGGTATGGTAACTTCAGGACCTACCTTGTGTATTGCCAGCCAAAATCTCATCCCTGCTTCTCAGAAGTAGCATGATGGTGTGGGCTGAGACTCTCTCCCTCTCATAGCCTCAGACTGCGAGAGGGTGAACTGTGACACACACACACATAGAGAGAGACAGACAGACAGACATAGGAAAGGGAATTTTAGTTATTGTAAAAACTAAACAAACAGCAATATCTGCCAATACACAAATTAATTTGGACCTAGTAAGCAGGCTACGTCAAATTAAGGTCAAGGCCTACATCGTGCTTATTGTTTAATTGCTTGAAATTCTTGAGTTGATGCTGCAGGCTTTGAAAGTATTCGGTGACACCATTTTTGTGTGTGGGCACCTCCGGAGGTGCCGTGTTTGTTAACGAGTTTGACAGAGCATAAATGGTTTAGCGAGATTAAAAAGTGAAGCGTCATTCCATTTATCTCCTCCCTACATCGTAATCCTCTCCCTTCCTTGATTGAGAATGTGCAGTTTGGCTCTGGCCAAAAAAAAGTACTCACGGCGGTTTTAGAGAAAACGGCGGGAGCGTTAAATCCTTGAAAGGGTCAAGGGCTAAAGCAACGTTGGCCAGGTAATTGCTCTTTCTCTGCAAAGCGCCACTTTTCTTCTTTCGTTTTCCCCCGACGCGGAATGTGTTGCTTAGAAGTCTCCTTCGTCTTCTGTCTTCGTGACTGTTATTGACGGTCAGGGATGAGAGGGGGTAAACAGGTTAGAGAGAGTCTACAAATTAATAGGCGGCATCATATTTTATTCAATTGGCCTTAGACAGGCCGCAAATGTGGTTTGCACACACTCAGACATGCAAACAGTAGCACGGAGCCTAGCCCAGTCTCACAAACCAGGATTTCGCAAAGCAAAGGAAGTTTATGACGCACTGTCCTGCCCAGTTCAAAATACAGGTAACAAGATTTACACAAAACTCTGATTTCATTTTATACACTGACTGAAAACAGGATTTTATGTTTCATTACCATGTCTCCATTGCTTGAAAGCTATACCCTTTCCTCTTCCAGCCAAATAGTGCAAACAAATGAATTAATCCTGATAACTCAAGATATCTTAATATATGCATGTCATCAATGAACACATGCAGATTGGTTCTGGTGTCTATTTTTTTTTCACCATAGGCTGTACTCTTAGGTAAATAAATTCTACATTAAATATGTTAATGAATAATGAACCCATGTCTCTAGGGCAACAGATTGTTGTTTCTATATTTAATAGATCGATAGACCGCACACGAGTCAAATAACGTATTTACCACCCATACACATACATGATGTTACATGAAATCAAAAGAATGTGTATGAAGAATTTAAAAAAATCAAACATAAAATGGAATGGAATACACAGAGTAGAGAAATTAAAAATATTTGCACCAGAATCACTAGTTGATACCTTACACACCACTGAAGATCATGCATGTCATGTTTTAACCATCATATCCCCACACGTATCAATACACAGACTCTTAATCAGGAGTGATGAATCATTGAACAGTTTTTTATATAGCAGATCATGACCCATATTCATACTTGGAGTGTGTAAACTGCCAATGGACAGAGATCTACTAAAAGTTTAATTGTCCCATATAGGCCTGCTGTAACCCAGTTCACTATGGAACACTGGAGCCAAACCAGATCAACAGTAAATACATGGACCCGTATACTTGATGTATTTATGTCAGTTTAGTTTAACGATTTTTTCCATGAATTGAGTGACTGGCTGATCACAGCTTGACATTAGGTTTAGTAAATCTCTGGGATGTCAACTGTATAGTTTGGGATTAGGCCTAAAGAATGAGTATGTACGTCAGTAGGGCATGTATGACAGTTGGAACAAGGCCTGTTGGTTTGTGTGATTATATTCCCACAGGATAAGCACACGTTGACTGTAATTGTTAGTCTCTCGCAAATCTGTCAGTGTCACCAATGGCCATCAACGCAGAAGGACCCATTTTTAATGCCGCACGTCCATTTGATTTGAGGCCAATCTATTCTTGATCTGGGTGATTGACAGGTATGTAAGACAATCCCAACCATGAACTGGAACTAAAGCCATGTCTTTACTGGACCAATCCAAGCCTGGCTAACAACAGCCAATCAGTGGTTGTAAAGCCCTCTTCTCGTTTTCCACTTTCAGAAGATGACGTTGTTGCTGTCCCCATGACAACATCCTCTATTGTGATAAAAAAAAATATATATACAAAAAAGGAGCTTTTTAGACAGAGTGCCCTCTGAAGCGTCTTAAGTGAGAGTAGTTATGTTATCTTTATTTATCCAATCAACCAATCGTCCACCCAGTCAATTATCCAATCAAACAATCATCCATCCAGCCAACTACCCAATCAACCAATCATTTAGTACCTAAGCCCCGATTCAAGCCTCTCTAGGCCAATCAGAGACAGTTCTGATTCAAGACGTTATTGTGGTGTGGAAATTCACCACACAGCTACATTGAACAGATTAGAGATTATACAGATATTTTTAAAAGCTATGTTGTCAAAAACATGGCCTGCATCTCAAGTTGCAAGCTTTTTCTATTCGTATATACTGCAGGTTCCTTTAAGGTTACTGTTGCATGCAATATTTGGGACGTACAACTTCATCGTAACATTGCACCTTGAACTTTGACTTTCTTGCGGATACGTCCGTCACAGTTCAATAGAAAAAGTGTTTGGTGCTACAGTCTTTCCCCCGGAGCGGTTCAGAGATGCGCACGGAGGCAACCAGGAGATCTCTGCTGTTGTTCCTGTGTAACGTCTGTAGGTCAACAGTGACGTAGCTTCAGGAAAGCAGAGGATTGTGGGTCAGATTAGTCAGAAAAGCATCCTGGCTGACGTTTTCAACCGGACATTCTGGTACAGAATACTGCATTTAACGCACCATGTGTTGGGACCTGCCATTTAGCATGCCCGAAAATATGTCATATGGGTATTAGTGAGCTTCAGGTTTGGTAACCCGGACAAAGACCCATTCTCAAAGCGTGCCTGTAACCCTTTTTTCGGCGTAACATTTTTAGGATGTGTAGCTCCTTTTGTATCTGTAATTCTTTACAATGCTTAGTCAACGTGACAGGAGCCACATGTCCACGTTACACTCTCACTAAGAGCCTTCCTGACAAGTGTTGTATCTATTCTCTGATATGTTTTTTTTGTCGCTTTTTTTCCCTCTTCCACACGTACTGCCAGAAGCACCCTGAGTGGCACAGTGAGAGCTGCTCTCCAAGTTCGGGGGGGTTGACAGCTTTGACAGACTGCAGGGTCTTAAGTGGCCATCTGTAGGTAGACTCGGGAGGTCACACGCATGGTCAAGACAGAGAGCACCATGGGTAATGGGCTGGGGTTGCAAGACTCGAGTCCCGGGTGAATTTGGCACGCGTGCTGCTGTAACCTTGACCGGCGCAAAGCAAAACACTCGCTGACACACTCACACTCTGTGTAAATCCCTAGCCCCCAAACACTGTCAGGTAAATGATAGGAAAGTTAATCAGAAAAAAGGGGTCATAACATACAACGTGTATGATGGATGGAGAGATAGACCTGTGTGTGTGTGTGTGTGTGTGTGTGTGTGTGTGTGTGTGTGTGTGTGTGTGTGTGTGTGTGTGTGTGTGTGCGTGCGTATGCAATTGCAGTCAAACGTTGCAGCAGGCTCGAGTCTGTGTACAAGCCAGCGTATTGACAGACTCCAGAGAAAGCGGTACTCGCTGTTAGCCCACTACTGTATCTTGCGACACATTGACATTTTTCCTTTGAAATAATGATGTTTCCACCAGATCAGCTGAGAGCGGTAAAGGGCAGCTTACTCTTTCTAAGAACCACTAACACACACACACACACACACACACTTTAACACACACACGTAAAACATGATGTGCACATTTAAGAGGTGTCTGGACTCCTTCTTGGGGTTGGAGAAAGTGGATAGAGATGACTGAAAGACAGACAGGAAAATCAAGAGAGACAAGTTATGGTGTAGAATATACCATTTAAGATGAGACCATGACTGTGGATGATACCAAGCATCATGTATGTATCATGTATGTTTTAAGTATACTATGTCTCATGTATGTATCATGTATGTTTTAAGTATACTATGTCTCATTTATGTATCATGTATACTATGTGTTGACAACCTCACAGTGTTAGACAGCATGGGAAACGAGTCAAGTCATTATGGAATAGAATAAAATGGAGATTTTAATTTGAGGGACATTACGGATCTTCGATAATTCACCAATATCTGTGCCATATACAGCTCTCTCACACACACACACACACACGCACATTCCCCCATGATGCAATGATTTACAAACAATACATCACAGACATTTGAAAATGTAATTGAACAAATACCATTTATCACTGTCACACTGAAGAGATACATTACGTGTGCATGAGTGCATCTGTGTGTGTGTGTGTGTGTGTGTTTAGACGAGTCGTACTCACCTATTTAACCCTCAATAATGGGTGACACTATCTATGTGTAGATTGGACAAATTGTAGCGATCATAAATACTATATCAACTAAAAGACAAACTGTCCGGTTACGTCCTTAATCCTTGATATCAAAATCCCATCAAAATTCAGTAGAAAAAGTATTAAAATCGACATTAGTCCGTTAGGAAAAAGACCCAAAAAGTCCTGAATTTCAGCCCAGTCTATGATAAATAGTTAATCTGAGTGTTTCATCATTAGTTCAGATACATAGTACATCCTTCGAAACAGCTGCTAGATCCAAAGAGCAGTTAAAAATGTGAAGATCGTTTAAAAAAATCCCAAGTGCCTCGTGTCTTCTCGTCACCTTGACGACAAGATTTGAATTCTCCTTCAAGAAAGAAAAAGGAAATCAAATAAGAGAGACGGAGGAAAGCGTACGAGTCATGAGCCTCACTTGGTTTATCTCTGCATTCGTCAGTCACAGACGCCTAAAACCCTCAGCCACCCCACCCCCCACACACCCGCACACACCCGCTACACACACGCCACAAAGTTTGCGGGTTAGTTCTTAATTCCACACTGTCCCCTTATCGGTTGAAACACGGTCCTGCTTTCCTATTGATAAACATTGTTTTCTCATTACTATACAAAATAATTTACCCCTCAAAATAGATTAGGATAATCCCTCGGCGAAGGCTTAAAGAAAAATAGTCTATCGCCAAATAACACAAACCACCCAAAATCCCCCACCATCTGACGAGCAGACGAACAAGACTCAACGGGAATCATTTTCTTCTGGCAAATGAAAAAGGTGAAACAACAAATAAATCAATGAATGGGTCGATAAGAATGGTTGTGTAGGTGGGGGGATAGATAAGAGATGAAGGGGTCCGCGATGAAAGCGACAGACGGGGGGGAAAGTATGTCGAATAGAAAGACGAGAGAAATCCTCTGGAAGGTAAAGAATCGCACCCAGTTGTTTTCAGTCCGTTCTCTTTGACTTGCGTGCGTGTGTGTGTGTGTCAGAGGGAACGAGAGCGACAGGAGACAGCGGGCGAGCGAGAGAGACGGAGGCGAGCGAGCGAGAGAGAGAGCTGCACGCACCCCAAACACAGGTGACAGACCAGTGGAGTAGAGGAGCGATAACTGAGCAGGAACCCCTTTTGACAGTTCCTGTTCCACAGCCGCTTCAGCTCGTCTACGTCCTTCCTCTCCCCCCAAAAAGCAAAACCATGCAATATAAACCCCACAATCTTAATATCCCCACGACTTACTTGACACAACCAACATCCCTCACCTCGCCCACTCCCACCCCCCCCCTAAAAGAACACTGCCTTTTGGGGACCTGAAAATGTCCTTCCGCGACTCGGCGCCAGGCACAGGAGACGGTGGCTTCTACGTTGACACGAGGAGGAGAGCGGGAGGGGCGAGGGGTCGCCGGGGGAACGACGGCGTCGGGATGAGGGAGGATGAAGGGGGTGCTTGGATGGTGGGTCACAGTGGGGATCGGTGGAGGACAGATGTGGAGGGGGGGGTGAGCGTGGGGAACGTCCCCGATGGGAGAGCCTGTGCGCAGGGGCTGGGTGACGTGTGGATGACAGGGAGAAGGCATCAGCTGAGAGTTTGGACCCAGACGCGCATGAGAAACGTTCCTGTATCCGAGCCGTATGATTGTTGACTGTGTGTGACTGTGTGTGTGATGGTGTGAGATAGAGGAAGTGTGTGACTGCTGAGGTGTTATCCAGATGTGTAACGCACAAATATATTACATACACACACACACACACACACGAGACAGACACTAAGCACTAGAAACTAGAGACCTACCTATGATCATAAATTAGAGTCCCCCCAAATAGAGGATCGAGGGAGAAGAGGGGAAAAAATAAGGTAAGATAAAAATAATTACAAAAGAGAGGGAAAAAAAAAGGTGTCGATAAAATGGAGACTGACCAATAAGCCTGGTTCTACTTTGAGCCACCAAAAATCTCCACCTCGACAACCGGTGGCGGTTTCAAAAACGAGTCAAAGTTAGCGATTGGACAGTGAGTGAAGAGAGGGAGGGGTAGAGGGGCACGGGGAGAGGGGAACACGGGGACAACAGACTGCGAGAGACTGGAAGTGATAGAAATGGCAGAGGGAAGGGAGTATGCATTCAAAAAAAAAGAAGAAAAAAAAAGGAAAATAAAATCCCCCTCCTCTCTCTCTCTCTCTCTCTCTCTGTCTCTCCCCCCTTCCCTTGCTCATAGACAGAAGAAATTGTAGACCAGGTAGATGGAGAAGTAGATGAAGAGGCAGAGCACCGAGAGAGCCAGCAAGTGGAAGGACAGGGCGCCTCCCAGCAACGCGATGAGGAAGAAAAAGAACAAAAAACGAAAGAAAAAAGCAAATACTCCCGTGGCCTCCGTTGTCCCTGTCTTCCGTGCGTGGAAGGGGGGGGATCGGCGGTGGACAGTTATTCCCCCTCCCCGGCTCTCTGCTCGTGTCTCCTCGTCCTCCACCCAAAAAACACTTCCCATTCAGATGAACCAACAACAGCCGCACACAAAAAAAACACCCGAGAAATGTCCTTCTGGCTCAAGTCTGGGCCGCCGCCACATGCCACTCGCACAGGTTAGACATTGTTGCGGCGGAAGAAAAGGGGGGTAAGCCTCGGTATCGCTTCAGTGGAAAGCCATAGGGGGCTCTGCCGTTAAGACTCGCCTAGCCTGCCACACGAGAAAGGATACTGAACAGGAGCCGCTATCTCTCTGTCATCCCCCCTCTCCCGCCCCTCCCAGAGAACACACACTGTGGGAGGGAGGTGGGTCCACTCTCCCGGCATTAGTATGCATTGAGAGGGAGACAGGAGAGGAGAGGAGGGGTGGGTGGGAGAGAGAGTGGGAGGATTGAGGGGTGCCTTTCCAACAAATGTCGAGGAACCAAGCCATGGTGAGGGGGAAACTGATAAGGGCCTGGCTCCCCCTACAGTCAAGCATCCATAAACAAAACGACAGTCAGTACAAAGCACAGTTCATATCCTGTACATTTAACACAAACCTTTTAATACACATTCGCAAACATTGCTTTAACCCCCCAGTCTTCCATCCTGTTAGAGACTCGTGGACCCTGGCTTGTTCTCCACAGATTTGATGCACAGAAACCCCAACATCGTCATTCTTATATTCTCCTGATCAGACACAGCAAAAACACCGTATTTATATAATGTGTTTATTGAATCTTCTGAGGGTATATCTACCAGGGTTTCTGTAGGAAAGGAACCAAAGTACTGCACCTGGGAGCCCTGGAAGAAGACATCATTGACATTCGACTTCTTTAACTGTTCCCTCGTCTGAACAAAAGGACCAAATAAATGAAGAGTACACTTGTACTCGGACGAAGGGATCACGGTCCTCCGAGGTCAGTTCAGATAGAAAAGTATTGAGAAGATTCATTTCCAAGGAAAGTCAATGAACTTGAAGTAAGGACAAATGTAATTGTGCGCTTGTGGTTGACTGCGTCGACAGTGATCTTGACCTGGGCTAAACTTGCCACCGCTCCTCTGACTCAACACTGCCCCCTTGTGGTTGAACCCACGGGAGATGACCCCCTGGCAGGTTACGGAACTAAACTAACTTTTCACATGTACAGATAAAGATAATACAAATCTGAAAACCTAGACCGTACCCACTTGAAACAAAGTAGAGTTTATCCTTTCAACAATCGAACTACATTCGCCGCGTTACGTAATAATGTGCAAATAATACCAATAAGAAACACACTGTGGATCAGTTTACAAACACTGCCTGATCATATTGAACCTTCAACACAAGAGTAAAAAAAGAAGAAGAGTTTCAGTTTGTCGCTTGAGGGAACGCCGTCGAGCTCCGTCTTCTCAGCCGGTGGAGGTGGCGGCGTCGGAACACTGGGCCTCGCAGAACGAGCCGTAGCGTCCGAACACGTCTCGTGCGCGCACCGCAAAATAGTACCTGGCGCTCGGGGCGAACTGCGTGAGGGTGCACGCCATGGGCAGGGCCAGCGCGTTCACCTCCCCGATCTTCCTCCACTGGGACGGGGGGGGCGGCCGGGTCCGCGGGAGCGTCGGGGTGGTGGTAGGCGTACAGCTGGTAGCCGGCGACGGGCGCGCACCTCGGGTCCACCTCCGCCACCGACCAGGAGAGGGCGATGCCGTTGTGGTCCTGGATGCGGGCCAGCCTCAGGTGGGGCCGCTGGGGCGGGGAGGTGTGGGCCGCCTCCGAGGGCGGGGGGCCGGGGGGGCTGGGGGGGGGCGGGAGCGGCGGGGGGCCGGGGGAGGGCCGCGGGGCAGGTTTGCAAGGGGAGCAGCGGGGGGTGGCGTTTCGTCTGGTGGTTTGGGTCGGCGGCGGCGGCGGCGGCGGCGGTTTTGGTGGCCGTCTGTGGGTGAGTAGGTGACATTCAGTTACCTCATTCATCTGTCACAGATGAAGGGACTATTTTTTTATAGACCCGTCTAGAAATGTATTGGAAATTGCTTGTTTTGGTCTTACCTTCAGAAGACATTCAAGAAGAGTTTTTGGACCAAACGACTGATCACCAGGAGGTATACTCTCTGCACCAGGAACAAACAAGGTCAACAAAAAGATTTGACAAACAAGGAAAAACAAAGTATGTCACATGGGAACAGACCAATGGTGGATGGAAGGGCAGTAGATGGGAGACAAATCCCTCACCGTTCTTTGGTACCACGGAGACAGTCATGCCATTGGACGGTGGTGTGATCGTCCTTTGCGGTGCAGCCAATAGGGATGCAAATGTGAGAGGGGCTGGAGACTTTGGCACTCCGCTACCTGCAAACACAGACCCACAACCAGGGGCGTGGCTAAGACTTATGGTCCCATAAAGAGATTGTAATTCCCCCTCCCCATTGTTGGTTATGTCCCTCCTGAGCACCCTTATTAGCCAGTATGCAAACAATTGTCTCCCTGGCCATAGTCCTGGAAAAGAACTTTTCTGCATTGCCCTCACCTTTTTCCATTTCTTCACCTGTCCTCTCCTCATCGGGACCCTAAAGGCCCTTGCACACTGAGTCCGAAATCTCCGTATGCGTTTTTTCGCAATCGTCAGCCTGGCTTTGAATTGCCAAAAAAACTATCGAAATGCTGGCTATGGATGCAAAAATAAGCTGAAAATCTTTTTTTGGATGGACGAAAGTTTCATAGGCAGTGTTGCAAGCTCGATGGACATAACGTGAGGTCCTATTTATTTTTTAACGTGCGAACATTATGGACATTATCATGCCCACAATCTTCTACAGACGCATCCCTCTCTAAGCATAAAGTATTGTCAAATCAATCCTAGATTGACATTAGCCTATTTACCTGCTAACAGCCTAACATACAACAGGCTACTTTATGTTAGTGTCACTAAGCTTCTTTCAGATGAGACATGATAACTGTAGTTGTGGTATGAGCTCACCGTGTCTCTTGTCCTCAGTGAGAGCCTCTGGAGGTGACGGACCCTCCACCGCCCCCCTCTCTGTGGCTGCCTCTGACACTAAGGGACAAAACGTTCCATAACATTAAGCTTCTCGAGGCAATTTCGATTTTAAAGCCATATGACCATGGGTAAATTTGAGGGACTTTTGACGCGAGCAAGCAGAGCTAGCATAGCAACATTTCCACTCGCACGGCTAAAATGCTACTTGCTCAGTTTGTAACTATATAGAGTAATGGTTAGGAAAATGTGGGCTATAGCGACCCTCCCTACCCCCCAGCCTGTGCCCACCCACTCAATCTACCACACCAATAGATAGATGATATATTTTTTACACAAATAGCCTTTTGGAGGAATCAAAATGGGGCCCCTTTGCTGACCTCTGACCCCTCAGCAATGTTCCAACCAAGACAAGGGGTGGACAGGAAGCATTCACCTTACCTAGAACAACATCTTCAGCATCATCATCATCCTCAGTCAGGTCGATCACCACCCCAGCTCTGTCCGAGGAGCCTGAGGACTGGGGCGCGACACAAGGTCCATGAGTTGGAACTCTCCCAGTAATGGCTTTCCAATGCATTTTGGCTAGACGGCACCATCCTACTTGGTGGTCTCTGTCTAATACATTTACATTCAGCCATTTAGCAGACGCTCTTATCCAGAGCGACTTACAGTAAGTACAGGGACATTCCCCCGAGGCGAGAAGGGTGAAGTGCCTTGCCCAAGGACACAACGTCATTTTTGCGCGGACGGGAATCGAACCGGCAACCTTCGGATTAATAGCCCGATTCCATAACCGCTAAGCCACCTGACTCCCATCACTCTGCATCGCTAAAATGAGGCACTGGAGGCTGTCCAGATCAGAGGTCTTCAGGACCTTACCTGTGCGACCGCTGTTTTGGACACGGTGGAGTCTGCAGGTCGCCTCCTCACCTTGCAACCTGGAAGGGGAGAGAGGGAACTCTTGTTGTGGCTCAACTGATTGATTAGTTGGAATGAATCCCATAGTTAGTCATAGGACAGGTGTGAAACAGTCTTGGGGAGGTCACATGAGGAGATCTAGGCCCAGATTTGTTTATCAGAATGGAGAACATGATCGGGAGGTTAAGATCGGCTGTTGAAATTCCTTTTGGGGAAAGGGAATTTGCTGTCGTTTCGCAATGTTTCAGCTGTATAAGTGATCCCATATGAAATGATAAAGGCTTCTGCTCGCTTTTTGCTTTGCCTCAATCGCGACTCGCTTCAAAAGCTTCAACAGAAACAGTTCCATTTGACTCAAAAGACTTTCCGAAACTAAAAACGACGCTCTTACGATACGATACTAATGACGCTCTTGTGTGTGTATTTCTGTTGGCATGCGAGAGCATGTGAAAGCTCGGCTGCTATCTCACCTGTTTCCAGGGGCGGGGTTAAAGCTGGTACAGAGACAGATGCAGGCTGGGCGGCCGGAGGAGGAGGAGCTACAAGGCAGCAGGTGACAGAATACTAGAATGAAAAATCCCCCTGACCACAATCAAGAACATGTTCCGTCATCGACTCCAATGCCAGATATTTGCCACTACCAACGATAGACGACTAAACAACAACAAGGCTTGTTTATTAACAGTCTGTGCAAGCTGCAAGCTCTAGCAAGACTTGAATCGGGGCATGTCGGGTCAGTATGGGGGGAGAATATTGTGATGTCTAGGGCACTCGGAGGAGGAGAAACAACATTCTCCTCTCATTCCTGTACCATGCGTGTACAGAGATTCCTGCTCCCATCACCATGACAACCTAGTCTCCATCTATCTTTCTTTAGCCTTACAAAATCTGGAGAACACCCAGCATCGTCAACCGTCGCACCATGTTGTCGTTATCGCCAAGGGAACCGAAACCTTTAAGAACCAAACAGGTGGTTTTTTTTAATGGCTCACCCGTTTGAGGAGAAGCTGCGGCCCCAGGTGGAGGAGAGGACATCGAGGTCGCACACACCCCCGCCTGCTCTGCTCTCGTGTTCAACAACGTCGACAAGTGCGTCGTCACGGAGGTCGGATGAGATGACCAATAGGAGGAGCCAGGCCCCCCTGTGCTGGGGCACCTGCCCTCCACGGTGGCCTCTGGTTGGACAGGAGCGGAGATGGAGGGGGGCCTGAGGCTGGGTCTGGTAGGAGGCTGGGCAGTGGGTGTGGTGGGGAAGGTGGAGGAGGCGGGTACCACCGCGCTGGGGTGAGTGCCCGCCATGGTGGCCTCTGGTTGGACGGGAGCGGACATGGGGGGGGAGCCTGAGGCTGGGCCTTGTAGGAGGCGGGGCAGGTCTTGTAGGAGGCGGGGCAAGTCTTGTAGGAGGCGGGGCAAGTCTTGTAGGAGGCGGGGCAAGTCTTGCGGGAGGCGGGGCAAGTCTTGCAGGAGGCGGGGCAAGTCTTGTAGGAGGCGGGGCAAGTCTTGTAGGAGGCGGGGCAGGTCTTGAAGGAGGTGGGGCAAGTCTTGTATGAGGCGGGGCAAGTCTTGTAGGAGGCGGGGCAAGTCTTGCGGGAGGCGGGGCAAGTCTTGCGGGAGGCGGGGCAAGTCTTGTAGGAGGCGGGGCAAGTCTTGTAGGAGGCGGGGCAAGTCTTGTAGGAGGCGGGGCAGGTCTTGTAGGAGGCGGGGCAGGTCTTGTAGGAGGCGGGGTCAGGTCTTGTAGGAAGCGGGGCAGGTCTTGTAGGAGGCGGGGCAAGTCTTGTAGGAGGCGGGGCGGGCAGTGGGGAAGGTGGAGGAGGAGGCGGGTACCACCGCGCTGGGGTGAGTGCCCGCCATGGTGGCCTCTGGTTGGACAGGAGCGGACATTGGGGGAGAGCCTGAGGCTGGGCCTTGTAGGAGGCGGGGCAGTGGAGTAGGTGGGGAAGTTGGAGGAGGCCGGGAAGGTGGAGGAGGCGGGGAAGGTGGAGGAGGATGCAGGGAAGGTGGAGGAGATGGAAGAGGTGGGGAAGGTGGAGGAGGCGGGGAAAGTGGAGGATGCAGGGAAGGTGGAGGAGATGGAAGAGGAGGGGAAGGTGGAGGAGGCGGGGAAGGTGGAGGAGATGGGGAAGGTGGAGGAGGCGGGGAAGGTGGAGGAGATGGAGGAGGTGGAGGAGGCGGGGAAGGTGAAGGAGGCGGCAGGGAGGGAAGGTGAATCCTGCACAGCTGGAGACGGGGCAGCAATAGTGGGAATAGGTTGGGCACCAGGCTGCGTACGGGATGTGAAAGCAGGAGAGGTGGAGACTGGAGCCTGAAGGATGTAGGTCATCTGAGGGGTTTTGATGCTGCCCACCAAGGTTGCAAGATTGTTGAGCGGGTTGAGGGGGCCCAAGATTGTAGTTCCAGCAGGAAGATGCACAAAGAAAGGTTGGAGGGACTTAGATAGCTGGGCTGTTAATGACATTGGGAAGGCTGAGACAGAGATGGGTCGGGCATACTCAAAGGCAGAGGCAGATGTAAGTGTAGAGGCTGAGGCAGTGGTAGAGGCCGGGGTAGAGGCAAAGGGAAGCAAGGGGGCAGATGTAAGTGTAGAGGCTGAGGCAGTGGTAATGGCAGGGGTAGGGACAAGGGGAAACAAGGGGGCAGAGGCAGATGTAAGTGCAGAGGCAGTGGTAAAGGCAGGCGTAGGGACAAGGGGAAACAAGGGGGCAGAGGCAGATGTAAGTGTAGAGGCAGTGGTAGAGGCAGGGGTAGGGACAAGGGGAAACAAGGGGGCAGAGGCAGATGTAAGTGTAGAGACAGTGGTAGAGGCAAAGGGAAGCAAGGACGCAGACGTAAGTGTAGAGGCAGAGTCAGACATAGGCGTAGCAGGGGTAGAATCAGAGGCAGGGGCAGGAACGGGGGGGGGTCACCTGCAGCAGAGTCTGGGAGGAGGAGGATGGGGTGACCTCTGGTGGGGATATGGTGGGGGGGGTGATGGAGGCCGGGACCGGGGAGGACAGCCAGCTGGTTGTGGGGGAGGGGCTGGAGGAGAGGGCAGACGTAGGGGCAAGAGGAGGGGCAAGAGGACGGGCAAGAGGAGGAGCAGGGGGAGGGGCAGGGGGAGGGAGAGAGAGAGGCTTTAGCCCTTCTCCTGACTTGCACCTTGTCTGGACCGACGGCTATCGACGCACACATTTCGGAGAGGCGCGCCATCTTACCCTGGGACAGGACGAGACAAGTGGAACATAGGTGGACGATTTCATGTGAGCTCAACACGGAGGACTTCACGTGCGATGAAGATGGATGAAAGAAAGATCGAAAGGAGAAAGAGAGCTTTCGAGAGAGTGGGTGTGTGTGAGTGTGTGTGTGTGTGTGTGTGTGGGTAGTGTGTGTGGGTGAGTGAGTGTGTGTGTGTGTGTGTGTGTGTGTGTGTGTGGGTGAGTGTGTGTGTGTGTGTGCCCAGCAGCGAGCCCCTCTACCTGCAGGGTGATGAGGACACTCTGGTGTTTGCTGAACTCCAGGCTCTCCAGCCTGCCTCTCAGCTCCCGCAGGCTCTGGTCGAACACAGACAGCTGCAGCGCTCGGAGCTGCTCCTTCACGAGCTCCCTCACCACCTACCACGGGAACCACACACACACACACACACGTTAGGTCAGGAAGGTGTAGAAGTCTCAGGCACACAATATTGTTGACAAGAATATTGTCTTATATATTTATGTTTTTGTCTTCTGCATCAGTATAAAAGTGCAGAGCTGTATATAAACACTCCTGGTGTTGAATTCAAACTTTGCACATTTGCTGTGTAGGGGTCGTATGTCAGGACCATAAACCCTTCAGTAGGATCGTCCAACGTGGCATATAGATGCTCAAGATACTCCCACTAGTAATTAACAATCAACTCATTCATTTCATTACAATCAGCTAACTCTCACCCTAACATATTATACAGAGATGATATGCTGTTGAAGTTGCTGGGTGGGTTGTGCATATGAGATGATATAGTGAGGTTTCTAACTGGTGGTAATGCCTCTCATTGTAGTTACATAGCAACTGTAACGTAATGACATGGTTTTATGGTTTGGGACATAACCAACAGCGACAGAACACATGTCGAAAGGGCACGTCTTGTACTTTTAGTGTGTGATGTTTTCCTTGACGAACCTTCTGAAGTCTGCTGTGATTCTCGGCCCTATCCAGGATCTTCAGTTCTAGGTGTGCCTCAAGATCCTCTCCCTCCGCCCTCAACCTTCTCACCGCCTTTGGTTTTCCATCACCTTGAGGCTTCTTCTCTGCAATCCTTCCTTCTCCATGTTCCTGTCCACCTATTTTCCATTTCCCCCCAACCTGCCTGGCTTCTTCGTCCGTCATCGCCTCATCTTCCGATGCAATCGTCCCAGTCCCCACGTCACCCCCATCGCTCTCTCGGTCCATTCGAGACCTCTTCTCGGAGATCCCCTCTTCCTTCCCATCCCCCTCTCCACTTATTCGAGGCTTCTTTTGGTGCCCCTTCCTCCCCTGAATTAATTCCTCGGTTCTTGGGCTCTTGCCAAAAATAACCGCCTCCGCCGTATCCATCTGTTCCTCTCTCTGGGAAACGCGGTCTCGGTCCTCCTCGCTCTCTACCGCCCCGCCTCCCCGGTGGGAGATAAGAAAGCTCTCCGGTTCACCTCCACCTTTCGTCGCTTTCTCGACGCCACCTTTCTTTTGGCCGCCCTCTCCGTCTCTAGAACATTCTTCCTCCTCCACCGGAGCGCCTTCTGCGTTGAACTCCTCTTCGTGGCCCCGCTGCTGTCCGACGTCTGCCGTCCCCTCCTCCCGCTCTTCCTCGTCGTCCTCGGAGAGCACCAGGGAGCCGGGCAGGAGTTCCTGGTCGCAGGTCGTGCTTAAGGGGGAATGGGTAGGCGACGGTGTGGAGGAGGACGGCGCGGAGGTGTAGGGGGCCAGGCGGACGAGCGAGAGGGGGAAGGGTAGAGGAACCATCTCTAGGTCCGATGGCTCGAGGTGTACGTCCTCGGGATCCATCTCGGGCCGGAGGCCTGGCGTCTCCGCGGATTCATCGTGCGTTTCCTCCGAGTTCTGTGGAGAAGGAGGGGGGACGTCGTCCCGGCGGGACTGTCCTCCTCCTTCCTCGCTCCAGCCGTCGCTCGCCTCCTCTGGTCCAGACCCGTCTCCTCCGCCGCAAAGGTCGGCCGTCTCTTGCCCGGTCAGATCTTCATCCACCACCGACGACGACGACAACGACGACTCCTCCTCCTCTGGCCTCACCAGCAGAGGCTGCAGGGGGGGAGAGGGAGGCCGGGGGGAAGAGCGAGGCCGGGGGGGAGAGGGAGGCTGGGGGGAAGAGCGAGGCCGGGGGGGAGAGGGAGGCGACCAGGAACGCCGAGTGTTGTGAAGAGCCTCAAGCTGTCGACGGTCACTTATCTTCATGGTCTTCCTGGCCAGGAACACTGTCCTCGGTGGATCCTCCACCACCGCGTTGTCCATGCTTGTGCACCGAGGTACGAGTTTGACACTCTCTACCTACAGTCGACCTGTATTGATTAGAAAAGAAGATATTTTACCCTCATATGTGTGTATGACAGGGGTGCATCACAACACTGCTCCTGCTTTTGGCTTCAGCCCTCTAACCGACCGTCGGGCTGTCTCACCCCCCTACCCCCACCACCCACCCACCCCCCTCCCACCCCCCACAGTGCGAAGGTTCACAGAAAAGGCGTGTTATTTGTTTTTGGATTGGGTAAAGTTGTCGCAGCACAACGATGGGTCGTTGTGAACCTTTGGGTCATTGTGACCCGAAGGCAGCACAAGGGCTGCTTATAGAATAAGGTGTGATAGGTAAGGGTTGAATTGAAGACCTAATAGTTAGAGACCCTGGACCTACAACAATCATCTGGACCCAATTTCCCACAATGCACTATCATTTCTGGTTACGTCATGAATGAACAAGGCTAACCAACTAATGCTAGCTCCGTGTAAAAAAAGCTAGTTACTGAAGTGGAATAACATCACACTGTTGTAATGAGGAAGATGAAGAATGATTATGGATTATATGATTGAAAATGTACCTCTTAATCACCTTTTATACTTCTTTAAATTACTAAAAGTCTTCTTTACTGACCAGATGCCAAGCTGTTGACTGATGAGTATGGCCACTAATATGTAGAAGATATCAAGCCCAAAGTGTTCATCTGGATAATTAGGGCTGTGTGCGAGAGAAGGCTAGCCTATGTGTATAGGCTTCTTCCAGAAGAAAACTACAAGTCCCAGGTTATCATGAGGCAAAGTTACGGCCCTACGTCAATAAACCCAGTGCACCCAGTGCACCTGGCCTTCAAGGTCAATTTCTATGCATTTCGTGGTCTGGAGCCCCCAGGGAGGGAGACCAATAGAGTGTGAAACGCATAATGCATGTATGACAAATAATATTGTACCAATGGCAAAATGACTGTACTGATAAGGTTTTACATATAAGAAAAATGTCCAGAGCAACATTCCAGTCTGATTCTGCAGAATCTAGCTCACGTTTGTTGGAATCTCTCTGTTGTATTGGATTCTAATTAAACACTCGTATCAAACTCTGCTGAAGATCCCGTGCTGTTTGAAAACTTCAAAATATTGACCAAGAACTTTGTACTTTATTCTTCTTCTTCATCATTACCACACCTCGCTGCATAAAAAGAGTTAGTTAGTTAGCCCTACTGCTTAAATACATTGAAAAGAAATGCAATAATACATTTACAATACTAATTGAGCATACACATGTGGAGCTAGTACATAACAGATATGTAGTGACTAGACCAGGATTCTAGTATTTAAAGGGGCACGAATTCCAAAACAAACTAGAGAGCATACAATTTCTGGGGAAATTGTGAGGGTGTGCCTGCTTGTCCGTCCCTTTAAGTTTTTCCCTTCTAGTGATATTTTCAAGCATTTAGCCTACTCATAGTCTATTCTATTGCATAATAATTTATTAAGAACACCCTTGGAAAGAAGCTACTGTAACAACGTTATCACTGGAAATATTTCAGATGGAATCGCGATTCAAACAGTAGCTCTATGTCTGCTAACTTAATATGCCCCCAGAAAACGTAAATAAACTTGACATTTATTCAGTGGAAAATCGCTCATGCATAAAAAGCTCAATAGCGATCATTGTCAGTAACGACGCAAAATGCGATATAGCCCTTTGTGGAGAAGCTGCCCCGCTAAATTGTATAGCCTACTACAGTGTTCGTCTTGGTGGCAATCGTTGGTTGAACGTTCCGTTGCACGGTTTAGGCTGAAATTAAATAGCCTATTGCTTTCATGAACAGATTGACAAGTTTAGGCTGTGTCAATGAAGTTCTGGTTAGTAGTCAGACAGTTTCACCTATTGAAATACTTTTGATTTAAGGGAGTGCCGAACATGTTCTGTCGCCGTTTGACTTATACTGTAAACAGCTGTGGATGTTTTTGTTAGCTAGCCTACACAGTGTCTCGCGTAGGCTACAGCGTTGCAGTTCTGGTTTGAAACCAACAAATCGTTTACTTGTAATCTAATGTCATAATAAATCGTACAACGAAAATGTAGGCTATTTGTGAGTAATGTTTATTTTAACGATTTAAAACAGATGCATCATAGACCGCTGTAGTATGTGTTGCCCGGGCAATTACACTTCACAATTGTGTTTCATATCACAAAGTAAAATGAGTAAATAGTTATCACCCTGGCCTCTTTGCTTGTGGCGTTTCTGCAGCTGCCTTGCAGTAGCGTTAAAGCTATAGCCTAGCTATCTCCCAGAAGTTAACAAGCTGCTAAACTAATGTTCTGCTAGAGGTAGTCACGCGTGTTTCGTGACGTTAGTAGCGTCAGTGACTGTGGCTAGCAAGTTAGCCAGGTAGATAAAAAGACAAGCAACTCAACGGCTACCAACTTTTGACATAACATTTTCTAAGTAATCAAAATATTGACGGATGCTTAGGGGGGCGGCACGATACCATCTTTGCTGTGCAACAGTCTTCTATGCACGTCGTATCTAATGCGTCGTTGCTAACATGTGCCGACGCTGTGACGTAGGCTATTATAACTGAGTAGTCTACCCTTTGCCGACAAAATCAACTTTATGCCACAAAAACGTTGTATGGTCCTAAAATAGGCAACGGAACGTACATAAAAGTAATAGCATATCAATCGCTAGCAAGACGAAACTTTTGACACATAGTTTGTCTATGTAGTCCAAATATTGACCGAGGATTAGGGGGGCTAAAATAAATAATAATAATAATATATGTGAGATAACAAAGGATTCCCCACGATTCGTGGCACACCCAATAAAATGGATGGGGAAATGATGCCAGGAGGAACTGAAAAAGCCAGGTAAAAAAGAAAGATCTGTCACTTCATAAATCTAGCACCAGCTACCAAATCTCACGCCAAGGTTTTTTGAAAAGGCAGCCCTGCATTAAGGATTAACAACTGAAGACCATTTGCTATATTTAAAGATCGCAAGCTACTGTGACGTTTATGTTGCATGTGTGTAATAATGTATCAACTTCAATATATTAATGTTTTCAGTAAAAAGCAAGCTCAGACGCACTTGTAAACCCCTCGGATCTGTTGTATTGTAGCTGACCAACAGCGCAAAGACATGGACAACAAAGCTGACTAAGAATATTTTTGTAGCTAACTGGCGGCTACCACTACGGCACTATAGTGGCTGGACGACTCGGTGCTTTGGACAACAGCTAGCAGATAATGTGCCGTGTTTAACAGCTAGGCTAACGGTTAGTAGCAGATGTGCCGGGGTAACAGCTAACTGACTTGCCGTAGGCCTACCTGCCACTCGTAGACTGGTACTGGAAGACTAACAAGGTAGCCTACTGTATAGTTAGTTCTAGCTAACACTTGGGTGACAGTTTAATTGGACGTTCTACCTAGAGCTGCTACTGGTAGACTAATACACTGTATAGAGTAGGCTACCTCCCCAAAGCGGTCTGAGCGAAAGCGGTGTTAGCGAACTCTCAGCTGTATGACTCACAGTTTGTATTGTAGCCCTATGCCTTGTTATGAATGCACGCGTGCACGTCCTTACTTATGAACGCAGGCGTAATGTGACGTCGACGTCCTGACGTTTCTGACTGTGGCTAGCTAGTTAGCCACCGTTAGCTTCACTTTTCGCCACAAAAACTTAAATCAAACCTAAACCGTCAAACGGAACGTTCGCGCGAATACAAGCAACTCAATCGGGACCAAGACAAACATGTTGACACCGACGTTGTCTATGTAGTGCAAAGACGCAAGTTTTTTTAGGGGTGGGAAAAAAATAATAAATAAATATATATGTGAGATAACAAAGTGTGTGCCCTGCCAAAGGCAAAGCACACCCAATGATACGTCTGATGTCTGGGTTTGTTCCAGCATACTCCAATGTCATTCATTAGTCAAAAACTCATCATTAACTTGAGTGAACTCCATGACAGGATGTTAGATTAAGCACTGGTTAATCCCACTCAGCTGCACTTGATGGTGAGCTCTCGTGTTCAATCTGTAGGCCATGTGCAAGTCCTTATTTGAATCAGATGTGTTAATGCTTGTAAGTACACTTGACCTTGCAGACAAAGGAGAATCTATATCCAGAGTGGCCAATGATAATCGGGGCAGACACTTTTTTTCCAGGAAGTAATAGGAACCCAATACAGGGCAGGCGTGTGCTTACCAAGTCTTACCATCCTTACGGTATCTTGCTTACACGTGTCGTCTGCAGATGTTAATGAATCCAATCCATGATACCGGCTCATAGGGTACGTACCACACACCAGCTCATAGGATACGTACCACACACCAGCTCATAGGGTACGTACCACACACCAGCTCATAGGGTACGTACCACACACCAGCTCATAGGGTACGTAACACACACCAGCTCATAGGGTATGTACCACACACCAGCTCATAGGGTATGTACCACACACCAGCTCATAGGGATACGTACCACACACCAGCTCATAGGGTACGTACCACACACCAGCTCATAGGATACGTACCACACACCAGCTCATAGGATACGTACCACACACACCAGCTCATAGGGTACGTACCACACACCAGCTCATAGGGTACGTACCACACACCAGCTCATAGGGTACGTACACACACCAGCTCATAGGGTACTACCACACACCAGCTCATAGGGTATGTACCACACACCAGCTCATAGGGTACGTACCACACACCAGCTCATAGGGTACGTACCACACACCAGCTCATAGGGTACGTACCACACACCAGCTCATAGGGTACGTACCACACACCAGCTCATAGGGTAGGTACCACACACCAGCTCATAGGGTACGTAGGACACACCGGCTCATAGGGTACGTAGGACACACCGGCTCATAGGGTACGTAGGACACACCGGCTCATAGGGTACGTACCACACACCAGCTCATAGGGTACGTACCACACACCAGCTCATAGGGTACGTACCACACACCAGCTCATAGGGTACGTACCACACACCAGCTCATAGGGTACGTACCACACACCAGCTCATAGGGTACGTACCACACACCAGCTCATAGGGTACGTACCACACACCAGCTCATAGGATACGTACCACACACCAGCTCATAGGATACGTACCACACACCAGCTCATAGGGTACGTAGGACACACCAGCTCATAGGGTACGTACCACACACCAGCTCATAGGGTACGTAGCACACACCAGCTCATAGGGTACGTACCACACACCAGCTCATAGGGTACGTACCACACACCAGCTCATAGGGTACGTACCACACACCAGCTCATAGGATACGTAGGACACACCGGCTCATAGGGTACGTAGGACACACCGGCTCATAGGGTACGTACCACACACCAGCTTATAGGGTACGTACCACACACCAGCTCATAGGGTACGTACCACACACCGGCTCATAGGGTACGTACCACACACCAGCTCATAGGATACGTACCACACACCAGCTCATAGGGCACGTACCACACACCAGCTCATAGGGCACGTACCACACACCAGCTCATAGGGTACGTACCACACACCAGCTCATAGGGTACGTACCACACACCAGCTCATAGGGTACGTACCACATAACAATATTTGTAGTCAGGGGTCACCAACAAAGTATTGTAAAGCAAAACTAGCGGCAAGTCTGGCCTACACAACAGTAGACCATCATTTCCGCTCAAACACAGACCCACACAATGCTGTACCAGAAACAAGGAACCTGCCAAATACAGTACCAGTCAAAAGTTTGGGACATTTTTTGGACTTTTGACTGGTACTGTATGTACTAGTAGGCAGATGTGTTAATACCATACAGAATATATACCTTTGCCTGACTATCATTAAAAGGTATTAGAACACCATTGAAACAAAAGTACTGAAAACCTTGGTTCTGGTAACCTATTGGTAAAATGCATTTTATACACAATGCCTTTTAAAGATAGGCTTAGATTAGATACTGGAATATTTACAATTAGGCTACCAGGTAAGAACGATATGTTTCAATATTGTTGTTATTTCTTCTTTTGGGGGCCCACAAATCTTTCCCCCAATCCCATCCGTAATCCGAACCTTGACTAAATCCTAGCAGTGATGCACTGTTTCTGGATTGTTACAGTCTGGGATCTGTCATCTAGAATCTGGGACGACGCATTCCTCCACGTATTTCTTTAGATAGCAAATTGATTGTGGAATGGACCTGTAATCAGTATTATGTATCTTATACTGTTAACATTAGTTATGGATGTTAACAACAGCCCAAGGATTATATAACCAAGGAAAATGTACCCAAGGATTCGAATAAAATCACTAGACTACACGGCATCCACGTCATTCCCATCTCATTCAACACGGACAAAGCGCGGACAAAAAAAAGGTTAAAAAAAACGTAGTAGGCTAGCGAAATGAAAGAAGCAACAGTGAGTTATTTAGATAATCAGATGTATTATGCCATTTTGTTCACCGTACGAACTTGTTTTCTAACAAACCAGTGTGTAGGCTTATACAATATTTATAATGTAGACTAGCCTACATATAGCGCTTAATTGTAGCTAATATTGCTGTTAAATACAAACATAAATGCACGATAGCCTACAACATCGTTTCATATGAAAATCAACATGCAACTTTCCCACTTGGATAGTAGCCCAACATTAATCAGTAAGATACCGAGCTTTGCTTAGGCTACACCTTGGGGACCTACACCTCTGTATCCATTCATACTGAGAGTGAACACACAAGACAACAGTTAAAGCAGATGTTTCAAGAATGTCACTCACCGTTATCGTAGTTTTCGAACGACTGATAATAGACATCAAAGCAATTGTTAACAACTTCCTGTGAACTCTTGTGTCCAAAGGAACTAGCAGCGAGCAGAAGAGAATCGTCCTCACAACAACTGTTCAGTAACAATAGTTACGGCATTGTCTGAACTCCAGAGTCCACAGCTAAATTCGTCATAACTGCTAACCAACCAAATATACTAGTCTTACTTCACCATATTTCTAGCAAAAACAAAGTTTTAGGTGGGCGGGCTACATGAGAGAGACAGGCCTGCAAAGAGGGAGGGGGCTTTTCGACTCCTCCCACCAGCTCTCCCAATTCAAACTAACCCGAACTCATGACATGCTGTTTTGGATGCTTTTATATAGGCCTTAGTGGTCCCCTAATACTGTATCTGAAGTCTATTTCCCGAAATTCAGCCTTGGTGCAGAATTACAGTCACTACGAGCAGTCCCACAATGAGATTTCCTCAGGACGTGCCGTTTCTGTGTCTGTAGCTTTAAATGCTAATGAGGAGAGAGGCGGGGCAAACTAGGTAACCATAAACAGTAAAGCATCAACATGATATAGCGTTAGTTGACTTACTTGTCCGTGGTTTGTAGCTGTACCAAGGAGATTTGGTACTGATCCAGACTTTAATTTCAAGCAGTCAGCCTTGTATAAATTGAGGAAACAGTCGTCGCTGACGTCGTTGACGCAGACATGCAAATCTTTGGGGAGTTGTGTCGGCGCATGTTCGGTTCCGTCAGGGTGCTTGTTTTAGCTGTGCCCTTTAGCTGACCACTGCCCAACACAGGGCACTGCTCTACTAATTCAGAACTCTGTATTTCCTCACTTGCAAATGTTTCACATGTGTCTACTCTTACTGCCTCATTGTAGTCTATGGTCGGAGGGATCCCTCCCCCGTGAGTGTGTTCTTAGCATAGCCCCTCCCAGGCCAGGTGGTACAACCATGTAGGAGTCGTGGCCATAAGATTTGGCAATGATAAATGTTGTGTTTTGCTGGTTCAGTGTTGTAGGAAAATGTTGTCACATGTCTCTATAGAATATTGGATTCACAATAAGGCACATTTCATATTTTTAAAGCTTTTTGGGGGCGAGCATTTTCAATATATGCAACTAGTCCCCTTTTACAGCTGTCAACCTGCTCTTAAAATCAAATCAGAATGATAGAGTGATTTCACCACTAGTTCAAACTTTCCCCTGTGCTGATGATATGACTTAGCCTACTGAAATTATGTTAGCGGTCATTTTAGGCCAAGGCCCAGCAAGCTTTGCAAACACAATGTATGTCGCTCCCAATACTTTTGGCAAGGGCTGTAGGCTACAGGAATGTTTGAGACACCATTAAGTTCCAGTCAATCAGCGGAAGATCTTTTAGAAATGGGCTAGGAGAAAACATTTTCAGTTTGGTTGAGGGTTTGGACTTTTAAAAGCTTAAAAAACCTTTTGCATCAGAGCATTCTTGAGCAGTTGTTTGACTTTGCAGGAATTTTTCAAAAGCTTCGACAAAAAGATAACCACACAACACCTTTAAGGGTTGAGCAGGCAATCTAATCTTAACATAGAGTGCTACACTGTAGCCGACATCTTCTGTCCTTTTATCGGGATACCATGACAACATCATAACTCCCTACGCATTTCAAGTCTCCTCAAGTCTCCTTACCGTCTCAAGGAGAGGCCTCTATGTCCTATATATCATCTACAAGATGACCCATGACATTGTCGCAACATGTGCCAGGATACATAACAAGGAAGTGAAACGGTGAAATTTTGGGGGGTTGGGGATGGTTTTGTGCTTTATTTTTGATAGTGACAGTTTGAGAGAGACAGGTACAGGGAGAGATCAGGGATGAACTCGGGCGGGTTGGAATCGAACAAGGGGTCTTTGCAGTTAGGCCTACCAGCCACTGGTAGTAGCCTATGCCCCAATTAAACAGTATTTAAATTCACGAGTATTTGACCACTGAAACTTCCTGGCCAGCTTCATTTTCCAATCGATTTACTCGACGTTCGATTGAGCTTGCCAGTCCGTCAGCGCAGTCAGTGAGTGCCGAAACAAACCAAGCAATCCCAAAATATATTAATGATGGCCGCATTGCCGTTGCCTCTCCGCGTTTGCCGTGGGATATTGAGAGAAATACGCACGTTAAAAGGACCAACGTACAAACAGTCGATGGCATATACTTATGTTATAGATCAGTTCCGGAAAAACGACGTGAGTGCAAAAGCTCTGTGATCAAAACAACTAATTATTGCTAGATGGCTAGCTAGGTTAGCCTCAATTAGTTCTAGCTACACCACGCATTCGCGTTGACAAGAATCCAAACGAACTGTCGTAAATTTGCTGCATCTTTGTGAACGGTGTGTTTCGTTTAGATCAGACGGATTGACTATTGTTTGTTATACCATGCGTGAAATGTATGGTAGCCTTAAGCTAGTCTAGCACACTGACTGAGCAAGGTGACCGTGAAGCAACGTAAGTGCGTAGTTACTGTAGCTGTGTCTTGACTGACAGCTGTTCGGCACAAGTTAGAGCTAGTACTGTTCTAGCAGTACAGATAGCTAGCGAGAACTCATTCTGATGTAAAACTGGTGGAAAGATTGAAAATATATTCAGTTTTGCCCTTATTCTTTTGTAGGCGCATGTAACGTAACGCGACTTAAACAAATCCGAAGTCGGATTTAGTTAAATCTGTTTAATCACAAAACATCTATTTATCTGTGGTGCCTGTTTTTATGGAAGTCATCCCCCGCTTTGGTTTTAGCGTTAACTGTGACCAACGGCACCAAGCTTACCGTTCTGTTCCACTTGCTAACCGTTTAGGCTTCTTACAGCCATATTGGACATCAGTTTTATAAACGGCGAGATGAATATGTCAGTCAAGTCTAACGATGTCCTCAAGTTGCTGTATTTAGCCGTACTAGCTTTGGTAACAACGGTACTAGTAGCTAATTCGTTATCCAGTCACAAATAACGTGTACAGCACTTCTAACTCGTATCTGTCAACTATCAGCAGTAACTCTTACAGCAGTAGCTCTAACTACCGATCGTCTTAGTCTTTTTACCAGCTTTCCTCCCTACCTACCTAAGTTATCCAGAAATCCCACAGGTTTACATGGCAACTGACAGTGGATACTAAATCTTTACATGACTTTGGTGTCCTAACTGAATTTGGTCTCACTAATCCGTTGACATTTTAGAATTGGACCTCGAGCCGTGTTCGGTACCGCCAGGATGCCTGTTTGCCCTGTAGCTGACCACTGCCCAACACAGAGCACTGCAAATGCTCTACTAATTCAGAACTCTGAATATCTAGTTCAGTATTTCCTCACTTGCAGATGTTTCACATGTATCTCTCTACTCTTACGGCATCATTGTATTTAGCCTATGGTCGCAGGGATCCCTCCCCCGTGAGTTTGTTCTTCATCTTCCTTGAGGGTTTTAGGATGGTTTAGGTGCAGTTCTATGGATGTCTGTGAAGCCCTCTGTGACATTGCTTGTGGACATGGCTGTACAATTATAATAGTTTGCACTCACTGAAGCAGATAACTGGTCTGTAATTCCGCTATTAGAGCCTGTTGTATCCGGAGGGAACTACTGCGTGTATTAGCTTAACATGTTATACATTGTGGTGCTATGAGATATCTCATTCTGTACAGCTTTGGGCAAAATCAACAAGGGAATCATCTTCTACGTCTTGTCATCCACTTTATTTAGCTTCCTGTCTGCCCCCAGGTGACAGGAGAAAGGTACTGCCGGGCCCAACAGGAGGCCCTCCATGCCTCCCACACCTACCTGTGCATGCTGACCTCAACCAGGAACCACATGGTCCTCCACAAGATCTACCACGGCAAGGGCCAGCGCGGCACCGAGGAGATGGCATCGATGGTGGGTCTGAGGCTGCCCACTCAGCCTGGGGGCAAGGGCTGGGAGAAGTGAGGAGAGGAGGTGGGGACACTCCCAGAGACCCAGTGAAAGGGTTGAAAAGGACCAGACCTTTCTCCCTAATCCCTCTACCCCCCTCATGCTGATCCCGATAGTAGATGGAAGCTGTCATGGACAAGGAAGGATTGTGACGTGCGGGAGGGAGGGAGGGAAAGGGACAATGAAAGCTGTTAGGAGCCGTTTTATTGGGTAAGCTATAAAGAGCCATGATGTTAGATTTACGAATTTCTGTCCTCAACTTATTGTTTTCTGCCTTTTGTTGTAATAGAAGAAACAGCTGTAACAATGACAATATGTACATATTTATTTTTTGTGTTCAACCTTGCCCAATAAAGTTTCATCGATGGTTCCAATATGATATACCAGTATATTCGCAATGCAAGTGTAACCAATCATAACAAAGTAGTATGATATTTATTTCTGACTGTATTCTCACCCTTGTTTGGAGAGAACGTTTTCAGTGCTCTTGTCTGTGATTCAACGTTGTACTATTGTCGTCTAGACATAGTAGCTAACCGTGGCTTTTTAATCTAACTTGAACAAAGTAAAATTGTGTTATGCATGTGCAACGTAAATTGTTGAGGAGGATACCTTTTCTACATGCAGACCCATTGTGTGACTTCTCACCTTTTCATAGCATTGATTCCCATTGCTTGTGGTTGTGTCTCCAGTGTTCTGCATCTGTCCACTGTCTCTATTCTGGGGCTGAAGTCTGATATCCACCCCCAGGGTGATGTCTTGTCACGCTGACTTTGTCGCACTGCCTTTGTTGGCACTTAATCAAAGTTCCAATCGGTTCAATAGGCTTCTGTTAAGTGTAAATGGAGTGGATGTAGTATAGTGACATTCATTCGCATCGCTGTTTTCACGACGCCTGACATTGCCTTCAGTGCGAGTTGAAATAGATGGTGCCTCGAGCTCGACAACATTGTGACACACAGTGAAACAGGCGTGCTCTGATAGACGCTCAAACAAGCACACGAGCCAACAGAAAAAATGCAATTCATAGTGACAAATCAACGGATAATTCCATCTGATATTGGCCATACACGCTTCTCGAAATCCGCCTTTGCACGAAGTAGACATTGACCTACTTTGTACACATTTACGAGACATATGCAAGAATTGTGTGCCTCTTTTGTCAATGTGGACAGATACTCGCGTAGATTTTAATAAGATGTAATCAAGATCTTAAACAGCTAGGTTTACTGCATTAAGTATTTATTTAATGTATTTTTTATGTGGAGTGAAACCTGAACGCATGGGGAAGCAATTAATGGCACTTGAATAAACTGTCAAGCCGCGACTTTACAATATAGGCTACTGGAAAAGGCTGCGCGCATTATATAGAATATCGAATGCTGTGGGATTGACATGCGCGTAAACAAGTGGGTACCAATGCCTCTTTAGTGGAAAGGGTGAATATCCAGTGCGAAGGAGGGAAGAGACCAGAGGGCGGAGACAGAGTTGGTTATTTTTGAAACAGTTTATTCTTTATCTTATGAAGTGAGCGAAGAGCAAAGATTCACATATCCAATGTAGCAGCCCATTGACTTGGGTCGATCTATTTTGGATTGGGAGTTTGCATCATTGGCTACATCCTGTTGCGCAGAATCTTTTGGAGAGAAAGTGCGCTCGAGAAGACAAGCGTATAATTTAGGAGATTGAAAAAGAGTTGCGAGATATCGTTTATATTTTGAGTTTCCTTGTCTCCAACAAGACGAACGGAAATAAAAAAGAAAATAGAAAGGTAAACAAGGATAAATAAAAGGACTGCGCGCAGAGAGGAGCGATAACCTGAGCAAAGCGCGATGTTTGGCATGATAAAGAATTCGCTTTTCGGAAATACCGAGGAGACGGAATATAAATTGCTCAGCAGCGAAACCAAGGTAAGGTGTAGACACAAACCTGTCGCGTTCGTTCACACTCTGCGTTACCTCTGAGGTGAAACGTGTTAAGTGCTATACCAGATGTTCTGCGCGCCAGCTGCCTAACACCCAGCTAACGTTTGACATTGTGTTGAAAAGTAGCGCGTGGCATCAAGTACCTGTCATATTTTTTATTATTTGCAGATACATTGTAAGGAACTATGTTTATTTAAGGATTAGAGAATGTTGTCTTTTGTCTATTTGTCTACAATCCCAATTAAGGATGCGCAGTGGGATATAAGGCTACATCTTTAGAGATTTCTGTGACCTTAGGATAGTGTTGTCTTTGAGTGACACACAGTCCGATATTAATGACCCCCTAACTGCGTAGGATGTGTGTATTCCCGTAGGGTCACAGCTGGGGTCACCTTGCCTATGGGCCAGTTTTTATATATGAACCTCAGCAAGTCTTGAACGATCTACTGTTGGTCTTTTAAGTGGTTCGTTGTTTGTCTGTTTGTATTCAGTTTTATAATCGTCCACATTCCAGTCTGTGTTGATTGTCGAGTTTTGGTGTGGTTGAGACTTTCTGATCTGTTTTTTTTGGGCGTGTGAGGCTTCTCCAATGACTCAAAGGTGACATCGATCCACAGATCCACGGGTCATTAAGAGAATGACATGGAATACAGAGGTCAGGCAACACAAGGTCATGTTCTTCCCCTGAAAGAGAGATGCGTGAAGAGAAACAGGGGGAGAGAAAGAAACGGAGACAGATGTATAGAGAGAAAGAGATACTGAGAACCTAACTCTGTCTGGAGTACTGTTCGGTTTAGGGCTCTATGAAGCAAATGCACCGGCCACGTTTTACTCAGTGTAGTGAAAACAAGCACGATACTGTCAGACCAGCAGAAAACGAAAATATGTTCTTACCCCATTCTAGAAGATTCAGAGATGCTATATCACAGCTTGTTTATGTGATGGTTATACAAATGTGTGTGTGTGGAGTGGGAGGGGTTGCAGGAGTGCGTGTGCGTGCATGTGTTCTGTACATGTGTGTTGGAAAGATTCCAGTTAAACCAGCGATGTGTACTGTTTAACGAGGCAAGAAACAATTGCCATTTCCTTTTTATGGCTATGTGCTCCCTTAAATGTAGTGCGCCGGGTGCATGTATATACACCACGCAGATTCATCTCCAATGAGGTCCTCCTGACTGGGTTCATTGGGTTCATGATGAGGTGCAAACAGACCAAGACAGACAGACAGCAACACAAGGAATTCGACGTATCAACTGACAGAGCGACGAGGGGTAATCAGGTGCCACTGCACATCTTCACCCACGCACGTTCACCGGTCACTAATCACCCACTGACACACCGCACCTGGGTCGAACCTGGTTTGAAATCCCTTTAAATACTTTGGGAGTGAGTGGCGAACCAGAACATGGTTCTGCCCATGTTTCTGTCATCCCATTGGTCAAAAAGGCACCACAGGATGTTCTATTTGACCTATTAGAAGCAAAAATGACTATAAGACCCGACTCCAGCATTTTCTAGAGTGTCTTATCAAATGTCTGTGTATGATAACACCTAGACGTGTGTTGGGAAACATATACAACTTTCAAGTCGAGACATGTGATCAGGATGCAGTCATTCAGTACAGGGTGAAGTCTTCACGGGGGAACTTCAATCAGGACTGCTTGATTGGAGCCTAAACGACCGTATGGAAATCTCACCTTGCCACCTGATAGGTGTCCAATTGGGGTGGCTCTGCAACCTAATGCTCTTAATTAAACCTGACATTGAATACAGATGACATAGACCTGACCTGCCCCACACACATGCACACACAGGCACACATGTACACGCACACACAAACATTCTGCTTTTCCGGTTCATCATTGTTTCGCGTAAAGGCTTATCCTCAACCCGTTCCCCATTCGTTCTCGATCTGGCCAATCGTATCATTTAAATTATGAAAAAAAGAGAGAGAGAGAAAAGGAGAGATAGAGAGTGAAATATCCTCGCCGAATAATAAAACGATGGATGTTACTGCAATTACGACGCCCTGTGATTACCGTTCAGCGATGATAGCTAGACCCTGCATGGTCATTACCATCGTGCTGCTCTGTCGAAACATGTCTTTAACACCACCCATGTTGTTCCCCATAGGTGCCACACAGACAGAGGTAATTGAATGCCCTGTACCTCAGCTTTCAGTTTTAAGGTGCAATTAGTGTTTGTGGGTGTGTTAGTTTGAGCCTATGTTGAGCTTGTATCTAGAAACTTCTGTGGCTGAACACTGTCTGTGCATGGACAATGATTATGGTGGAATGTGCTAATATTAGCCGGTTAAAGCTAAGGAGTAGTTAAAGGTATGGAGTTAGTGTCAGGCCTGGCAGGTACTGCGCAGAGACTGAGCACTGTGTACTGTCCACCTGTCTGTCTGCCAACCTGTCTGTCTGTCAGCCTGTCCACCTGTCTGTCTGCCAGCCCGCCCGCTCTGTTTGTCCTTTCTCTAATGTGTTAAGCTGAACCACTGCTGGTAACATTTTATATTCAGAGTGAAAATATAAGAAGTGATAGCTTGTTAACACATTCCTCTCTCTCTCTCTCTCTCTCTCATCTCTCTCTCTCTCTCATCTCTCTCTCTCTCTCTCTCTCTCTCTCTCTCTCTCTCTCTCTCTCTCACTCTCGACATCTTTCTCACGCCGCACACACGCTATACGCGCGCACGCGCACACACTCTTGCACACTCCTGCAAACACGTTCTCGATCTCGGACGGGAGGCAGCTGTGCTACTGCAGATTTGCGGGACGCGAAGGCCTCAGTAAGGAACAGGAGACAGGCTCTGTCCAGACCTCTGGTTATAAATGTGTTTCGCAGCATGAGCCTGCCTCTTAGGCAAGTACACCATGACATTCATAACAACAGGCAGCAAAGCGGAGTCAAGTCAGCGAGAGAGTGTTCACCACATTAACCCCCACACGCTCTTACCACACAGCCCTGTTTGCTATGTGTGTGTGTGTGTGTGAGCGTAACACAAGCGTAACACAAGTGTGCGCGTGTTTGTGGGTGGGTTTGATTGGGAGCCGTCACAAGCATGCGTGTGTGTGTGGCCGTACGCAAGCATGGGCTTGTGTGTGTGTGTGCGTGCGCATACGTATTAGCTTGCCCGTCTGTGTGTGAGTGTGTGTGAACTCGATTAGTGCGTGTGCGCATATGTACGTGTGTGTGTCTATTACATAAGTACAGAGCTCCCGGTCCTATTATCCTCTTTAGACTGAGTGAACCCTGCAGGGCCTCTTGCCCACAGAGCAAAGGATGAAGAGGAAGAAGAAGGAAACAGAGTCAGCGTACTCGGTGTGATCCTCTCCTCTTCCAGGGCCCCTTGGTGGCGCTTTGCTTCTTTTCACTCCGAGCGATCCGCCCTCCCGAGAGGACGTGTGCGGCTTCTGCTCGCCGCTCGTTAGCAGCCCCTGACCTCGACTCGACGCACACGCTCTCACACTCTCGCACACACTCGCACACACACTCCTCTGAGACGAGCCCTTTGGCGCGCGGCCCGTTCCCGCTCCGAGCGAGTTTGTCAACGTGTGTGTGTGTCATAGGTGAGTCATGTCTTTTTCTGTCTCAATTTTCCTCCCTCTCTTTCTAGTGCCCCCTCCCCCCCCCCTAACCCTGTCCCAGGAAGGGGTCAGCTACGAGGTGCGGAGGTATGACGCGGCCAAGTATGCGGTGGTGAGCTCGGAGGGGCGGACATTCGATCAGGTGACCGGCGAGCTCGTCAGGAAGCTGCTGATGTACATCGGAGGGAGCAACGAGGAAGGTCAGCCAATCAGAGAGCTGGCTGTCCAGACCAACGCTCTTCTGTGTCTCGGTGTGAAAAGACGATGTGCAATTATCTATCAACGGTTTTGAAAAGCAAGACCAATTCTGTTATTTGCTGAAAATATATTTCAACTGAAAGGTTTTGGGACCAACAAGGTTCACATTAGGATGCAGGATGGAGTTTGTAGTCTAATGAAATAGATGCAGTA
The DNA here is from genome assembly GCA_903064625.1 of Mallotus villosus. NCBI lineage: Eukaryota > Metazoa > Chordata > Actinopteri > Osmeriformes > Salangidae > Mallotus > Mallotus villosus. The sequence continues at coordinate 53,808 of CAEFZP010003375.1, forward strand.
CATATCAGAAAAATTATGCAAATCCCCCCTAGCAGATCATTTACTAGAAGCTCTAATCGGACGAGCCTACGACGGGTGAGGAAAAGACTGACAGAATATCAGACTGACAGAATATCAGACGACTCTCCCTCTCCCTCTCACGCTCGCCCTCTCCCTCTCCCACTCTCCCTCTCCCGTCTCCCTCTCCCTCTCCCTCTCCCTCTCCCTCTCCCTCTCCCTCTCCCTCTCCCTCTCCCTCTCCTCTCCCTCTCTCTCTCTCACTCTCTCCCTTTCTCCATTCTCTCCCTCTCTCGCTCTCAAGGTGAGGCCATGGGCACAGCGCCCCCCATCATCATCACAGTGTACCCCAGGGATGACGGCGTGATGTCACGGCGCCTGGTGGTGGCCCTCAAGATCCCCACCCAGTATCAGACCAGCCCCCCGGCCCCCGTCGACTCCGCCATCAAGATCACGGAACAGCAGGGCATGACCGTCTATGCACTGTGGGTGTAGTCTCAATACTCTCAGCAGGGCATGACCGTCTATGCACTGTGGGTGTAGTCTCAATACTCTCAGCAGGGCATGACCGTCTCTATGCACTGTGGGTGTAGTCTCAATACTCTCAGCAGGGCATGACCGTCTATGCACTGTGGGTGTAGTCTCAATACTCTCAGCAGGGCATGACCGTCTAAGCACTGTGGGTGTAGTCTCAATACTCTCAGCAGGGCATGACCGTCTATGCACTGTGGGTGTAGTCTCAATACTCTCAGCAATGTCATGCTGTTCTGGCTCGATGTGCATGTAGCCCGTCTCTGCGATGCAACATGTGGGCGGTTAACATGTCATGTGATGTACAGCTTTGTAACATTTTGGAGAACAAGCTCTGGGAATTCTATTCTCATTTGTCTCTCTCTCTGTCTCCCTCTCCCTGTTTCCCCCCTCTCTCCCTCCCCTCTCCCTCTCCTCTCTCTCCCTTTTCTTACTCTGTTTCTCCCCCCTCTCAATCCCTCCCCCATCTCTTCTCTCTCCTCCTCTGACCACTCTCCCTCTCGATCTCTTCTCCTTTTTCTATCTCTCTCCCCCCCCCGTCTGTCTCCCCGTTTCCCACCCCTCTTCCCCCCCCACTCTTCCCCCCTCTTCCCCCCCCCATCTTCCCCCCTCTCCCCCCCCCACTCTTCCCCCCTCCCTCTCCCTCTCTCCTCACAGGCAGTTCGGGGGCTTCGCTGGGGAGAGCGAGTACCGAGTGGAGGCGTCCCGGCTGACGCGCACGTTGGGAGAGACCGCCCCCTTCCAGCGCAAACAGTACTTCTGCTGCACCTACGACCCGCCACTCAAAGTCTACAGCCGCCGCAACGAGGTGTGGTTTATACAGGAGGAGCCCTAGGGCGTCAGGCTCCACCTGGTAGCCATCGCGACCCCTTACACTTCCTCGTCAATTTTTTATGTTCTTGTAGAGCCCAGATTATTGGATATGTTTACGCAGTGTGACACTCCTGATTGATTGGTTGGGAGGCTCCATGTTTCTTTAACCACTCCGATTATCTCATAAATAAATGCAGGAACCTCTGGGAATGGGTAGGTTGGGGGGATTCAGTTAGGGTCTTCCTTTCCCATCCACTCATCACTCTGTCCATCTTCACCCGCTAAAGAGACTGGCTGTTGGAGCCCATGTTTCTGACGGCTTCCAAGGAATCTTTGATTTGACTGTTTGATGTCGTATCAATGAGGGGAAGGAGGCAGGGAGGAAGATAGTGCTGGTTGGTTATCTGTCACAAGTCTGCCATGTACTCCAACTAAGAAGCTCTACCCGTGATAAGGAAAGTGGTAATATAGTATGGAAACTTTTTATCTTGATAACCTAAAGCAGGGTAACAGTTCAGGGATGGGACTTTTTGGTTGGCGACAATAATCTTTAATTGAAGACAAATATTTATACCATGACAAATCACAGCCATATCCTACCAAAATGATACTTGTTTTCAAATGAAATATTCCCTACTGAATATACGCGTTTGCACCAACTAAGGGTTTAAATTGGACATTTAAACACATTTACATGGCATTAAGCATTATTGCCATTCATTTACAGACTGTTGTACACGTCCACAATGCTCTAAGTAAAAAATACAATATACAAAATATTTCAGCGATTTTGTCAAAACAGTAGTCTAAATGTTTAGGGCTGGGTTGTGAAAACTGGTCGAATAGTCATTCATTTCGTGTTATTGAGCATTGACTTAGTGATTATGACATGAACAATGTCCAATGTCTGTGTGCTTGTACCTCAGGTATAAAACTGTGATGTTGTAGATTCAGTTCTGATTCTTGAAGCTGTACTTTGAAATAACTGTATAGTTATAGTGTGTGATTTTCTGTGAAAATATGGAGTGGAGATATCTTTGGGGTTTGCTTGCATTTCACAGCCTAATAAATCGTATGAAGTTCAATTGCAACTGCTTCTGCATGATGTTCTTCAGAACCAAAAATACCACAGGGTTTTTATTCTTTATGCATCCCCATTGAATGGACAGTCAATGTTGGAAACGTATCCACATTGTTTACCCGATGGTTCCTTGACTACTATAAAATAATTTAGGATTCAATCTTCTACACAAACAATGCCATTTTAAATAAAAAAAGGTTAACCGTTTGGGATGAACACAAAAACCAATGCCGGAGGAGATTAGTTTTTCACAAACATTTATTCATAAGTCCTTCAACTTTTTAATCAACATAAAAGGAACTCTAAAAAGGAAAAGGGTTCAAACACAAACACAAGATAACACATTTGATATACGGTTTGTTTAATTCAAACGGATGACAACTCCCACGGGAACCCAACCATTCCTCAACCTCCTACAAACTAGTGCAAAATGCAAAGAGATCTCACTGCACACAGTCGACATGTGTTATATGGTCTGTTAGTCACTTCAGAACAGTTTAATCAGGAATGAGTTTGCGTTCACAGGGTGAATTAGTAATAACGGCAAGGTGAGCACTGAAGGACTATGATAGACAGACACGGCCCAGTAACCTCACACTGCTGTAATCACAGAGAGAAGGGGCTCTCGTTTCAGCCAGGCTTTGCATACATCAATATAATACAAGTCTGGGACTAGGCCACGGGTCCTTACTCACCGAGTAGGACCGTCTACCGTGTTACCCTTCAGGGTTCTCTCTTCCTCGCTTGACAGAAGTTTCGACTTGAGATGGTATGAACAGCGCACGTGGTGGCGGACTTCGGTTACCTACGCACGCTTCGCCTGATCGAAAAAAAGAAAAAGCCAGAACCGATGGCAAGCGCATTTTAGCGACGTGAAGAATCCGAGCCATCCCTTGTTCAACCCTCCCTACACAGACAGCGCGCATGGACACTGAACTCGCGGCGTGAATGTAAAAATACTTTTAACGATAGGAATAGAAACGCCCGTCCGATGTCAATAGAAGCATTTGAAATGTTTTAAATTGCGAACATTTCTATAAAATGTTTTGGTAAATAAACATTTGGTATTTACAATTTTGTGGTTGTTAGAAGTGTCTATTTGCCTCTAACGGACATTTTTCTTTGTGCCTCGTCAGCCAAATGGGTTTCAGGGCTCATAGACTCAAGACTGGGACCACTAGTCTAGGATCAGATCCTCCTCCAGATCATGTCATGATACCCAGCACTATGTAAAAAGTTTCAACTGGTCTGAGACCAGCATTCAGGAGAATATCGAGACAGAAGCCCTTACCTAAGAAGAGGCAGTCTCACATTCAAACAGAGAGCCTTCCTTTTAAACTGAGAGAGAAAAAACGAAACTTCTCTGACTGGTCTGCTAAAATCCGAATAATACCAGTTTTGCAATGTTCTCGATTAACTGTTAGTCAAGCAGAGGTGTGGAAAAAGATGTCACGTGATCTAGTAGTCACCTCTTTCCCATGTCATGATTTCAAACATTCAAAGTACTAAGAGAGGACTACAGGCCGAGGAAAACGCTGCCAGGGTTCTGCCAGCCGTTCAGCCAGGAAATCTAGAGTCGGTAAGATATAGTAATAATAACCATATTCATCATCGTTACGGTTCGCTGCGGTTTATCTATTATCTATGAGGGGGGGGAGGGGGGAGTGGAGGGGGGTGGGGGGTGGAATCCAAAGAGCTGGTGCGTCAGTTGTCTTTCTTTTCGGGGTAGCTGGGGTACGGAGCGTAGGGAGGAGGCTGCTCCTGCAGGGGGGGAGAGAGAGAGAGGGAGAGAGAGAGGAAGAGGGAGGAGGGGAGAGGGAGAGAGTGAGAGGGGGAGAGGGAGAGAGAAAGGGAGAGAGAGAGGGAGGGAGAGAGGGGGGGGGAGGGAGAGAGGGGAGGGGGGAGAGTGAGAGAGGGAGAGTGAGGTAGAGAGGGGGGGAGAGAGAAAGGGAGGAGAGAGGGAGGAGAGAGGGAGGGGGGGAGGGGGGAGAGACAGAAAGGGAGAAAGAGAGGGAGGGAGGGAGAGAGAGGGAGGGGGGGGTGGGAGAGTGGGAGGGGGGGAGAGAGCGAGGAGTGGGAGAGAGAGGGGGGGAAGAGAGAAAGAGTGTTGAAAACACAATAACACTAACTGAGCTACCTCATACCGTACTAGCAGGTTACTGGGAGGGGATGTATTTGACGATGGTGTTCTGCTTTATCTAGTATTTCATGCTTCACACTGACAAACCGTCGAGTACCCTGACTGCACAACACTCGCACACTCGCTCCTGCTCTCTCTCACACACACACACACACTCATCCCAGTGAGAATGGCGTTCATTTACCATGGGCATGTAGACATTGTGGGGATTGCTGGGGTTGTAGTAGGCACTGCCTGCTGCCTCTGCTGCCTTGGCATTACCTGAGGTTCCAGGAGAGAGACAGAGAGAGAGAGAGAAAAGAGAGAGAGAGGAGTGAGGGAGAGAAAGAAATGGTTCAAATGACTGTCAGAAATTATTACTTGATGACATCTTTACGACAACAAAAAACACAACAATGATTGACAACCTACAAAGGAGACGAGCGAGAGAGGAGAGAGAGACAGAGAGAGAGAGAAGAGAGAGAGGGAGAGAGAGGACAGAGAGAGAGAGGAGAGAGAGAGAGAGAGAGAGAGAGACAGAGAGGAGAGAGAGAGAGAGAGAGACAGAGACAGAGACAGAGAGAGAGACAGAGAGGAGAGACAGAGAGAGAGAGAGAGAGAAACAGAGACAGAGACAAAGAGGAGAGAGAGAGACGAGAGAGAGAGAGACAGAGAGGAGAGATAGAGAGGAGAGATAGAGAGGAGACAGAGAGGAGAGAGAGAGAGAGAGAGAGAGGATGACGAGAGCAGAGAGGACAGAGAGAGACAGAGAGGAGAGAGAGACAGAGACAGGAGAGGTAAATAATAGAAAGCTGTTGTGTAACAGACACTCTGCCTCCAGACGATCCAAGGAGAGTCAGAATTGTAGTGGACTAGACCTTCACCCACCACTGCCTGTTTCAGTCCTGTTCACACACACACACACACACAACCAGGCGCCTTGACCCCCCCACACACATCCCATTGTGTGAGGGACAAGGTCATATCCTGCGTGGTTGAGGGAGGGTAACAGATACTGAGAGGGGGACTGTCGACGCGCGCGCGCCACGTGGAGCAGTGAAGACATCAGGCTCGTCTCGCTCCGTCCCGTCAGCTGACTCAGTCTGTGGAGGACGGATGAGATCTGACGGGGGCAGCGGTGCAGACGCACGGGGGAGCGAGGGGAGGCTGAGAGAGAGCAGAGAGAGAGGCACAGACAGACACAGACAGACAGACAGAGATAAAGAGAGAGAGAGAGAGAGACACCAACCTAGAGGGGGCGCTGTGGGAGGGGCAGCCCAGTTCTGGGGTGGTCCAGGGTACGGGGGAGGAGGGGCCATGTAGGCAGGGGCAGATGGGTACATTCCTGACACACAAAAGAGAGAAAGACCGAGAGAGAGAGAGAGAGAGAGAGAGAGAGAGAGAGAGAGGAGAGAGAGAGAGAGAGAGAGAGAGAGAGAGAGAAAGAAATCAGACCAGCGTTATCAAAATAGCCTAGCCCTACGGTGCTCGGACTGATCCTTTCTTGACATACTCAAAACAAAACACATGACGTGTCTAGACAGACGGGGTCTACCATGAATATCTTCATATCCCACGACACAGAGGGAAACATATAGGACATCTGCATATGACATACAGACATCATCTCTCAATATCAGGAGGGCCCCAAATGGCTTTAAGCTTGTATCAATATGACTTAAAAGGGGCATTTGACTCCAAATAAATGTTTACATGTTTTTCCGTTAATCCGCTAGGCGATATGTGATGATGATGAGTGATGGTTATGCATTATATAATTAGCATCTACATCATATCTTTAGGGGGGTTGAAGATACAGCTCGAGTACGACCAGGAGTAACCATAGTAACACTAGATCAAAAACAAACACACAAACAAATGGAGGGATTTCAGAGGTCACTCACCTGCGGCTGCTGTTGGGTAAGGATAGCCCATGTTGGCCGGTTGGGCAGGGGCGCCCTGGTAGAAACCATTCTGCTGTGGAGGGGGTGCGAAGGGGTAGCTGTTGGGCACCGCGGCGGGGCCCGTAGCCGTTCATCATCCCCGGTGAGGGATAGCCGTAGGAGGCACCGCCATTCTGGGCGGGCGGGGCGCGGGATGCTGAAGCACAGGAAGGGGAGAGAGGGACCGTTGGAGCTTCGATGGTGGCAGCCGCGCATCGAAATGTCCAAGACAACCCCACTGGTCCACAATACTATCCGTCCTCGGGAATGATGATGTCACGGGTGAGGGTCGTGACATCATCAGGAAATGGCGAAACATTGAGGCGGACGTGAGACCTACCGTTGGTGGCCAGTTTGAAGAGTTCCTGGCCCAGCTCGATGGCACCTCCGCTAGTGAAGGACATCTTGAAAGTTGCCTGGCCTTCCCAGCCACCTGGAACGACAGGATATGATGTCACTTAAAGCCAATAACCTAACGAGGCTGGCCCATGACAGAACCACGAGATCACCCTACATTCGTGGCCATACGTTTTTTGCTGGTTCAGTATTTGAGGAAAACATTTTCACATGTTTCTATAGAATACTGGAATACAATAATGCACATTTCATATTTTTTTAAGCTTTTTGGGGGCAAACATTTTCAATATGTGCAAATGGTCCCCTCTTCAATCTGCTCTTAAAATCCAATCAGAATGATAGAGTGATTTCACCTGGCTAGAACTAGTTCACACGTTCCCCTGTGCTGATGATATGACTTACTGAAATGACATTAGCAGTCATTCCATGCCCAGGCCCAGCAAGCTTTGCAAACACAAACTGTGCGTCGCTCCCAATACTTTTGGCCACGGCTCTACACCTCCAGGCCTAATCCAGCCTAGGAATGCAAGCTGAGGATCAGATACCAGTGTTTCTCACGAATGACTTAGACTGTGGCCACAGTCTAGGCCAGTTTGTCCCACCAGTCTCACAATAAAAAAAATACACTTCTCATAACAACATAAAAGATCTCCAAAGCAACCTCTTACCCCCAGTCTCTGTGGGCCTCTTACCCCCAGTCTCTCTGTGGGCCTCTTACCACCCAGTCTCTGTGGGCCTCTTACCCCCAGTCTCTGTGGGCCTCTTACCCCCAGTCTCTGTGGGCCTCTTACCCCCAGTCTCTGTGGACCTCTTACCCCCAGTCTCTGTGGGCCTCTTACCCCCAGTCTCTGTGGGCCTCTTACCCCCAGTCTCTGTGGGCCTCTTACCCCCAGTCTCTGTGGGCCTCTTACCCCCGTCTCTGTGGGCCTCTTACCCCCAGTCTCTTACCCCCAGTCTCTGTGGACCTCTTACCCCCGTCTCTGTGGGCCTCTTACCCCAGTCTCTGTGGGCCTCTACCCCCGTCTCTGTGGGCCTCTTACCCCCAGTCTCTGTGGGCCTCTTACCCCCAGTCTCTGTGGGCCTCTTACCCCCAGTCTCTTACCCCCAGTCTCTGTGGACCTCTTACCCCCAGTCTCTTACCCCCAGTCTCTGTGGGACCTCTTACCCCCAGTCTCTTACCCCCAGTCTCTGTGGGCCTCTTACCCCCAGTCTCTTACCCCCAGTCTCTGTGGACCTCTTACCCCCAGTCTCTGTGGGCCTCTTACCCCCAGTCTCTGTGGGCCTCTTACCCCCAGTCTCTGTGGGCCTCTTACCCCCAGTCTCTTACCCCCAGTCTCTGTGGACCTCTTACCCCCAGTCTCGGCAGACACGGTCCCTCGGATGTAGTTGGCAGCGAAGACAGGCTGCTCGATGCTGCAGCCCTTCATCAGGTAGTACGGGAACATCACAGACCCCAGGCTGTCCTTGGCATTACTGGACACAAACACCAGCTGAACCGGAGGGAGGGGGAGCGAGAGGGATGGAGGGGCAGGGAGGGAACGATGGAGGGAGGGAGAGAGGGAGCGGGGATGAGAGGGAGGGGGAGGCAGGGAATGATGGAGGGAGGGGAGGAGGGAGAGAGAGAGAGAGGGAGGGGGCCAATATGTTTAGCTTGACATTTAACGTCCCAAAAAGACCATGCATGCACACGCACACGACTTGTCCCAGATACATAAACCAAGACAGAAGCAAGCAGGCAGGGCTTACTCTGTATGGAGTGAGGTAGACAGTCCCCTTCTTGGTACCTTTCAGGACATCGTTTTTACCGGTCACATCGCTGAAGGACAGCTCCACATTCTTGCAGTCCCTCAGCACACTGTTCACATGGTAATATGGACTTGTTACTACACCAGTTGTACAGAAGGGACTAAACCTGTTGTCTCATATTGAAACCTTTCAAAAGCGTTCACAGCTAGGCAAACACGCACATTTGTCAATAAACATTGCCATATCAGGAAATTATAAAACGGACAATTCCCAGATGTACCCATGCAAGCTTACGGTTGAAAGTGCTTGGCAAATTAATTGCCCAATCTTCCAACCACAACATCCCACAAACTAGCCAGTCACTAGTAAAAATGACAGTAGCCCTACCGCAATATCATGGGTGTTTACTGTTTAATAGATAATAACAAGCATACCAATCTTAAACAGCCAAGTCACGAGGGCGTGGATGCCATAAGTTATAGTTCTGTTATGTGTATAGTTTGCCAGCTACAACTGTAATAGCTACTGTACTGTAGGCAGTGTAGGTACGCAGCCAAGCTAACTCGAACAGGCCCAAGTCTATGGACTTTAGCTAGCCTATGTGGCTAGCTACCTATCGTATTAAAAAATACATATTTCACTTAATTCACTTAAACTAAAAACATCAAGCCATATTTGTCAGATCAATGTTGTAGACAGTACCTAGATGCCGTAGTTTAGTTGCTAACATCTTAAGCCAGAAAACTACAACCATATAGCTAGAGAGCAAGCTTAGCTGATGCTAACTACAATGACGAGTTCGCGACACTCCAACTAACTAGACGTTTAGACTAGCTACGGCGCGTACTGTACTAACAAGACAGGTTGCCACGAACTGTAAACAAACGAAATATGCTTTCAAGTATTCTTTACCTTTCGCCGTTGTTGATTAAAACGCCCCCGTTCTGAGAATGATTTCGATTCAAAGCCATGTTGACAAACAGAGGTCTAGATAGCTCTAGCGCAGATGGCAGCTGAACAACCCCAAAAGCCCCGAGCTGTTACGTCACACGATCAGCTGTCTCGTGACTTGGAGGTATTTTGTTTGGTAATTCTGGACTGTCAACAAAATGTTATGAGTAACTCTTGTGTTATGTACCAAAGGAATTTGTCATGTTGTATTATGTTCGTTTTGTGTTTGATTATACATCTTCGCCTGTTATGTTTAGTATGGTAATATAGTTCTGGAACCACCAGGTGATAATAACGTTAATCTGTTAGAGTTAGTGTTAGACCTGTAATGTTTTGTCATTAAAACGTGCGTCAAGAGGCGCACCTCAGTAGGAGATGTAATTGAGCCTTCATAAATAGAGCAAATGGATCAAATAAAACGGTATATCACTTCGGACACATGTACCTGTTACTTACAGGATCACAAATCTCGTGCGACTTCATCGTAGTCGCCTGTTGCCAGATTGCGAAAACGCTACACAGCCAATAATATATGCTAAATAATTTGCCTGCTAATCAGTCGCTAAAATTTCAGTTTATACAAACAAAACATGCACTCCATTTCACAAAACGTGTTTTTTGTCATATTAGCATTCTTATCGCCAAAACTCACATGCCAACCACTTGCTGACTTCAACCCCCCTGAACAAGGAGCTCGTGTCCTGCCTCGAGTCACTTGTACAAGCCAACGAATACATGCAGTTTTTGGTCCACTGGTTGGTCCCAATCTGTACATCAGAGGTAAAACAATTGCATTTAAATCCGTTTTTAATAGATTAATTCTACACATGTTATTGTCCTTACACACGCACGTGGTTTTGCCCTTTGTTGGCCTTAAGGTGGCTTGTAAATTGTAAACAAAGAAAATTGTTCCTGTCACTCACATCTTCAGACAAGACTGGGAAACGCGTGCGAGTGCCTAAAACCAAAGAACACTGTGGGGTGAAGAGAGGCAGATCAAAGAGTGATGATGTCTCATTCTTCAGTAGATACGACAGCTGTTACGTCCAAGTTGAGGTAAATCCCAACGGTTTGACTAACAGCAAGGGTTCGTTTCCAAGTGTGTACTCTCCGGACTCATTCTATTTTCCAATGTTATCAGCCTGTGTCGTCTAAATTTCTCTTAACAATCTCTAACCTCTTAGACCCAGGCCTTGGCCACCATCTGTATGGACATACGGATTTGTGGAGTCACTAACCTCTGCTTTTTAAAGGATGACATGGTTGTGGTGTCCCTGGAAGTCCAGTTGATTGCAGAGGAACAGTGGCACAAGGTCACCCTCAGCTGTCCTCTACTCCCTAAGAAGGGTCTGACCTCCAGCACTCCTCCCCCCTGTGAGTATGCTGCTAACGCATCTTCTCAGAATTGCCATTGTGGTACTAATGGCTGGCAGGCTACTCACAGACCAAGGCGACAGGTGAATCTCCAGAGTCTTGTCTAGTACATGTAGTAATCCAAAAAGAATGTTCAAAGCAGTCCTCGAACACTAAAGTCAACTCCATGGTGACTGGGGAAGTATTCATCTGAAAGGTGGGAGAGTCCAACATGAATAGAGATGTATTTAAAGGTCAATCACATGCTATTCAGTAGACCGTAGCCTCAACATAACAATAATTCATTCAATCAATTATCTCATGAGTTTCCAGCCATTAGGTGTACAGAAAACCGTTGCAATGAGATGTCTTACAGAGGGGTCATCTGTAGACGCATCCTTTCTATGATCTTGGTGGCCCTCTTGTACAGCACCACTTAGGGAGTGTGGCATTGAGAGAGCCCTGCAAGTGGCCTGTGGACCCCAGGCTGTCTCTGCCGATGCCTGTCTCATAATGGACTGTTGCTACAACGCTCAGGACTCGACCTGTTACTACAGGATGAATGGTATGATTGTTTTGATCTTTGCGTTGACATTTTACTACACATAGGTGTGCTAGGTGCTGAATTGGATCCTGGATGGGGATTACAAAAAAGGAAAGGGTTAGCAGGTTGTGTATTTTAATACTGTGGTGTCATAGCCAGAAAGCCAGACACTCACCAAACTGAGGTAGAAAACATGTTCCCATACCTTCAGTACTCACAGCCAGTTTGACTATCTGTGGAGAGTTTGGGGAAAACAATCGTAAGCTTGCCTTTTATTAGTCCTCTCTCTTTGCCTTCAGCCTGCTCACAGGACGGCCATTTTGTGTTCTGGGTGAGGGCGTCCGACTCTGACCCCTGTCTCAATACCGGCAGCTTAGTGGTCAAGGACCAGCCTCGGTGCGTTCCTGTGGTGACCACATCAGACACAGCCGTCTTCAAGGTCGGCATGACGGACTGTGGAACTAAGATGAAGGTGAGGCTAGTAATCCGCCTGGCCTATGCACTAAATATCCCTGAAAATGTATTTCGAGGAGTAGAGCTTGATAGGAACATGATGTTTAGGTTGTTCCTTTGACGCCATGCGTTTGGTATTTCCAGGTTGAGGGAGATCTGATTATCTATGAAGTGGAGGTGGAGGAACCGCTGAAGGATGCTTCTGAGAGAGACGCCAGCTTCAGGTGCCGTTGGTGTCAAACCCTCTTGTCTTTCTGTGGATGTTGGACTTGGCACTTCATTGTTTTCAGACTAAGACATGTTTCTGATTCAATATGAAAGTGGGACTGTGACATAATACACAGACAAGGTGGGGGGGGGCTTATCCTCCAGAGGTGTGACCATGAGATGTTTTTCATATCTATTGCTTTAAGAAACTGCACCCTTGTGTTATCTTCAGGTCATTCTGACCCATCAGTCATTGTGACCCACCAACGTTACCTCATACAAAAACAAAGTGAAGCATTTTTCTTAAACCGTTGGGCTGTCTTAGACCCCACATTGCGAAGGTTAAAAGAAAATGCGTTGTCATGCGACCCGAAGGCAGCACAAGGGTTAAAACGTAAGGTTTTGGATTAGGTTTTTAATTGTTAATTTGTTTGTGATTGTTATTGTAAATGATGTTGTAGGATCGTGATTGTAATACACTGTCGCGCTTTGAGTAAAAGAAAGACATGACAAATCAAAAATATTATCAGTGTTATTATCATCACACATGATGCAGGCAGAGTGAGATAGCTGGTCAACTGACAAGTTCGTCATCTCGGCGACATCGTCCCCGCTGCAGTGATGTCATCTTTTTGTAGTTCTTTTTGTACTTCTCCAATGATTCCGGGGCTTTCCAGTCTGCAGGTTCAGTGTCAGTACGAGGCATCACATGCCCAGAAGCAGAAATACCTGCGCTCCTTGAATCCCACCAACCCCCCGGCGGTTACAGGTCTCGGGATGGTCCAAGTCCAGATGAGAATGGCCACAGGTACTGTCCAATCATCCCAATGTCCTTCCAGGTAAGAGAGATCCTAGAGGGCCTCATGTCCTTTCAGGTAAGAGAGATCCTAGAGGGCATCATGTCCTTCCAGGTAAGAGAGATCCTAGAGGGCCTCATGTCCTTTCAGGTAAGAGAGATCCTAGAGGGCATCATGTCCTTCCAGGTAAAAGAGATCCTAGAGGGCCTCATGTCCTTCCAGGTAAGAGAGATCCTAGAGGGCCTCATGTCCTTTCAGGTAAAAGAGATCCTAGAGGGCCTCATGTCCTTCCAGGTAAAAGAGATCCTAGAGGGCCTCATGTCCTTCCAGGTAAGAGAGATCCTAGAGGGCCTCATGTCCTTCCAGGTAAGAGAGATCCTAGAGGGCCTCATGTCCTTCCAGGTAAGAGAGATCCTAGAGGGCCTCATGTCCTTCCAGGTAAGAGAGATCCTAGAGGGCCTCATGTCCTTCCAGGTAAGAGAGATCCTAGAGGGCCTCATGTCCTTCCAGGTAAGAGAGATCCTAGAGGGCCTCATGGAGGTGCACACGCCAGGCCGTGAGAAGCCATCAAGGAGGTGCTACTTAACGCTGTGAACTACAGAGAAACACGATTAGCTATTAGCTTGCAGCGCAAGTGAACAGAACATCCACCATCACACAATGAACTCGACCCAGAGTCTAAGACTGGGCCTCTCACTCTCATATCACCTATGGGCCGGTCTATGTTTGATATTTCCGCCATTTTGGGGGGGGGTGTTTATTTGTCATTTTTAGACGAGTCCTTCACCTCCTTCTTTACTGGGGAGCAGCTGCCTCTGACGGTGCCCCTGGAGAAGGCTGTGCACGTGGAGGTGTCCATCGACACCCCGGTCCCCGACCCCAACCTCTCCCTGCGTTTGTTGGACTGCTTCGCCTACCCAGCCTCCAGACACTCCATCTGGACTCTTCTCTATGACGGGTGACTGGAAGTGGCGGGGTGGGGGGCATGTACCATCCACTGTGTTAACTCACTTCCAGAGGCCCATGTTTTTGTTGTGTTCTAGTATGAAATGGCCCCGTAGCTTTCTTACTCTGTAACGGATGGCGAGGCGACTCAGTGAGTTTTCTGTGGTTTTGTCTCTCCGCTGCCTCCCCCCCTGCCAGGTGTCCCGATCCCCAAGACGACATGAAGAGCTCCATCTTCGAGAGCCCAGTTGGGAACACCACCTCCCAGGTGACATAGCTGAATCAAGCGTCCTCTACGTCGGAAGGGGTGCGAGTCTTACTTGAATGAGCTTCAAACAGGCCCGAAGCTTCTTAATGCGTTTGAGTGCGCTCGCTGGTCGCTGCACATTCTAGGCGAATGTGTTCACAACTGCAAAGAAGAAATGGTCACGGGAAACCTTTTGGATCACAAACAAAGAAAGGGATGTGTGTAGACCCCTTGTTTGAATCAGGCCTTTCTCCCCCCTTTGATGTCCGTCCACAAGCTCAAGGCCAGTGTGCCTGGGCCCCTGTCCAAACCTCCAGCTGCAATCATCAACATACCGTGCTCTCTGTCTCTGCTTCCACACACGCCCATGTGACGACCAGTCCTACCTTTTTAGTTTTACTTGACATACACACACACACACCATATTCATGTGCACATTTCTCTTCTCAGGTGCAGGTCCGGAGGTTCAACGTCCACACTTTCGCCTTCCTGGACCCTGAGACAGGGTCAACGCAGTTCGGAGGAGGTACTAGTTGACATGGAGGTTCAATTTTTTGACGTCCAATCTATTCTTTCATTTTTGGATGGTCTTACTGAACCATTAGCAATATAGCAATACAACCAGTAGCAATATAGCCAGTTGACTGAAACCTGTTCAGTTTTGCAGACAGTTTGCTGTTTCCTTGTCCGTCCAGTTGTTACTGTTCACTTGGGTATGGTTGCATGTACTCTGTACTGGATCTGCTGGAATTCTAAAGTGCTTGAATACTTTACAACAGAGGTCAAGTACAGAGAACTGTACTGTGTTGTTGACACCATGCCGTTACCCAATCAGGCTTGGGCTGCTGCTACACTGGTCTGTTAAGTGTGTTCATATCCCTCAAATCCAATGCCTTATCATAAGTCCATATTTATAATTTACTGACTAAATGTTTCATGGTATAAAATGATTCCCTTATCCCTGTCTGAACATTATTCTTTTTTCTCTACAGATACTGTCTTCATATCTTCATTTATTTTCTCTCCATTTAATTCTCTCCCTTAAATATTCCTTCTCTAATTTTGTCTCTGTCTTAACACCATAACTAAACCATATCAACAATCTAATTTCTCTTTTTTGTCTTGGGACTACCGTCTCTGCTAAAGTGGGATCAGTCTGAAGTAGTACAAAGTGTAAACGGACATGTTCCATCTCTGCTTTCTAGATGTTCTTCTACTGCTGGGTGGAGATCTGCCTCAAGGACATGAAGTGTGAACAGAGATGCTCCATCACCTGTGAGTGCCGTTCCCATGGCGACACACCTGTGCGCGCCGCTCCCATGGCGACACACTGAGAGGAGTAGACTCCTTCCCGCTCCGTCAGACATGCACGGATAGGCGAAAGCCACGTGAACCAAACCCCACGTTTTCACCCGCGTTATCTCAGAGAGCACCTCGAGGGTGGGCAGGAAGAAGGCAGTCTCGAGTTGATCCTCTATCCTTATGTTCCGCTTGGGGAACCGGCCCTGTGTGTCGGCTTGTTGTTCTGGATCAGTCCTGTCGGTGTAACCATGTCTTGACCTGTGTTGCTCAGCGTATGAGGAGGAACCACAGAGGAAGAGGAGGGAGGCAGGAAGTCAGCAGGTCCAGCTGCTCTCGTTTGGCCCTCTGCTGTTTGCCGAGAACACCGCTGGACCCGAGTAACAGCCATGAACTCGATACAGGACTTCGATACAGGTACTGAGATGCTGTGTATGCTCGGGGAGTGAGATGGTGTGGAAAGGGACGCGTCGACATGGTACAGAGTACATGTTTCAAAGACTCCTATGTCGTTGTCTTGTGTCTGTCTGTCCTCTCGTTCAGTCTTCCTGGCATCCGGCTACACACTTTGGGTCGTTTCTCCTGCCGTCCTGTTTGTCCTCTTCTGTGGCTGCTGGAGGACACGGAGACGCGATGATCCCAGCCAACACACCGACCAAATCCAAATAAAGCTTGTTTAATGACGTTTTCAAGTCTAACTTCTATTTAATAAAAATATGGTTAGCTAGGTACATAAATCCTAGTTTCAGACATGTTAGGAAGGCTTCCCGCCTTCAGCATGATTACATCTATGATTGTCGCACAGGCATACGAGTCATACTAAGAGACGTTTTGTGACTTTCACTAGAAGATTAACTTAGATTTATTGTAGACAAAACAGTTGGGTGACTTGGTTTTAAGAAATGAACAAGTTATTCAGTAAGGCCGGAACTTCCTCTGTGCTCTCAGGACAGCGATTCTCTGCTTGTCCTCTTCAAACTTTTTCCTCAATTCTGCAATGTCTGAAAGAGAAATAGAAAAGTTTACACAACTGTAACATATTTCCTTTAAAGACCACAATCAGTGAGATGCGATGACGTAACTGCCAGTTTATAGTGCTGCTTTCCCAACATGTTACCACGACAACTCACGTTCTTTCTGCGTGTTCCTGTGCTGCCAGGTGTAGAAGTTGACCAGCTCCTTCCTCTTCCTCTTCCTGGTTTCTTTATGCAACGCCTTCTGGTTGGCCAGCTCGCTGTGGGGGCGGGCCTTGACTCCGCGGCTTCCTCTCGTGACCTTCACCCAGCCCTCCTCGTCGTTCTGTTGCTCCTCCGCCTCTTTCTTCTTAAGCTCCGCCTCCTGAGAAGAACACGCATCAGACACGGGTCTCTCTGCTGCCGTGAGGCGACCAATGAGTTCAGGAGATTTAAACCCTGCAGTCAGAACGAGGCCCGTCTCTTACCTCCTCTTTCCTCTTGTCATAGTCCTGCAGGAAGGAGTCCACTACTTTCTGTAGTTTGTCCGGCTGAATTAACGCCTCTCTGTACTGGTCGACCCATTCTGTAAAAACATGTTTTGTTATTAGAAAAGGGGTGTACACGCCGATTATAGTTTTGCAACACTAGGTAAAAGGGGCGCTGCTTTGTACGCACTCTGTATGCCTGTTTTCACGGGCTGCTGCTCTGTGGAGACGACCAATGCGACGTCATGGGGGTGGGACTTGGCTGCTGCTACACTGCTGGCGTTGTCGAAAACAACATAACCCACTTTGAACCCCTGGAAGAGATGAAGAAAGAAGGTGGCAAATGTTGATGGAGACACGCAGCCCTCGTCTGTTCTGTTGGTGCAGATTGTGTTGTCCTGTTTGCATGGTTTAATAAAATGAAGGCACAACAATGTAAGAGTGAGAGAAACTGACACAGGAGAGCCTACAAAGCAAGCTGGATTTTCAATATGGCCGGTGTCATCAGTGTCATGGTTTGTTTAGAAACGTGCCTGCTTCTGTGCTGGTGTGAAGTACTTGGACAGCTTGGGCCCGGCGTGCTCTGAGGAGCCTGGCTTGTCCCTAAGCTCCACGGACTCAACCGGGCCGAACTGAGAGAACAGCTCCTTCACGATTGGCTGGCGGACAGAGAAAGGCAAAGGTAGGTTTGGTGGATACAGAAAGGTTTTCCATGGAAAATAATCATGGCTCCCTTTTGGAAGGGGATATTGGCAAAGACTAGTGTATCATTCATGCTCTTGTAGTCAAAAGTTGTGCTGGCGGAGTGGAGACGTATCTACACAGGCGTGAAATAGTTACCTCTGAACAATATGGAGGAATGTTGACGGCAAACAGTGTTTTATCGAAAGGTCTTTGTGAAGTCTTCTCCGCTCGCACTTTGTGCTCTTTAACAAACACGCTGTGGCGCGCGGTGCTGTCGGGACTGTACTGCAGGGAGAGTACTAAAACACACCAGGTGGACAGTTAAGCACAAAACACACCTCTGGATCAGTAAGAGAACAAATTAAAGCCACTTTGAAACACTACAGATGACACATTTTGAATGAATGATCAAGTTATCGACATCCGTTAACAGACGACATCCAAAAAAGAAAAAGGCTCCGGCTAGCCTAGCACTAGTTATATCTTACATCCTTTCAGCATTAGGTTTACACCGAAAACTTTAATACGACCACAAACTATAAGGAAATTGAAGGCGTTTTTCAGCCAAGCATGGGCTGCTGTAAATAAACAATTTAATTCAATACAAAAATGTTATGGTTACCTGTAAATCCTTCTGGAATAATGCAAGCCTGGCTGGCATGTTTCGTCTTGGACGGGGCCATCTTTGTTGTGAACTTTCACACAGGAAGTACAATGACATTTGGTCTGCAGTTCCTGTTTGAATCTCCTGCGTACCAGACATTCTCTGGTACCAGGCTCTGCTGCGTACGGTCTCTCTAAATGCTTTTCTGTTCATATGTTTGACCGTAAAACGTCAAAAAATGTATAGTTTTAAGCATTGTAAACTTCACCAAAAGTTTGTCATGTGGCATTTAAGCACAGTACACCATTTATATCCATCATGTATTAAACATACATTTCAAATAAGAATCTGACACGTTTTCTTTACAAAGCGACATATTTAATGCCGGAAAAATCACTTGTACAGAGATCTGTCCTCACTACCATATCTTCCTTATGACGGACACACACACAGCAGTAGTAGAAAGAGTAATTTACTGACAGTTGTTCAACATAAATTTGAGAGTAAACTTGCATGACTTCTACAACTGCTCCAACACCAATCACCAAGTCAAATAACAATCACAAAAGAAGGACAGGACCATTTGAGTGCCACGAAGCAGCGGAAGATGGCAAACCAATGACCAGAGTTATGATATACAAGCATTTGTACAGTTATGTTTAAACTCACAACAAAAGTGGATTTACACCCAGTAACATTTGGCTGTGTACCGATCTTGTTGCTTGTGGTTCACGGTGGGAGGGTAAGTCAAAGAGAGGGCCTACGTCCAAAACAATCATGATTTCTAAAAGGATGGCGTTCAATGTGAACTAGTTGAACAGGGAACGCAAACCATGTGACCAAAAATTGAAATGACTTTTGAAAAAAACTAAACAATCCCCAACGACAACTTTATATTTCCCCTTCCCTCCAAAATGTATTACAACTATGAACCGACAAAAACCCAGCTCAAACCCAACTTGGTCCATTCAGGGTTTACGCGCATGAATAAAACATTAAGGAGTTGCAGCTCTGAAAACCTAAATGACAAGATGGACTGTTTCAAAGCTATGGATGATGGACCAGAATGTGGGTTTATTGGGGTAATATGTCCGTAAAATTAATTTGCACTATTACTGGTTTACTGTCTTTGCGCCAGTTGGAGAAAAAATAAAAATAAAAACGGTGTGTGCATACGGAGCATGTTTCACAACATTTCATGGGATCTGAGAGTGAATGTCGTCGTCTGCGCGCGGGCTGCGACGCTAACCGTGCTGTAGCGTGTCTATATCTTGATGCGGAAGGCGGTGGCCTGTGAGCTGGACTCGGTGGTGGAGGTGGACTGGGTGGTGGACTTGAACAGGGCCTTGAGGATGGTCTGGGGGTCCACCTCCGGCGTGGGCTGGGAGGAGGCCGGGCGGCCCCCGGGGCGGGACAGGGAGGCTGGGAGGCCGTCTTTCCTGGCTCCGCCGCTGCCGGGAGTATCACTCAACCTCCTGAGAGAGAGAGAAAGACAGAGGGGGGGTGGGGGGGGAGAGAGAGACAGAGAGAAAGACAGGGAGGGGAGAAGAGAGAGACAGGTAGACATACAGGGAGACAGAGAGAGAGACGGGGAGAGAGACAGAGAGGGGGGGGGAGAGAGAGACAGAGAGGGGGGGAGAGAGACGAGAGGAGGGGGGGGGAGAGAGAGACAGAGAGGGGGGGGAGAGAGAGACAGAGAGGGGGGGGAGAGAGAGACAGAGGGGGGGGAGAGAGAGACAGAGAGGGGGGGGAGAGAGAGACAGAGAGGGGGGGGAGAGAGACAGAGAGGGGGGGGAGAGAGAGACAGAGAGGGGGGGGAGAGAGAGACAGAGAGGGGGGGAGAGAGAGACAGAGAGGGGGGGGGAGAGAGAGACAGAGAGGGGGGGGTTCACATATTTAAAATCCAATATCGAATTCCAAACAGAGGGAAGGTGACAGAAAAACATAAAAAAAGACACTTACAAAAGAATGGGCTGGTCTGACGTGATGACGTTTCCCTGCATGTGAAGATTGCACTTCATTGGCTGGCCTGGGGAGCAAAAAGCAAAAGGAGATTGACCACAATATACTCCAACTGGTCACATCAAACGCTGTACAAAGTACCGTCCTTAGTTCTAATAAACAGCTCTGCATGATTTAAATTCATGAAATAATAATACAATCCTATCTGCCCTCCTGTGCATAAGACCCTTTAGCCCTTATGTGGGTCAGCATTCTGGATCCCAGTAGGGGTGCTCTGGGTAAAGGCCCTCCGACCTGCCCCCCCGGCACTCACCGTCCAAGCAGCGGTTGTTGTACTTCCTGTAGGCGCTCACGGCGTCCTCCTTCCGCACAAACACCACCTCGGCCACGCCCACCTTCACCAGCCGCGCTCGCTTCAAGGCCCCGCACACGCAGAACAGCTCCTGTAGACAGACGAGTGGACACACACAGATAAAAGGTTAGTTGGCCTGGATGTCTCACACTGTTGAATCCTCGGCGGGCCTGCTGCTGGCGCAGGGAGCCGCGGTGACGTGCATCTAAAGGGGGAGAGGAACTGAGCGAGAGAGAGGCCCCTGAGCGTGAGGGGCTGAGCGTGAGGGATGGGGGGGGCTTGGCTCACCACTATGTCCTCCTCAGTGACGCGCGGGTGCAGGTTGTTCACCGTGATCTTGGTTCCTTCCAGAGGGCTGAAGGAAGGCTGGGAAGAGGGAAAACAAGAAGCACACCGGTCAAACTCCAAACAACAACAACAACATTGGCTTCATCTAAGCAAGCGAGCACAGGTGATGCACAGGAAAAAGCCAAGCTGGATTTTTACACCGACACAGCATCATAAAGTCACACCCCTAGGAAAATCACCACAGCCTGTATCCCTCTTCTAGTAGGGCAACACAAGACATGCTCTTTTGCCCCTTCCTAGTCTCCAACATCCTACCCCAGTCTGTAGCCAGCCCTTCTCTGTGGTAGTCACCGTTGGTGACCTTATGTAGTGACATAACGGTGACTGTGGAGGGCCGGAGGGCACCACAGCCAGGGAGGCGTGCTGGTGTCGGGACACTGACCTGGGGGGGAGTGGGTGGGGAGCTGGCCTCCCTGGGTGCCGTGGCCTGCTGGAGGGTCCTGGAGACGGGCTGGGCGGCGGCGGCGGCCACGGGCCTGGAGGCGCCCCCCAGCGCGGGGGCGGGCCTGGCGGGGGCCACGGGGGGCGGGGCCCGGGGGGCGGTGTAGGCGTCGTTCTTCACCACCTTGGTGATGGGGCCGGACATGGAGAAGGTGGAGCCCAGGGTGCCGGGCTGACGGAGGGAGGGGAGGACAGGAAGGTCAGCGGGGCACGGAGGGGGATGACGTCATACATGGATTCGTTTGTGTCCCCAAAAAGGGCAAATGGTTCCGCAGCATGACCAGCATACAGACAAAACTATTCATCCCTACTAGCTACTACCCCTGCTCCCCCTCCACACCCACATGTAACAGAGAAATAGCAGTGGGAATGATAGGCTTTGGCAGTGTATGTGTGTGTGTGTGTGTGTGTGTGTGTGTGTGTGGTGTGTGTGTGTGTGTGTGTGTGTGTGTGAGAGAGAGTGTTTGTGTGTGTGTGTGTGTGTGTGAGATGTGCTGAAACGCTAACTGAAAGGTAGAGGCACAAACAGTGCTGCTCACCCGTGACTGCAGCACATTGTTGGTCGTGATCTTCATCTGTTTACTGAGGATGACGTCCTCGTTGCCTGAAAGAGACTGAGAAAGGTTTGGGAGAGGGGGACAGGACAACAACTTGAAAATCACTGTGTGGAATGTGAAAAGGCATCTACAGGTGTTCCCATGTTGGGAGAACCTTTCAGTGTGGGGTAGGGTGAGGGGGGAAAACACAAACACATCTCATCTTTACCTCGGCTCCCCTGCTCGGCATGTTGACTCGGCCGCCGCTCGACATTCCTACCGGCCTTTGCTGTGGACAGAGAACGAGGGCGTTAGCACGAGGCACTGAGCAGGCTCCGGGAACAGGCTCTAGATAACACCGTTAACCCGCCTGTCCGCTACAGGGGGGGGCGGGCAGCGGCTTCCCATTCATCCTCAATGAAAGCGGGCGTTGACGCTGCTCGCGTCTGTAACCACTAAGCAGCTCGGGGCAGGAGAGCTGAACTACCACAAGCTGCTCTCTGGATCATCAGGGCAGGAGAGCTGAACTACCACAAGCTGCTCTCTGGATCATCAGGGCAGGAGAGCTGAACTACCACAAGCTGCTCTCTGGATCATCAGGGCAGGAGAGCTGAACTACCACAAGCTGCTCTCTGGATCATCAGGGCAGGAGAGCTGAACTACCACAAGCTGCTCTCTGGATCATCGGGGCAGGAGAGCTGAACTACCACAAGCTGCTCTCTGGATCATCAGGGCAGGAGAGCTGAACTACCACAAGCTGCTCTCTGGATCATCGGGGCAGGAGAGCTGAACTACCACAAGCTGCTCTCTGGATCATCGGGGCAGGAGAGCTGAACTACCACAAGCTGCTCTCTGGATCATCAGGGCAGGAGAGCTGAACTACCACAAGCTGCTCTCTGGATCATCGGGGCAGGAGAGCTGAACTACCACAAGCTGCTCTCTGGATCATCCACAAGACCCGTTAGGCCGAGAGGGAACTCGACGAGCCCAGTTTGATTTCCGAGGCACATTGTAAGAGAAACGAAGGATGTAACTTTTATACTGCATGACAGGAACACGGTGTGGAAATATTTCCTACCTAATAATGGATTATGAAATCTGCTCTGGCGTGCAAGATGGATATGAAACACTCAAAGCCTCCCTCCCAGTTTCATCCACAACCCCTGATAAACAATGTTAGTTCCTTGAACTAAATATCACCCGTAGGAAGGATACTACATAAGCTAGACAGCTGCTACGCACGCAGTGGAGGAGAATTCTCACCAACGTTGAATAAAGAATCATGCATGAACACTAGATTCTAGACAACTCTGAACCAAGAATAAAACGATTGGACCTTCTTTAAATCCGACGACTGAACTGTGCACTTCCTGAGAGAGATTGACCCTAACCCACATTTGTAAAAACAACAATTGGTGACCAATTGACCAAATAGATCAGCATCCCCCCCCCCTCCATGGGTCATACAAGATTCCCCAAACTCCCTTCAGGGCCAGTGGTCAGCCCACCTGGATGGTTTTGGTGATCTTCATAGGCTGGATCGCCGCTCCCTGGGCCTGGCCACCGAAGCTCCTCTTCAGGCTCAGCCTATCGCGGGCGTCCATCATCCTGGCGGGGGCGCCCCCCCCCCACTTGCAGCGTCAGCCCTCGTGTGTTCAGGCCCTGGGGGGCGGGGCTGAACTGCCTGGCGTTGCCGTTATTGGTGGCGGTAGCAGCGTGGATCTGGATCTGCTGCATGTGGGCGTGTAGGTGGGCCGCCGGGCCGGGTTGGGGCGTCTGTGGCGCCGGCTGGAAGGGGTTCTGGGCCTGTTTACGGGAGTTGATCATCTGGCGGGCGTCCTGGACGCCGCCCCCGGCCCCGCCGCCTCGGCCGCCGCGGATTTTGAAGCGGGCGTCTTTCTGGCCGATCTTCTGTCGGGCGTCCGTCACCTGGAACCCTGCGGAGGAGAACGGGAGGCGGTGACGAAGAGGGGGTTAGAGAAGCAGACTCCTTTTTGAGAGATGCGTTCAAACTTTTGATGGAGAGATTGTCATTTGTGTCAAATTAAAAAACAATGACAATATGGGAATATGGAAACATCATGGTGACATCCAGCATTTCGAGAAAACAAAATATATTTTGGGTAAACCGTTTATCTAACAGGGAAGAAATGCACCATACCTCAAATTTACAAGACACTTAAAGTTCTTCTTTCTCTAATTCACACTCCACAAACATATCAGACTCGGCAATCCCTTCTGTCATAGATGCAAGGTATCACGCTACAAAACATGTTTAAACCAACCATTTGAAGAACGTGCATTTTGCATTTGCTCATTACCTTGAGCGTTTTTCCATGGGCTGTTCAGGGTGAGACGACAGCGTAGATTAACCTACGTTTCTAATACTGCTATATTACAATCGTCACCACTTTTCTCAATTATCTTGACCCGCGGTTCGAAAGGTCAATTTGGTCAGTACCTGCTCCTGCACCGCCACCAAGCCTTTGTCTGGCATCCCCCATCCCAATCTTCTGTCGGGCATCGAACGTCCTCCCGATTCCTGCTGCTCCCCTGCCGAACATTGTCCTGAGTTGGGAGTTAAGATCTGGTTAAGATTTGGGGGGTTACAACCGTGTTAACCATGGGCGGAAACGTTAAGGCCTACCTCATTCAATAACATAATATCTGTAGCTAGCTGGTCAGACACACATGACGCTTGTTTATGTTGCTTCACCTTAGCTACAATGGATTCACTAGCAATAACTAGACAGATACTGTTGCTGTATTATGAGCAGTTATACTTAGCCTTACAGCTAACTAGCTAGCTACATTGACTGGCCACAACGTCTTTATCTACTACTACCAGTTTGGTAGCTAACTTTGGCCAAGTTACGTAGCCCGGTCGTCTACATCGACGGAGAACCAGCAAGCTGGCAAGAAGACGTTTGTTTGACTAGTATGAGTGCGTTAGGCGGCGAAGGACAAAACGACATCAACGCACACCAACAGAGAAAGCTAGCAGATGTTGCTAGTATTGCTAGCTAGCAGTGCTAGCTATTATAGCTAACACAAACACTGAACAGTCAGCCATCGATAACGTTAGCACTAGCTCGTGAACTCGGTTTCCAGGGGAAATATTTTCATTTGCGATCGCGAAATTAAAGTTTTTTGCGTCTAATACGGGCTAAATAATACACATAATTAGCAAGATGTACCTTTTCACAGTGGGTCCTTTGGTGTTCAATCCGCGTCGGCGTATCACTTCGTCTAAAGATAAATCTGCCATCTTCTTTGACTAACTCATGCGCGTGCGTGACGAATAGTGAACGCGAGAAAAAGAGAAGCAGCTATGGTAGCTGGGTTAGGTCAAATTAAAAAGGCCTCAGCGATAATAAAACGTTTCACAGAACAACTTTCTAAATATCCGAAGTCTTGTCTGTAAATACTGAAATTTGTTTTCCAGCAAATTAATCAAATTACTATAGTGCGATGCAAAAATAACATGTAAAGACCGTAAGCTTGAGGTTTTTCGATTGCTTCTGACGTTGACATCCGGTATCGATTGCTCTTTCCCGCAAGGATGTTAAATCCTGTGACGTCAGTACTTCCCATAAACCTTTGCGCGTAAATAAACCTAAAAATTATAATCTAAAACCCTATAAAATCTTACAGAAACGTGTTATAATTTTAACGACGGAACACATTTATGTAATTAGATGTTTTGCTTGTATAACTTGCAAAACGTGTTGATTACAGACTGATTCTTCTCACGGTTCACAATAACCGTTACTGTGTTTAGGGGAGACTGATATATACTCTCCTCTGGAACCATCGATTGGTTATGCCTTAAACTGATGAGTAAGGAAAATAACGACGCGGGGTGACGCCCGTGTCCTCGTGTAACTTACGAGATAAATTTTTGAACGGGTAAAGGTCTGCCTGTTAGCGGTGACTCACCTACTTTGTGAGATGCCCTGCAGGGCTAGGATCTGCCCGACCCCTTAACTGTGAAAATAAATATCGGGAATTAAATTATGTATGGCTTTCCTGAAATTCACGTCCTTCATCTGACTTGTGGAAAGTTATTTGTGGCTCGTTCAACCTGTTAAATTATCAATACTGTGCATTTTTTTGGGACCACAAGATGGCAGTAAAGCAGGACTCGTTAGAGAAAAATATGTTTCCACCTAGCCCCCAGGGGAATCATCACTAATATAAAACAATGATACTTTGGGAGATCTCCCATATTGGTGAACATGTATGTATATTCAGTCATTAGCAATAAAACATAATTAAGGCAATAATTGTTATGTGGGAAGAGAAGACTATCTGAGCTACAAAATAGAACTCATGGTCCCAGAATGCACTTGCGCGCACAGTAAAACACAACCACAGACCACTGCTAACAACCCCAGCCACATAGCGGGCATCACATCTGCACCTCGTCCGTCCGTCGAACCATTAGAATTTGCAATGGCTGCAGCCCTCTCCCGTGCTCTGAAATTGCCCGGTATGTATCGCAAACGGAAACATATATGGAAATGTTGTTGTCCTTTATAATGTCTTAGTTGTCTGCGGAGGTTCACGGAATTTAGCCAACCATTCATTCGTTGTTCGTTGCTCAGATAGCTCACTCGGCTAACGGTATCATCTATTGGTTATTACAGTTGCCTAAGACTCAAGTCATGCACTGTTTTATGGTATTTCATTATTATCAAACTGGTTAGCTATACCAGATTTCCCTACCTTGGTTGATATTTGAAGGCGTAATGACATGTAATGTACGAAACCGATGGCGCACGTTTAACACGTTAAGGACGTCACATCTGAAAGTTGTTTACCCATCTTCCCAGTTGTAATGACGTTACAGCTAATCACACTGTAAAGCACCTGTATATCTAGACAGCCTAGATCTAGGGTTGCCACCTTTAAAAGAGAAAAATAAGGGAGGCAGGGGCGTCGTTAGACCCTTTTTACTGGAGCACGTGCCCCAGTATAAATCTGCTGTACCCCAGTAAAATTTAAAGTTTGAGTTTTAACCATTTACTTCATTAGTTAGTGCATTAATTTAGATTGATAATCCCAGAAAAGTAACACAGTATCCCAATCAACGCTTGTAAAAGTGTTGATTGAACACTGTATGCATGCAGAATTCCATGTCAACACTCTTCTGAGCTTGCCAAATAGCCACTGCAGCAAGGACACAGACGTCCAGGGGGGTATTCCAGAAAGCAGGTTATGCAACATAACCAGGTAGGTTAACCCACCAGCAATGTTGCTATAACGCTGGGTTTTAGCTGGAGGGTTAACTTAGCCGGGTATGTCACATAACTTGCTTTCTGGAATACCCCCCTGCTGTCGGACTCGGCACACAAGTCAGAATTGAGGTAGGCTAAGAAAACATGACAAAACTAAAGATAGTTCTAAATGATAGGCCTGGGGTAGAATGGGACGAGTGTTCACAGAATTTGGGTGGGATGATTTGCATGGGATGCTGCGTTGAAGACAACTCTGAAAATACGGGACAAACCACATCCCGTATTGATTCAAAACGGGACGCGCTATTTTATTCTCAAATACGGGACGATACCCTACCTAGATCTAATCGTTTTATATAAAATATATTTGAACGGACTCGGTCGCAGATGGGGATCATTCCTTTGCGTGTAGAGATATTCTGACCCATGAACACAATGAAACAGTGCAGGAAACGAAAGCCAACCAGTTACTTACTACACAGTGACACAAGCCCAGATCGACTGAAATGTTGATCGTGGCTGGACAATGTTTAACCCGTGTCAGTCAATCGATGAATCGTGGGTGTGTTGCTTCTCTGCAGGGAAGAAGGGCTCCGAGCTGGGGGAGTACGACCCCCTCACTCAGGCCGACAGCGAGGACGAGAGCGAGGAGGACGACCTCGTGCTCAACTACCCCCGCAACGGGCTGGGCAGGGGCAACAGCATGGGCGCGGGGCCCTCGGAGCTGCGGGGCGGCAGGGCGGGGAGGCTGGTGGGGGGCGAGGAGGAGGAGGAGGCGGAGGAGGAGGATGATGAGGAGGACGAGTGGAAGGAGCGCCTTCCCGGGAGATCCCGGCAGGAGAGGGAGGAGATGAAGGGCATGCAGTACTGGAGCCAGAGGGAGGCGGGCCGAGAGGGGGGACCGGAGGACAGGGGGGGCTCGGGGGGGGCGGGGGGGCCGGGGCTGGGCGCGGGCTCCGGGGACGATCCGGACGGGAAGAAGGCCAAGAAGAGGGAGCGCCATCAGAACGGCTTTCTTCCTCGTGCCTCTGGTATGCGCGGTGCTGCTGGTGCTGCTGTGTGCCTTTCTGGTGCCCTGCCAGAAGGGAGGTCTGGACAAGTGGCCGCCGTGGGAGAGACAGCTGGGGGAGGATGCAGGAGGTGAGACATGTTGTGAAATGATATAGGAGGTGAGACATGTTGTGAAATGGTGTAGGAGGTGAGACATATGAAGTGATGCGGGAGGTGAGACATGTTGTGAAATGATGTAGGAGGTGAGACATGTTGTGAAATGATGTAGGAGGTGAGACATGTGAAGTGATGCGGGAGGTGAGACATGTTGTGAAATTATGTAAGAGGTGAGACATGTTGTGAAATGATGTAGGAGGTGAGACATGTGAAGTGATGCGGGAGGTGAGACATGTGAAATGATGCAGGAGGTGAGACATGTGCAATTATGTAGGAGGTGAGACATGTGAGATGATGTAGGGAGGTGAGACGTGAAATGATGTGGGAGGTGAGACATGTGAAATGATGTGGGAGGTGAGACATGTGCAAATGATGTGGAGGTGAGACATGTGCAATGATGCGGGAGGTGAGACATGTGCAATGATGCAGGAGGTGAGACATGTGCAATTATGTAGGAGGTGAGACATGTGCAATTATGTAGGAGGTGAGACATGTGAAATTATGTAAGAGGTGAGACATGTGAAATGATGCAGGAGGTGAGACATGTGAAATGATGCAGGAGGTGAGACATGTGAAATGATGCAGGGAGGTGAGACTGTGAAATGATGCAGGGAGGTGAGACATGTGAAATGATGCGGGAGGTGAGACATGTGAAATGATGCAGTGGGTGAGACATGTGAAATGATGCAGTGGGTGAGACATGTGAAATGATATAGGAGGTGAGAGACATGTATAATGTATTTCAAAATCCAGACCTTTTCTTCAGCCAAGACTGTACAGGCCTGCCTAAAACCTCAGATAGATTACTGACTCCAGAGACGGATTAGGGAGATAAGTCTGGAGGTAAACACTAGGACAAGTCAGTGCTTTTGTTTGCTGACTGAGGTAGATACAGAACGATTTGACATGACACTGACTAAACATTGCTTGTATTATCATGATGACGCAATAACAGGTTGTTACAATACACACCCAGGCCTTATACTCAAGCTTATTGGGATATACTCAGCAAGAAAAATACCTGTTTTACTCCGTCAGTGTTTTGAATTTCACTAGCTTCGGTAGCCATGGTTATTTGCAGGTTGATGACAGACTGAACAAGAATAGACTGTTTGACAAACATCACAATTAAGACCTAGGTCAGAACAGCTCCGAGAGAAAGGACGTGTAGAACAATATGGAGACAGAGAACATCTGGAATCCTGTGTGAAGCACGTGGGAAACACCGTTTTCATTAGAAACACAAAAAATAGTTTCCCTCAAATATTGTGTTGTCATTTTGGTGTGTAACGGGTGTGGTTGTGTCCCCCCCCAGGTGTCACCCTCCCTCCCCTGGCGCTGTGGGACGTGGACGGGGACTCGGTGGAGGACGTGTTGGTGGGGGTCACGGAGAGGAGCAACGACACCCAGGCGTCCACCTCCTCTGCTGGGAACAACAAAGGTGAGCGTTGGCCCCCCCATGGTTGGTCCCATTTTCTGGGGTTCCCTATCCCTTCAACGGTGTTGGCCTCGCGGGAAATACAGCAGAGTTTTTAGGCCGAGGTTTAGGCAAAACGCTGAAGCCCATCCCCCGGGGTTGAAGCTCGTGTTGGGTAAAACGTGTCGGGGCGCACCGCCGACGTCACATTCCTAGCATGCTGTTGTTCTCGTCGGACGCAGGTCCTACAGGTTGTGTGTGTGTGTGTGTGTCTTCCCTTGTCTCTGCTGTCCTGTTCTCGTGTCGTTCCACGCGCTCGCCTTCTGCAGGCCCACCGCAGTGATCTATCAGGGATTACGCAATATTAATCCTCATAGCTAATCCGGTTTGGGCCAGTCATCCCGATGCCGAGCCAAGCAGTTTGTGACGGGCGGCGATCCCCATTCACCTCTCGTCATGCTTTTCATTCCTATTTTGTTCTATATGTCTGTCTGTCCGTTCGTGCTGCATCACACCTTCGGTTTGTCTCTTCCCCTCTCCTCCCCCTCCTCCCTCTCCCCCCTCTCCCCCCTCTCCCCGTCGTACCCCCAGTCCACAGCGTGGTGGCGCTGTCTGCGCTCAGCGGCCGGGTGCTCTGGCGGAGGGGCCTGCGGGAGGCGGCCGTGTCGGTGCAGTGCGGCCTGCAGTACGAGGCCCACCCGGTGCCCCTGCCGGCGGGGGGCGCCGCCCTCCGGGCCTACCCCCAGACCGCCCCGCTCCTGTCGGGCCGGGGGGAGCAGGGGAGCGGGCCCGTGTGCCTCCTGATCGGCTCGCCTCACGTCACGGCGGTCAACAGCACCACGGGTCAGTGAAACGCCACGCCGACACGACGACTGCTAGCGAGGGTTCAGGGCGAACCGGAGGGACGTTGGATTGAGACGACGGGTGATGAGGGAATTGTTGTGAAGAAAAACTTTGTTTGTGCTACTTGAGGACGTCTCTCATCTTAAGGACCATACGTAGGCCTTGGGGTGTGTTTGGAGTTTGTGGCTCGGGGAAGCACAGACCTTTGACCTTTACCCCCTGCCTTTGGGGTCATAGGAATGCGGAACAGATGGCTGCAGATCATTCAATGTATAGCTAGATTACCTTGTAACTGAAACCTCATTCCTATAGTGATGTGATTTCATGGCTGTTCTTTGCCAAGTATAAAACTTGGGAAGGTCTGCAGCCATTAGGCAGAGAACCAACTCCTCTCCAGTGTCCATGCATAAATAAGTCAACCATAAACTGATTTGAATATTGCATCCAGGAAGTCGACCATTATTGAACCACAACAGTGCTTCAATATGTGGTTATGATGTTATAAGATGTATTTTCCCCCCAGGTAAGGAGTTATGGACCGTCTCCCCAGGAGTGCTGGAGTCCCATGCCGTGTCCTTGCCTGATCTCCAAGGAGACACGGTGCCTGATCTACTGATAGCTACTCTCCCTGCAGACCAGGTACTGCTGGCCTCCTCCAGCCTCTCCTCCAGCCTCAAGGCCTAATTATGCTTCTGCGTTTTTCGAAAAACGCAGAGGAGGGAACGCCCTCCTCTCCGTGGAACGCCCTCTGCGTGCTCTCCGTCAGCCCTCGGAGAGCTTTTTACGGATTGACGTGCACCTCCTGAATTTTCTAACTATCCGTCGAAATTACGCAGAGCGACGGAGAGCGACGGAGACCCCCCTTGGCTGTGATTGGTCCGTATTAAGAAGTCAGGGGCGGGGTTGCCGCTATGGGTTGCCGTGACCAACAAGACCAGCGGTGGGGAACGTCCGACCTGCGGGCCATATGCAGCCCGAACAATCATTTGGTCCAGCCCGCCATGCCATTGCAGTGCAGGCACCATATTATTAGGTGCATTATTCGTTGGCAGCAGCACTATTTTAATATGTGGAAGAGGACAGTGGAGGCGCTCAGCGTCGGGTTCTTGCAAATCAAGCCCCAATACGTTGTTGGTTTGGGCTAAACACGGAATGTTTACAACGTCTGGCTCCGCGCCTGATTAACACTCGGATCGATAAGCAGTCTCTAAAATGGTAGCAATATCAAAACATATACGATCCCTTTCCGTAATCATAATAACCCCCCAGAAATGTTCACTGCACACCCAGTCATAGCAGGCTGCCCTTCCAGCTAGCATCACAAACATCACCAAAGAGATCGAAGCAGTTTTTACAATTCATATTTCAGCTAAACAGTAAATGTAAATCGGCATTTGAATTCAAATGTGACGAGAAATGGGCAGTGTAGTCGCTTAAACTGTGCACATTTTATTGATGAAACGGCTCATTTGTAAATTTGCTCCGAGTTTTCGATAACCTATAGCTAGCATCGCAGTGCAGCGCCACCTACTCTTCTGGCGGTGAATTGTTTTCAGCACCCACAGCCTACGGAGAACTATAAACGAAGTCTATCCGTGTGTATCCGTGCGTATCCGTGAGCCCGCCCACCCGAAAACGGAGACGCAGAAGCATATTGAGGCCTTCACTCTCTTCTACAGCCTCTCCTCCAGCCTCACCCTCTTCTACAGCCTCTCCTCCAGCCTTACCCTCTTCTACAACCTCACCCTCTTCTACAGCCTCTCCTCCAGCCTCACCCTCTTCTACAGCCTCTCCTCCAGCCTCACCCTCTTCTACAACCTCACCCTCTTCCACAGCCTCTCCTCCAGCCTCACCCTCTTCTACAGCCTCTCCTCCAGCCTCACCCTCTTCTACAGCCTCACCCTCTTCTACAACCTCTCCTCCAGCCTCACCCTCTTCTACAGCCTCACCCTCTTCTACAGCCTCTCCTCCAGCCTCACCCTCTTCCATAGCCTCTCCTCCAGCCTCACCCCGTACACAGCCTCTCCTCCAGCCTCACCCTCTTCTACAACCTCTCCTCCAGCCTCACCCTATTACACAGCCTCTCCTCCAACCTCACCCTCTTCCATAGCCTCTCCTCCAGCCTCACCCCATACACAGCCTCTCCTCCAGCCTCACCCTCTTCTACAGCCTCTCCAGCCTCACCCCGTACACAGTCTCACTGCCAGTCCACTCCCCCTCCACAGACAGCCCCCTCCCCAGACACCCCTGGCCTCATCCCTCCTGTTCCCAACTAAACCCCTTTCCCAAGTTTCATCCCTGGTCTTTGCCAAACCAAACAACCCCTTAACACTCCCCTTATGTTCTAGGTGTCTGACCTCTCATTGGTCTTGCTCTCTGGACTGACAGGCGCTCCGATTGGCCATCCAGTCACCTTTAACCTCACGGAGCAGGGCAAGCTGATTGGTCCCCTCCTTCACGAGACACAGATGGGAGCCTACTACATCCTGTTTGGTCTAGGTGAGGGGAAAAAAGACTAGAACAAAATACAACAACAATTTTGTCAACACAAAACGGCTGACCTGTATCAGACAGTGGTGTCTGAACAGGAACGACTTCCAAAAACCAAAAAAAAACGTTTTAAAGAACAGCATCTCCCCCCTCCCGTCCCCAGGCACCGTCGAGGCCGTCTCCCTCACAGATATATACACTCAGGCTACCGGCAAGACGCCCGTCTCTCCGGACCTGAGCCTTAAGGACCCCGCCTGGGAGAAGCTGAAGAAAACCAACACCTCCTCACTTATTCACATGTCCAGGTAAGAAGGCGTTGCCATGAGGGCGGGTGCTTGGTTTCAGCACAGCCCCCTGCCCGCCTGAGCCCCATGCCTTCCGTTGATTTAGCTCTCTTCAAATACAAACGCGTTTGTTCACAGAACAGGTTTTTTTTTCTTTCTGTAGATCTCTGAGTTTCCTCTTGTCACGGTGGTGACTGTGGACTCGGAGAGACGTAATGTGAGGAATGTGTCTTTATCAAGTAGGGCACAGAGTCGATCACGTCAAGGACGTTTGATTTCCAAGCGCACGGAGCATGGAGACAAGTCAGATCGCCAACGTTGTCTAAAAGCTTCACAGTAATAGGCAGTTCTGTTATACATAGTTTGAACAAGTTACAGGATGGAGACGAGACTCGGTCACCTTTCAATGTCGGCTAGTCAGTCTAAACTTTAAAGCTTGTGGAAAGTTTCATGCTTGGTTTGCGACATGTTTTGGACAGCTGCTCCTCATACACGCACTGCAAAAGATCAAACAGTCGGCATATTTAAGCAAGGCTCGAAGTTGAAGGCAAACAGGAACATTCCTTGGGTGTTTCACTTCTGCTCAACCACATTTGGGTGCAGTGGTTTCTCTTTCTGAGCGCGAAGATGTCACACACACACACACGCACACGACAGCATTCTTCTCAGCCTGTATAACAACTCGCTCAAATGTTTCCCAACACGTAAGCACACGGGCGCTTCTCTCTCCTCTCCAGGGGCCCTGAGCAGGTGCAGGTCTTGCTCCCCCTGGTGGCCGGGCCGTGTAACAACCTGGACGCCGCGTCCACCCTGAACGCCAGCCGCAGCGACTGGGTCCTGGTGTGCGACTCCAGCAGGCTGTCGGTGCTCAGGGAGAGGGACGGACACGCGCTGTGGTCCCTCGACTCCGCCACCATCAGAGGGTGAGACGGGGGAGGGGCGGAGAGGGGAGGGGGCAGGGGGGACTGTGGAGGCTGGCTTAGAACAGGACAGACAGCTGAGGAATGTCTATAGTTTATTTGGATCTGTGTGTGTGTGTGTGTGTTGCATTGTGGCTGCATTGACTGTGACGCAAGCAAGCCGTAGCTTTGAGTTGACCTGGTTGTCTGGTTGTGTCGTCAGTCGCCCGGCCCCAGGCCACTTCAACGATGACGGCATCCCTGATCTGCTGCTTCAGTCTGGGGATCTCGGAGCCCGAAAGGTACCTTCTATCCCCGTTCAAGCTACAGCCATGACAAGCGATCGGATTAATCCTATCTGATTTTTACATGTATTTTAGTGTATATTCTGTGAGCAGAAGTATGCATAGAAAGCTATATTGTGTGGGATTTACTTCCTTTGTCTGCTTTTAAAAGATATATACATATTTTAATAAAACAACATTGTGGTGTTTACTTCTGTGTGTTTGAAGTACATTTTTGGTTCTGTCCAAATCCCCGACCCCTGCCAGATCCAGGTGGTGGATGGAGCCAGTGGGAGTGGCCTATGGGCAGCAGAGTTTGTGTGTCCCGACCTCCATCTGGATGGCTCCTCTGTCACAACCACCTCCGGCCAATCAGCTTTCCTCTTCTGGGCCGGCGATCCCCTCAGAGTGGCCAAGAATATCACCAAGACAACCGTGAGTCCTTATGACACACCCGACGAAGTGGACAGAGATGGATCTACTACATTTTGTCAAATGCTTGTTTTGGTCTACCCGGCACCGTGAAACCGACGGTGTCACTTCCTGTTTGCTTACCTCCAGGTGGCGCCAGCAGAGCCTGTAGTCAGGAAGCTCTACCTGCTGCATCCTGCATATCCCACAATCCTCCTGGAGCTGACCCGCACCACAGACAAGGTGCTCACAGCAGCAGGTAATCATCTCACACTCGTTTAACAGTGCCAACTGTTGTGCCTCAGATGAACAATGGTAAAATGAATGAGTAACCATTTGTAACATGAGTTATTTATTCAATTGATTATTTATTTATGAAGAAGTAGGTATAAATAGCCACACATACGGTTGCTCTCTCAGATGAGATTTGATTCCCGGTATCAGCTTTAGCTTTCTTTCATATCAACAAATTATAATGTGGGAAAGGGATGAGAGGAGCCAGTTGAGGTGGCTCGGGCATCTGATCAGGGATGCCTCCTGGACGGCTCCCTGGGGAGGTGTTCTGGGCACGTCCCACTGGGAAGAGGCCCGGGGAAGACCCAGGACACACTGGAGGGACTATGTCTCTCGGCTGGCCTGGGAACGCCTTGGGGTCCCCCAGGAAGAGCTGGTGGAAGTGGCCGGGGAGAGGGAAGTCTGGGCCTCCCTGCGTAGGTTGCTGCCCCCGCGACCCGACCCCCGGAGAGCGCAGATGACGGACGGACGGAAAGGGATGAGTGTCCACTCCACCTATCACCTTCTCTTCTCCTCCACAGTGACTTACCAGGAGCAGCAAAAAGACGCTTCCTACATCATCATCTCGTCTCGGCCCACCTCCAGCGCAGAGCCTGGGACTAAAGTAGTGAGGAGCCTGAGGCTGAGGTCTGCCATCGTGGCCGGGCAGATTGTGAGGCTGGGGGACGGCGGTAAGGGACCAGGCCCATTCAGACCTGGGGTGTTTGAGATCAACAAGTTCTTCCGGCATCTCTCCTTCAAACAGCATTAGAAGCACTGCAGTCTGTTGATGTTGAGGAGGTGGACTAAGTGGACCAAACCTATGGAGATCATACCTAAGTTATTCAACTACCTTCCACCATTAGTGACATGAGGAGCGCTTGAGTTGGGTTACATGTGAGAGCCACGCCAACTGAGGCAGATCTAGGATGAAGGCCCCACAGATGAACACACTTGAACATTTTGACCGTTCGACGCGTTCGACCCAGCGGAAATGCGACACTGCACATAGTGGCTGTGGTTGGTAAAGGTTCAGATGAGATTCCTGTCATGTTTACATTTCATGTTTCCCACTAAACATTTTATTGTCATACTTTATCTGCTGAGAATTTGTTAGATTGTTTTTTATTTATTTATATAAATATACTTGACCTTGTATTTACATGCAGGTACTTATTGGATTCAAACAGTTAGAAGGTACAGTTGAAATCTCATTAAATGTAATTTATTTATTTTTGGTTAGTCCATAAAGAAACGTAGTTTTCTTATATCTAGCCACGTAGTTAACTTTACTTTTGGAGATCAAGTCCAATGAGTCAGAGAGAGTGAGATTGGGATATTGTTGCAATGGAAAATAAGTTAGTCAATAAATTAGTTTATAATTGAGTTAATCCACATAATAATTTGCAGGTACCAAGGTCATCCCTTTATCTTTTGCATTATCTTTTACTTGCACTTTTTATGTAAACTACTACTGACTATGACCTATTTAAGGCAGTGATCTTTCTCGCATTATATTGAAAGTCTGTAGATATTTTTGCCATTGTACAGTGTTTCTTTGTTAGCTTCGTTCAGTTTTAAGGACAGATGTGTGGTCTGCAAATTTTACTATGCGCGTGCGATTGTAAATATTGCTGATAATTTGCCTGGAACACTGTCATCTGAAAATAAACAATAACTCCAACTAATAGCCTAGCTATGTCTATTTTATTGTCACCGTGCTACAAGGTAACTGGTTCTTCCTGGGTATGTTCAAGGGTGTTTATTTGCATACTTAAGAAACCCCGCTGACAATTGAAGGTCTCAACCGGCTTACGTGCGGTGGGTGTATGAACGTCCGAAATTAAACGGCTCATTTTTCCGCAGTGCAACATACGCAGCGAAGATGGCGTCGGCCTTTGGTCGATTGACCAGGCTCTCCGCATTTAAAAACAGTCGTATGATAATATTTGCTTCAGTCAAGGGCTCGGGAACAATAAATATTATTTTTCGGACCGCTGTATGCACTGAAACTGGTGGCATTCAACCAAAACCTAAGAAGGTAAGGACGAGTATGCAAAAACCATTGATCAAGAACGAATGAGAGCATAGACTAGAGACGTTGAAAGGGTTCCGAGAAAACCACATCGGAAAAATATCCCAAAACAGGCATTGGAATATGGAAGATGATTGGCAGTGCATTCATTCCAAAACACCTGGAAGTTCAGCTGTGCATGATCCAACCTGAATGTTGTCAGAAAGCAATATACACAATAAAACATATGGATGTCTAGATTTGAATGTCACAACCATCATTAAAAGCAATTTAACAATCAACGCCCCTTCTTTTGATGCCATTTATATATTGGGAATATTTAAAGAAAAAAGCTATTTTGAAAGAGACACACCAAAAACAGATGTTATACGTAAAACTAACGTACATGTTTTTATAACGGAACGCCTGGCTCCGCCGCTCCCCAGACTTCGTTTGGCCTGCTCCGTATCGCTACGGTCGTTGTGCCATTCTTGTACGTGGGAACTCTAATCAGCAAGAACTTTGCCGCGCTGCTGGAGGAACACGACATCTTCGTCCCAGATGATGATGACGATGATGACTGAGGGCTCTGGATAGTACGTATGCGCAGAGGCTCTAATACCCACAAATCTGCGATCGACTGAGTACAGTAACTCATGTGGCTATCATGCAGTAGAGATGTGCCAAGTACCGGTTACAGTCACTCGTATTTTTTCTTTCCTCTCCACAGGGCAGAGCGCTTCAGACGTCGCTTTAAGAGGAAGATATAGACTACCAAACCTCTGATAACTCAAACTTTACGTTCTCCCTTAAATCTCTGGGATCCACGCCTATTTGTTTTACATAGACAGCCGCTTAATCTGGAGTAGACGAAGCAATCCCAATCTGGTCGTCTATTACTTGCATGCAAAGACAACTCTTAGAAATAAAACTGCCACAACAAGGCCATTTGTCTGTCAGTTTGACTAATAAGAAACATAGACAAACTCGTTGGTCACACAAATCCATCTGCATCACCATCATTCAATTTTTGTGCTGAAGGAACAGGCAGGCTAAAATCGTTCATCTTGAGGGACACTAATGTACAGCCAATTAATCTGAAAATGTGTATCATGTTCTAACTGAATCCCCTACCTCACATGTCTAAATGTACAATATCAGTTGTTCAATGACGACTGGACAAGAAGGAGGGGGTATTTTCTTGATTGTATATTATTTACAGTTGAATACAAGTAGCAACAGCTGTCACACTGGACATGAAAAGAGGTCCGAAGGTAAGGTGGCATTTCATGGGTCGTGTCCGTGGTAGAATTTGGACAGGAAGTCAACGGGACGAGGTGGCTCTGTCTCGTGGAAGTAGCGCATGATGTGGGTCTTCTGCTTCCAGACGTTGATGGTTTCCTGGAGGTCCATTTTACCCTTGAGAGAAACACCAGATA
Organism: Mallotus villosus; assembly: GCA_903064625.1. Lineage (NCBI taxonomy): Eukaryota > Metazoa > Chordata > Actinopteri > Osmeriformes > Salangidae > Mallotus > Mallotus villosus. The sequence goes on from CAEFZP010003375.1 coordinate 92,320, forward strand.
AGAAGACGGGTAGAATACAGAGAAGAAGAACTACGGGCCTAATGCAGCTTTTGGATGAACCATTGATCCTGCTTTCACCAATACATCTCTGAGTCTGACCCATCATCCCATGGAAAGGGGACACATGTGCATTATAGACTGTGACACTGCTGAAGGCCCAAACAAGAAGGAGGACAAGACCATTTATGACACTTACCTTGATGACCAGCATGTCAATCACGCGTGGATCATTCACATGCTTGTTTCTGTCGAACAGCTCCCTCATCTTATCTCTTCCCTGGCGAACTGTGATGTCTAACTGGAATGTAGACACTGAGGGACAGACGATGAACAAGTTACTGAGTGCTGTGAATATCGACCATTTCCCCTATTACCACCTGCTCGATACAACGCCAATACTAGTACATAGCCGGCCATCTCTCTGTTAAGCAGGGTTCAATCATTGTATCGATACTAGTTAAATTGCAGCTCCGTTAATAACGTATGTTGTGTTTACTTAGTATGAAGCACTGTCTGAACTAACGCGTTAGCTCTGCCGGTTAACAAGCTATAAAGCTGCATTTAGCATCGATAATTCCATTGTATTGTAATAGTATCCTACGTGACACTGGAAGATAAAGCATTAGCTAAAGACCGACGTTATTCAATACTGATAACATTATAAAAATGATATTGATAAAGAGTGTTGTGGAGGTGACATTGCCATTTCAGTGACTGTAGACTACGTGGCTAGCCTAAACTAGCAAGCTATACTACTAGACAGCCAGCTGTGTTGCTCTGTTGCTTAGCTAGCTCACGCTGTACCAACACGACCTTGGCCCTCGGTTTCCGAATGTAAACACGCACTGGGACGCTGCTTTACCTGTGTTTGGGACTTCACGGTACCAGGCTCGATACAGCTCCCGAACTCTGCGTTTAGCCTCATCCAGATCTCTGCTGAAGAGAGGTTTGACAACTTTAGACAATCCAGCAGCTCGAGTCGCAGCCGTGGACGCCATGACTGTTGCTCTTCTTTCCACCGACCGTACGTGATTATGGTTATTCAGTGAACTGACGTGCACCACCTAGTGTATCGGAGGGGAATATGATCAATGAGCCGATTTGTTGAGTAGGGTCAGAGAATGTATAATCAGAGAATGTATAATCTAAGAGAACTCCCACTCTCGGGATACTTCCGGGTTCTGAACTGGTTGCAGTTCCACACTAGTTCCATATGATGGCGCTAACGGTCGAGTGCAGAATGAATGGAGGTCTATTGTATGGAGGACAGCTGCCATAATTACAAATAAATGAATAAATAAATAAATGTATCAAAAAATGTAATTATACACTAAAAAAGACAAATATATATAAATACATGTATGAAATAATATTAATTACGTATTTATTTATTTAAATGCACATTTATTTCTGTATTTATTTATTTTTGTATTTATTTATTTCTTCCTTCATTTATTTCTGTATTTATTTATTTCTGTGTACATTTAAATGTGTATTTCATGATCCTTAAGCTAATGAGGTAAGCTGTCAATCAATGGATGTCACGGTGTCACCTAACCCCATTGGTTGATCGGTATCTGAGTGCGATTATGATTACTTTCATACATGGGCCGCTATTTTAGTATACAAATTACTGCACACAAGCAACATATTGCCAGAGATTTGGGAGTTTTGGCTAGCTAACCTTGCTGTAAAAGTGTTAGTCCAGATGTTTTACTTCATGGTAGGCTAGATAGTAGAACTCGCTAGCATTAGTTTCAAACACAGCAGCATCGTCGTTGAGGAACAGTTGCTGTAGCCTACAGTACTGTATGATGGAGCTGTGCCAAGGTAAGAAGTTACATTTGCACTACTGTATGTTTTATAAAAAAAATATTTGCACAGTCGAATGGAGGCATAATTCTTGGCCCATTTTCTGGCATCTAGTAGCCTACATTTAACGTTACAATATCTTAAAGTACGGAGATCTTTGATGCTAGCAATGTACAGTAGAAGCTAGCTAGAACGTAGCAAAAACAGTGTGCTACGAAGTGAGTGATGAGCTGTTTATGTTATGTTTTAGTGTAGCTAATTTAGTGCACTATTTATATTTATTGAGAGACTAATGCCTACAAACAAGTTTGTAAGAGAAAATATGTATTTCATTCTTAACCCATAACTGTGGTCGCTTTGCACCAATAATCTGGGAGTTGGTACAGTAAGAAATTACATGATGTGTGTCAAGGAAGGAAACAACAAAGACCAAAGTACAACATGGTTAATCTATTTATGTGATTGTCACCCTATGTCATTACAGCTTACTGTCTGTTTATGTGTGTGTGTGTGTGTGTGTGTGTATGTATGTGTGTGTGTGTCTTTGGCCCTTGCAGTCTGGCATTGCTACTGAGGTTGACGTGAGCTGAAAAGGAGGCCCAGAGCCTTGGAGGTGGATGTCAGAACACTAGATGAAGGAGCTGGAAGGGAGACCACTGGATGAAGGAGCTGGAAGGGGGACCACTGTATGAAGGAGCTGGAAGGGGGACCACTGGATGAGAGAGAGCTGGAAGGGGGACCACTGGATGAGAGATTTCCGGATTAGGGAAAATGTGATGCAGTGGACTGATTTATATTTAAACTACAGTATTTGTGTCACTATGCTTTTAATTCTGCATCACAACTCCCTATTTGGAGCATGCAATACATCCCCATGCATCACACCCAACCATTATGAAATGGTTGATGCTAGGTGCAAGCCCAAGACAGCGCAGTGTAGACAAAGACGTTGTTGTTTCACCCTTTACACTCTTGTCATAGCAGAAACTAAAATAACGTGTACATATGTTGTACTGTGTATGTTGAACGCATGTAGTTGTACTGTAGCCTTTCACAACCAAGCCCTTGAGGGTTCATCATTGTGCAATACACATGCATACCATTTTATTAAACTGTTTTCTATTTCTATCATTACATGGTCATAATCACCTTTGTGCTGTCAGTTATTGACGATTCAATAAATATCAAACTGTACAGTAGGTCAAGATTAAATAAAGATGCAGAAAAAAACTAGTTGTTTGCAAGTTACATTAAATGACAACACATGAAGGGTATGAAGAGATTATTAAATTGGAGTACAGTTATGGTTGCATCTATGTGGCGGTTGATTTGCCTGATGAACTTGCTGTTGATTATGACAGATATGCAGCACACACCATTACAAATGCACTGCATAAACTTTGACTAAATTGTGTCGTTCAAACTGCAGAGTATTACAGTATAAACATGCTTCTGAACTAGACCGTAATGTCTTGGTGACCTGCTAGGGAAGTTAACCGGCCTATCTAATGTTACCACACTGGATTAAAATTATTAGAGCTAAATCTAAATTCATTTACACCTTAGTTTAACCCGTCTGACAGATCGTTGCTGCTAGCGATAAGTAGGGTACACTTCCCTGCTATGGCTGAACGTTTTGAGTCCTGCCCCAATCACCGCCCTGCTCCCGCCCCCTAATTTGCTTAAGGATCATGAAATACATAATTAAATGTACACAGAAATAAATAAATACAGAAATAAATACAGACAGAAATAAATTACGTGGAAAATAAAAGGCTAAAGTAAATTAATTGTAAAATTATTTCTATGTATGAAATATATTTATTGATAGAGTTATTTCTGTCTGTATTTATTTCTGTATTTATTTATTTCTGTGGAACATTTAATTATGTTCATCCAATTTTCGACCTATATAGTATTTTGAACCTGCACAAACTACAATACAATCGGAGATTTCTCAACGACAATCAGGTGAAAGAGGTACATTTAGCCGTTTAGCTCCATAGACTCCCATTCATTCTGCACTCGACCGCGATCACTCTCTCTTTACATTAGACATTCTCTGGTTCCACACTATCCATATGATGGCGCTAACGGTCGAGTGCAGAATGAATGGAGGTCTATACTACGGTGGCCCTGAAGTGCAAAACACACCCACTAATATGAGTACATCCCCCAAATGAAAACACTCCCCCCAAATACGAGTCAACTCCCCCAAATACGAATCAACTCCCCCAATACAAAAACACGCTCCCCCAAATGGGAAACGACATTACATTAACTAAAAAACACATTACATTAACTATGAACGGAAGGTGTAGGTAGGCTACTACAACGCTAATGCACAGTAACTAACAGGAAATAAGGAAATAATAATTGATCGACAGAAGTACAAAATGCAATAGCCTGACTGAGTTACGTGCACCAGGACATTTGGCTATCGAAGCATAGGCCTATGTAGCAAATAGTAGGCTACTTATGCAAAAGTATAAATTGCGTGTTAAACGTAAAAATCGATAGCCAAACAACTATCCTGGTCCACGTAACTCTGTCATTATCATGAAGTTGATCGTTTTGGTTGGAAGAAAAGAAGAAAGATTTGAGTTAACAATTCAGAGTCATGACTTGCACTACCTTTTATTTTAATCATGGACATTCCTATGAAATAATCTTAGATATGCTGATAACGTTTCACAACATTAAAATAAGTAGCTGCGCACGCTAGAAACGCAGTTGAAGGAAGCAGGACTTTTCATCAAAAAAACTCTGAATAGTCCACGACAGAAGAACGAAATGCCACAATTACAGAGTTACGTGGTCCAGGATAGTTGTTTGGCTATCGATTTTTACGTTTAACACGCAATTTATACTTTTGCATAAGTTATATATTTTTTTTTCTTGAAACACAACACTGTGACAAACTTATTTGGCATACAACTCCTCTTTATAGTAAAATTTCTTCAAAAGTTCTTCAAAATTATAGGCTATATGATCAGACATGGTAAAAAAGAGACACATGTTCGTTTTAGAGGGCAAATAAAACCACAGAGACATCAGTCCGTGTTTGTATTCCATTTATCCATATCTCCATTTATCTTTTGCATCCTGCATATTTACTGATCATTGATCTGTTGGTCTAAGATTATTCATATCAAATGTTCCAATAAAGGTGAATTTTGTTTTTGTGAACACAGAGTCCACGTTTGCGAAATACTAGGCCTATTAATATAAGGAACCTTAAGGTTAAGGTTAACCTTAAGGCTCTCTCCAAAACCAGATGCCCAACACACACAGACTGGGATCTTTTCACATTCACCAACTATTGTGAAGATTGACTTAACCTTGAGGTTCTTACATGTATCATCTAGTAAGAGAGGACCTCTCTCCAAAACCAGACGACCAACACACACAGGCTGGGCTCTTTTTGCATTTACCGACTAAGATGAAGATTGACTCACAAAAATACTGCCTATTCTCAGG
>CAEFZP010003381.1:0-34794 GCA_903064625.1 Mallotus villosus
GGACAAACACGAATTTTGCATGCACATTTTGCCACAACAAACATGGTTGCCTACGCAAGCCAGACATCAAGACCAGTGTCAAATCTCGCGATAATGAAAAGTGTGGGGTGTCGGCGGATAGATTATTTTTTTTAGCGCCAGTTTGTTTCGTAGCAGTCTGTGCAGAGGAAGTGTCCAGTGAGTGATAGCTAACTAACGCTAGCTACTTGAGAACATGATTATTAAACTGACCGTATGTGCCTGAGTTAAAGGGAAACCGGGAGCTTTGAATGCGGGCATCGTTACTCCCACTTAGATCGTTTATTTGAATTGCTAAACCACAGGGCACACATTAGAGGGGAAAACGCACCTGCTTGCTAGGGACACAAGCAAGTGAGACCAGGCGTGTGGAATGGCAGCTCCCCGACCAATAAAGGGTATTCTGAAGAACAAGAACAGCGGGGCAAATGTCAAATCTGCCCCAGAAGTGCCGGTTGAGAATGTAGAACAAGCGGAATTGGGACTTCTGGAGGATGACCCACAGTAAGTAGCTATTAAGGCAATTGAGCCCTACAGAGTTCGCGACGGGTTAGCTAAAAGACCAGCTAGGATGCTAGCTCAGCGCGCGTCACTGTCCAGTCAAACTCAACGCAATTTTGCTAGTTACAGAGAAATAGCTGTCTCTTGTTCAGTTTATGGGTCCGCTTAATGTTATTTTAACATAACTACTTGGCTCACCGTGTTGAAATGCTAATTATACTGGGGGTGAATGTATTCCGTAGCTATATGCTAGTTTACAGCTACCGCTAGATAGGTTTTAAAAGAGCGTCACTAAACTACGGACATTCTCAGACCAGTTGCCAGCAACTAGTCGGCTATGCGGGTGCGTGGTATCACTTTGGTTACTCACTAATACTGTGTCTGGTTGGTTTATTTGCCAACTCTGTCAGGAGAGCTGGATTACCATTTCAACGTAATCATTACTTTAATTGACAACATACAAAAATAGAAGTACAAAAGTTGACTTATTTTTTATTTAAATATTTGCTACCATCTACGAATCTTTGCTTTTGCTGTATAAGAAAGTTCATATTTACTTTAAATGTAGTAATATTGCATCAATCACATGGTAAGCTGCTATGGTTTACACATTGTATACATGTTCTCAACATAGCTTGCCTTCAAACACTAGAAGTGAGGGCTGTGGCTCTTTTTTGTGGGTGATTTCCAGTAAAAAAATTCCCCGTCACTTCACATTTAATCCATGAGTGTGTAGGCCCGTCAGAACTGTGGAAGAGGAGTTACTTTTTGGCCCAAAGGCCAGAATGTTTTGAAGCATTGATCTCATTCACTTTGGCATTTCACTGGGGCAATGGCAAGATGAGATATCTTAGGAATGAAGCAAGCCCCCTCCCCCTCCTGCTAAATCACTGGTGCGCTCCACTTTTTCAGTGCTGCCTCCATGTCCTTTGTGACTATTCATCCACAGCTAATTAGGTGATATGTGCCACTCTGTGACTATAAGACTTAGGCTTAGACTTAGACTTAAGACCCTAGAAGCATCTTTTAAATGCTGTTGGGCCATGAGTTTGATGAGAGAATAGAGAACCTTTCAAGTTATTGTGGTAGTTAGGGTGTATTTGGGGAATCATCTTTTCTTCCTAGACTGGTTTTTCTTTTGTACCTGCTACTTTGACTTGTTTGTGGACTGAACTGTATGTTTTTAGTTTCTTTAGTCAAGCTGTCTTGTAAACAGACTGCTCCTTCAAATATATTTTCTTGCATTTTCGATTTCATGTTATTGATGCACTATTCTATCCATCATTGTAATGATGTCGTATATTTGAGGAGATCTTACTGGAGCATCGTGTCTGGTAAAATTAAACCGTTCCTTGGCACTAACAACTGAACTGCTGTGCAGTTCTGGGCATTGATTATCTGCTCTACCTTGATTGGATGCCCAGTGCTGCCTTTACATAACTCTGGGCATCGCAGCCTTCTGCAGGACGCATCTCGTCAGTCTGAAGCTCCACCACCCTATATGAAAAGAGGCCATACAAGGATGACAGTTATTAGTGAGTTCCATTCCCAGCAGTGAGTCAAGCCTCCTGTGTTGATACTAAAATAAGCTCCCTGTATGAAACGTGAGGGGAAGAAAGGTTTCCCGGAGGATTGTCTGTGCAGCCAAGCACCAAATCTGCTGGGATGATGAGACCACAACACTGACAGGGAATTGTAGCCCGCTCCCTCAATTTGGGTCATGCCCCCAGCAAACACCAACTCTTTCTCAGAACGCACAATCCTTTCATGTTAAAGCATGGCTTATTTGCGGTCATCTCCCTTTTCTGTCAGCTAGAGATTGAGTATTTCCATGAAGCGTCACTCTATTTGGGGATTTATTTAAGGAATGAACAAACGTTTTTGGTGCTTAACATCATTGCAAAGTGTTTGTGTGTGGGTTTCACATTGATGGAAAGGCCTACTTCATTTTAGTGCACCTGCTTGCTGAAACGCATTGTCATTGAACTTCATGGTTAGCATCGGTTTTCTCATATGTTAGCCTGCTACATCAGGGGAAGGGTATTATACTAGCTCAGTGGTAGAAGTTCCGATACAAGCTTCGACATTGCTTTGGATGTTTCTAATAATGGAATACAATATGAGAGTTGAGAGAAGAATCTAGGACCAATGTGGGACCTTAATTGAATCTATGATGTCAAAGTATCCCCTGTGTTTTTGAACTGGTTTGCTGGCTTTTTCTGTAGCCAGTAGCCTATTTATTTCCCGAAAGAATACATGCGTTGAACTTTGGAAGCTTAATTCCCAAATTGTGCTACCATTTCTAGTGAGAAAGGCCTCATGTCTAGTTCATTTGACAATACCTGGAGGATATCCTTCTGAACCAGCTCACTTAACATCCGGAGAGCTCCCACAAATCACTTGTCCACCCTGCACCCGACCAACAAACAAGTCTAGACAATCACAAGAAATCCTTTAAAGGCCAAGCCTAAGCTAGAGTGTGTATGGGCCCACTGCCCTTTAAGCCTTGTGACTAATACAGTCACATATCTGTAATCACAGTCGATTTACCATCCAAAAAAACTAAATCTTTAGTGGGCGAGATTGACATTTGGTCATCTGTTTTGTCATACTTCAGTTCAGCTTTCTTATCCGGGTCAACATTGATGCAGAGGCTTGAAGCCTTAGTTCATTATTCATGATGGTCAATGAGTTTTACCTGAGGCTCACGCATGCTTTCATGAAACCCAATAGCTCTCCCACTGTTTCGGATGTCCCATGCGTCTCGCTGACGGACAGGTCGACCGACGGACCCTGCGACCCCACAGCTCGACATTCTGTGGGAAAGAATGCCCGTTCTCCTGTCCTCTGCACAGTTCAGATGGGGTCGTGTGTGGGTAGATACATCGCAGAAGTGGTTAAATGGAGAGAAAAAAAAACATGACAGACTTTGTAATAGTGGAAATTCAAGTGGCACTGTGTAGATCTGAATCGTCAAGAGATGCGGTTTCAATACCATTTATTTCGATTATACAATTACATAAGATTAAACCAAGTACTTTGCTGATCAGTCATGTACGAAGGAGGTGCTATCCACACAGATCGTTCGCAAGAGTGATGAAGGACATCAAGAAAATATCTCCCTTATAAGAACAGATGTTACTAATCAATCAATACAGCGGTCACCATGATTGGTCAGCACTGGTCAGTGACAGTTTAGGAAAATAAAACCCCCAAGCCAGTGTCCCATGTCCTTTGCTGTAGTTTGAGGATACCAGGACACCAGCCCAATCTCCTGGAACCAAAGGTTCATAGCAGAGGGGTCAATTTGCCTAATCCTGACTCCACTCCCCCAGTTTAGTGCCTTTGCTGGCTGTTGATTAGATCAGTCATAAATACCTTAGCTTACCATTTGTTTAAACACAACCTCAGTCTATTCAAAAACACACTCTTGGTAACTGTCAAAAAATGCCATTACAACTTTTATCAGTGCTTCCTGCCCTTGTTCTTCAAAGCAATGGGGGGGAAACCCTGTTGTTCTTGATGTGTTTCGAACTGAAACACCACACAGCTGGATCGCGCTGACAGCTCTAAAGCTATTTCACCTGGCTTTTTCCTATGCTACCTGATAGTGTTAGCTCTCCTCACCCCAGTTCACTCCGTATAATGAGACTGTTTTATAGTGTGATGTGAGCAGCTGCTTCCTCGCCTCGCTCGCCCGATAGCAAGAGCCTCTGGAAGAGCTTGGCTGTCGACCTGCAGAAGCCGTGACGTCATCGGCCCCATCACGGCTTTTGTTCTGACCGAGCGCATCAGATCTAAAGTGGATTTGAGTGGCTTCTCTGTAAACCAGGCCAGGCTGGCTGTGTCTGGTCTGGGTTTTGTAACAGCTACCTCGCCCTACACACAACTCACCTGCACGTTTATTTTTGGACTTTATTTATTTTATCTAAGCTTGTCCTTGTTTTGGAGGTTTGAGCCCAACGTTGACTTGCAATGACAAAACAAATGAATACACACGCTTACAAAACACGAGCACACAAGCGAAAACCGCTCGTTCAAAAAAATACCCAATTGGCTTCTCAGCCCAGACGCCCAACACAGACAAGTTCGGGCTAAGGGACCTGGGGATATCATTATCGGGAATCCCAGGGGGGAGTGGAGAAACTTGCCCTGCACATTAGCCTACTATAACACTTCTTTTTGATTAGGCAACTTTTGGGGTTGAAAGGAGCACCTGAAATGAGATTGAGGCTAATATTTGACGGTTGAGAATGTCCTGCTGTGTGTTTAAGGTAAGTGTCCGCTGCCTTGGCAGGCCCCCGGCCGAGCAAGTCCCCCCCCAGTGTTGCCCGAGTGTCAGCATGACCGGGCACATCCCCCCCCCTATTGATTCAGCCCAGTGCCATCGGAAGCCAACCTGCTGTGGGCCTGACTTATTGAACACCCCTTAGTGTGCGTGCGTGTGTGTGTTTTCACTGTGTGGGAAGTACGGATGAGCTCCGATGCGAGGCTCTATAGGATCACTGCGGCAGGGAGAGGATTTATACTCGCCCCCCTCCACCCCCCTTCCTCTGTGTCTCCCATGAAACATGGCCCCCCTCCATTAACACGCCAGCGGGCTGCTTTATGACAGGGACGCAGTCCAAGGCGAGGAGAGACAGTTTAACGGTTATATTTGGTACTGGCTTCCAAGTCCAGACCGATTAAAATCGGCGGCCTTGCTTTTTAAGCAGAGGTGCCACTGAAGGATTTGAAGGGAAGGTCTAACATCGACGTTAGACCATTTCTACCGGAAAGGTGCTGGGAATTCCGAATAGCTATATAGTTATACGTTTTCTAACGATCGACTGGAAATCTCCCCCCCGTAGCAGGAGCACGCAAATGTACGCGGGAAATAATAAATAAGATGCACTTTCTAACACGGACAGGATGCTCCAAACATATATTTTCACACCTGACTATTACAGCTGGCCACGCCCCTTCAGCTCCTGACGATCAGGCGATCACAGTGTCATCTCTTACAACGATACATCATTGAATTGCCCAGGATCCAGATCCTCTCAGGTTAATTGCAGGCAGTGCCTCGCTCCCAATATGGCAGGACAGGAGTAAGAACTGGGGCATAGCCCTACATTCCAATCCCCCCGATTAAGCCCAAAGCCAGGCACCCTGAACCTAAGTCCCCGTGGACCCTTTTGTTTTCCCCAGGAAGAAGTCGCAGAAATGGGACGAGATGAACATCTTGGCCACGTACCACCCGGCGGATAAGGACTACGGGATGATGAAGATCGACGAGCCCAGCACGCCCTACAACAGGTGAGTTTGCAATCGGCGCGGCCGCATTAGAGGTCAGCGCCCACTGGGTTGTGATTTTGGTCGACTTCAACTCGGGAGCGACGAGGCGTTCACTCGGGGGGTGTTTGAGAAGGGAAAGCGATACTTGAGAGGGAGGGAAAGAAGTTAGGAGGTCCAGAGAATAGGCCAAAGTAACTTGTTTTGGGGGGGATTGTGTGCATGTGTTTGAGAGTGACTCTGTAGACGAGTTTCTTCCCTGTCTGCAGTACTCTGGGCGGGCCGGGCCGTCTCAGTGGGAATGTAACTCAATATGCCTGGACACAACAAGGTCACTCCTTCTGACAAACTACTGCTTCCTCTCTCCCTCTCCACCCCCTCCCTCTTTCACCTTCTCTTTCTGTCTCCATCTAACTTTTCGTCCTTCGCTCCCCTGCCCTCTTATCACCCCCCTCTATTCCTTTCTGTGTCATTCTCTTGGTCTCTCTCTCTCTCTCTCTCTCTCTCTCTCTCTCTCTCTCTCTCTCTCTCTCTCTCTCGCTCTCGGTCTCTGTATTTCTCTCAGGATGGCAGGGGAAGAGGATGACGAGGGGGCACTGAGCGACTCGGACGCCAACGCGGTCACCTCGGACGACCTGGCGACAAAGTAAGTACCACCACACCCCAGAGAGGGGGAGGTCCGTTCATCTCCGGATGCCGCTCTCTCACGCGTAACGCCGTCCAATCTCGGCCCGTGCACTCTATGCGGTCAATATTTCACATGGATGGACTTCCTACAGTATCAAAGGCGGCTCAGATCATTTGTGGGCGACGTTAATGCGTCCGGGAATGCCAATACTTAGAGACTGAAGACGCCAGGTCAGGATACCTCTGCTCTGTGTCAGCTGATGGACGCGGGAGAGGGGCTGCTCTCCGTCACGCTGTGTGGACACAGTATAGAAAGTTCACACCCGCTTTTAGGGGAGAACTTAACATCAACATTCGCAGGTCACGACAGGGTTATTTGCTTGGCCTATCCTCTGTTGATTTTCTGATAGGGTTTCATTCTTCAGGGGGAGACCCAGGCCTGTTCTGGACTGCCTTTCCACCCCCTATGGGCCTGTTAGGTTATACATTATTTTCCCCCCAACATTAGATTATTCCCTCGCAATAACATCAGAGTTAAACCACTCCTGAAACCCAAACGGTTCCATTATTTGTTCACCTGTGTGAACACGAGGGTCCGCCGCGTGTGTGGCCTGTAACTGACACAGCGTTTATTTACCTGTCTCTCTGAGACGGGGAGAGAGAGAGAGAGGCAGGGCTAAGGTATCACCCCAGAGACGGTCTGGCGGGGATAGCAGGCGCGTGAGGGCGCAGGCGTCCGACTCCCAGCCGGCCTGATGGCAGCGTGGAGCAGATGCTCGGCTCCCAGCCTCAAGGAGAGAACCCACTCGTGCACAAGGCCGTCACGTTACCACCCCCTCCGTGCGTATAGCCGCGCTAGGACCCAGGTTCATGTCTGTGAGACTCTGCACAGACCAAATAACCTCCACCCGGACTGTTTACGTCAATCTCTTCCGTGCCTGGAGACGACCACTCTTTTGGCAGCCATAAGATACGAGAGAGGCGACATTCTCATAACAGTAGTGCTAGTGTGTAGGAAAATTCGGTTGTGCGTTTGTGTGCTTCCCTGTGCATGTGTGGAGGGATTGTGCATCGAGAGTATCTCCAGTCACTTAATTCTGCTCTTTGGCACACACACACACACACACACACACACACACACACAACCATGTTTCATCCCCACCCACAGCTGCCCACTGTTACCTCTGGTCCTGATCCCCTTCTCCCTGGGCTTAGTCCAGCAGAGCGTATCGGCTAAACATCACGTAATGGCCATTGGATGGATGTGCGTCCAGCAATTTATGCCCGGCGAAAAACGTTTTTCGATCAATGCCCTAGCGTTCCTGTGCATCCCCATCAAACTAAACCCGCACGTCGGAGGACAACGTAAATGTGCTGGGATTCACTGGATTTATTCAGTACTCTCGAACCCGGCACCTTAATCATCCCACCTCCCTAAATACATTGCTGGCTGCTGCTCGCCAAAGTAGTGCATTGAAACGCAAGGGCTAACTACGAAAGCTATTCTATCGATCTGTCTGGCCCCATCTCGAGGAGAAGCGCGAGAGGGGGGAGGGGGTAGATGCCGACGTCTGTTTACTTTATGGCTGTCTGGCTCTGTTCACGCTAGCTTTGTATGATAACATCCAACTCCACTCCTCCTCCTCTTACCACAGGCCAGAGCTTTTAAAGCTCTCCACTTTATTAGGAAATGATGGCTACGGGGAAACGCAGCTTTTTAGAAAGACTTTTCACAGAGCGTTGCGTAAGTCTGATCCTCTGGGCGGGCAGAGTGGCTGGCCGGCTGCTTCCATCAGAGGGGTCTAGTGTCATGTGGGGAGGATCGGTCTGCTGCGGGCCTGGATCTCAATCTGCCGTTGACGTAACCAGACGTGAGTGAGGTCACGTCCCAGACGTCCAGTATCTCTGCCTCCCTGAACTTTCACTCAGGCCCCGACTTTTCCTTCTGATCTCCTTGCTACTTTTAGAACCCCTCCCCTTCCCCCCTCCCTTCCATTTTCAACACAGTCTCTCTCTGTCCCCGTCTCTCACTCCCTCAAAAGCTGGAACTTTCCATCTCCCTCCTTTCCCGTCCTCCCCTCCCCCCTCGTCCTTTTGAACCTCCCTCCTTCTCCCAGCCTTTTGTTTCTCATCGCGCCGTCGTTGGTTTTCCTGTCCTCGGCTCCCCTGCAAGCTCTAGGGCTTCTAGCGTGTTCTAGAGCATTCCGGTGCAGCCATGTAGTAAACGGACCAGCAGACACCCCCCCATCCAAATGCTAAACGGATCATAGCGCAGACTAAACTCGACTCTTTTCTGCCTCTGTGAACTATGTCTTCAATTATTTTTAATTTGTTTCACTCCCATTGCTTCCTAGTGGGCTTAAACTGCATGGTAATATGTTGTGTGTGTGAAAGAGATTGAGTGGCTGGGCACCAGAGGAGGATGGTTCATAGGAAGTTAAATGAGTGAGTTGGTCGCATGCTGACTGAGCATGAATAGCGAGTCTGACCTGCCCCGGGCTGAACCGGTGAAAAGGCTGCTCTTTAGCGCCGAGTCACGCGCAGCACTGGGCACATCTGCTATCTCTCCACACTCAGGCTCCCCCCTCGCTCTCTCTCCTTCTCTCTCACTCTCTCTCACTCTCTCTCTCGTGCTCTTTCTACCCTTCTCCCCCTCTCTCTCTCACCCTCACCTCTCTCTCTCTGCCTCTCTGTCTGCCTCTCCTCAAACTCCCCCTCTTTCTGTGGTGGCAGGTTGGCAGCGGCAGAAGGAACAGACCCACGCTTCATGAGGGAGGAGGAAGAGGAGGAGGACAGCAGTGAGGAAGAGGAGGACGAGGTCAGCCCAGAGGACCAAGGTAGACACACACACACACACACACACACACACACACACACACATACCATGGCCTGTCCCTCTAGTCTATTCATTCAATGAGCATTTGACCTTTCCCTGACCTTTGTCCTACATGAAACCAGCAAATGTGCTCCAGTAGACTTTCTCTGAGCTCAGCACGTCCAGAGGTCTGGCTCCAGCAGTTGGCTGGCTGGCTCAGTGGGACTGCTCCAGTTGAGCCAAGGCCAAGTCCTGTCTTCAGCCCCACCACCATACTTACCTCCCCTCCTGAATTTTGATCTCTGCATGGGTCAACACGCCCGAGTCAAAAAACCTGCCCCGTCATTTCCACCGCCCAACAAAGATGTTTCAATCTGCAGATCTTTTGAAACTTGAAAAGAAGGAAATTAAGACTGAAAAGAGAAACATTGATAATCCCTCTTAGTGTAGGGTAGAACAGTACAGTATATATCTTTCTTTCTACACTGATTTAAAAGACTAAGCTGGGACCAAGGTGCTTTAGAGACATGATTTTTTGTGTGTGTGTGTGACCCGAGCAGTTAATCACTCAATGTGAAACTCCCATCATAGATGGTCTCATTCAGCTTTGCAGACAGAACAGTTACTTAGCACATATTTGATGAGATTATTTGGTAGTCTGTAAAAAGGATTAGGAAAAATATTTTTCTCTCATGAGAACCGCAAGTGCCCGATTCAGACAAGATTCCTAAACTGAGTTGTAACCTGCGATGGCACAGTCCACTTCCAATAATAATAATAACGGATTTTATTTGTAATGCACTTCACATTTGAGTAAATCTCAAAGTGCTCAAAGCTTCTCTCTGCTCCGCGCTCTGAATAACCTCGACATGGGAAACTCGGTCGCAACACGACACCATCTCCCCACACTCATTCTGCCCAACCTCAGTTGCCTCATTCGGTTCTAGACTGTTCTGTAAATAAATAAAGCCTCCAGACATTAGTTTCCATATTTGAAATCTGTGTCAGATACTCTTCCAGCTCATTGGTATAGAAATGGTTCCCCTCAAGGTCTGAGCAACACATTCTTCAATTATATTTGAACTCGAATGAATTGTCTCCCTGTATTTTGTACTCGGTTTGTAGTTTTTCCAAGAGAAAGGTCATACGTTTGAACTGCAATAACTTAGTCGAACTGAAATAAGACTACGCTTGTATTGGGTTTGGGCTTTACTCGGCACACTCCCTTCTGGCTCCAGAGCTGCAAACTCGACACAACACAAGCTTCCCCAGACAGGCTCTTTGATTTATCTTTCAGTCTCTCCCCACACACACACACACACAGAGTAAATCAGTAAAAGTATCCCTCTTGAGTCATGGTTTCCCCCCAGACCCTCCATCATGGTTTCCCCCCAGACCCTCCATCTTCTCATTCTGCCCCCCCCCTCCCCCTCTCCCCTCAGTGAAAAAGCAGCAGTTCAACATGATGAGGAAGATGCACTACAACGAGGGGCTCAACATCAAGCTGGCCCGGCAACTCATCGCCAGCGAGCTGGAGGAGGAGGAGGACGACGAGGACGAAGAGATGAGAGACGACACCGAAACAGAGGACATCACCGTCGACCCCCCCGCAAGACGGTAAGGACAACGTGAACCCATAGGAATAGGCCTGTCGTGAGGGGGGGAGTCGTTTTAGGAATTGATGTGGGCTGTAAAGTGGGCTGGGTTTATGTCTGTTGGCTTGATCCTAGATTTGTAACCAAGAGGGTTCGATAGTGGGTTGCAATGAAATAGGCTCACAATCTTGGGACTGCCCAAGGCCAACATTTGAAGGGTTTATTTTTCTAACCTTGGAACGGTCCAGGGTTGGCTCTATTTGTGTTTTCTGAAAGGGCAAAGGTCATACCTGTGCACAGCGTCAGGGTTATCGGGATTGTATATTATACTAAAATCAACGCTACTAGTCGCAACAGCTTGTCTTTCAAATGTTTGTCAGTCTGTTGTCAAAGGAAAAAGCTGTCTTTAGGCAACGTTGATCTGCACGTGGCTGTAGCATAAATGAATGTCTAAAGTCAGAGACTTTGAACTGGTCGGTCCTACTCATCCTGTATGAACCATGTGATCCGTCATGTGATCAGTCATGTGTGCATGTCTCTCCCTCCTTCTTTTCTTGGGGGATTGTAGCTGATTCGCTGGATTCCTAGAAGAGGACCCCCCCGACAGCCCCTGTGGCTCCTGTAATATTCATAAGACGAGACTTGTGTGTTCAGGGCCGGGCATGACGCAGACACACCGCCTCACACCCTTCCCTTTTAAAAAAAGAAAAGAAGAAAAAAAAATACAAATAAAAATCTGCTGTGTTATTGTGTGTTCGTGTGCACTCCCAGAAACACTGCAATGCTGAAGCGAAGCATATTGAGCCTACCGGTTGTGTGTTCTGTTGCCAAGTTACCTCCCCCCCCTGCCTCCTCCCCCCTCCAAATGGAATCCACAACTCAAAGAACGAGACCAATAACTGAGACTTCTCAACAAGGACTGCTTCCCTCCTCTCCCCGCAATGCTAGCTCACCCGTCTGCCTGTCCAGCTGCAAGGTACCCGAAGTCAAGCGGCCTCAAAAGGTCCTCTGGAGGTGTGGAACTGGGGTGGATGATCGAAGGTTGGAAGGATTGTTTTGTTTTTTCTTTGCCATTGTCAGTCTTTCTCCCCACACCAACCATCAGTACTTTCATGTGAATGAAGTAGGAAAACATAATAAGATAGCTGCTAATTCTTGGTGTTTGTTTTCAAATCGATCCCCCCCTGTGGTATCCCCTTTTAATACGCCTCGGTCATCCGGATCACCTCGATTAGGAAGAAACTCCATGACCACATGTATGCATATTCACCCCTTTGTAACATGTATGTGCACATATTAACCTTTATTACCCCTTTATCAACATAGCCTGGTCTATTAGCTGAACTCCAATAACTGACAGACAGTAATTTAATAGTATTTATAATCCAAACCTGTAATTAGATTCCGAATTCAAGTTGTACAACAGTCAGTCATTTCTAGACGTTTGTAATACATTTCGACATACCAGGCACCTGCTCTGTATACTTCATTATGCCTTTGCCAGTCCAGTAAATATGATATCGTCTACATGTGCTCTAGTTAAGGAGAGGGCTAATTTTTCAAGAAATGACCCCAGATGTTGCATACTACTGATGAGATTACAGATGTCCCATACAAATATCCCTGATGCTACTGACTCCATCCCAAGGGCTTGTGTGATGTGATTGGCTGAATGATTGCAGTAGTGGTTGGACGCCTACTTGATATTCTCCTGGAGAATGAAGGTTAATGGGGGTTGTTGTATTGTGTAATAGTGAGAACATGCTACATCCTGTACTGCTACTAGGTTTTCTGAGCAGTACACAGCCTTTAGTTATTGAATGCTAATTTGAATGCTAATAATGAAATGGTTATGTTATGCAGTCACCTACGTTTGTATACATGCAATACCATATGGGCTGTATATGTCCCATCTTGTAGTTTTGAGATTTTTTAATTTTCTTACATGATTGGCCGTTGCCCAACCAAATTATCCAGTTCTAGTAATAAGATCAGATCGAATTTTTCCGTCTATTCATGCCCCAGAAAGGAGCGATCCCTTATCCTGTTAATGGGGTGGTGTTTTTCAGATTGCACATGTATTCCCCCATGTATGTTTCCAATGTACTGGCCTCTTGTCCTTGGAAAAACATCCCTGTGGTCAAGTCTTTGGATCCGATCCCCTGGAAATACAACTTTGAAATACTGTACTGCTCTTGCTTGATTGGTCTTTCAATTGACCTGATGTCTGAATGATGAGGGAAGACCCATTACAAGAACGTGTATTCACATACAAAGATTGATCACTTTAATCTGCTGCTTAAATGTTGTATTGTCTGAACTAAAGACAAACAGTTTTGTGAATGGACTAAATTACATAACCGTAACCTTTTAGAAGGTTAGAAGCTGGCAAATGTGCCTATTTTATGAACATGTGTAAATGAAAAGAACACACTCATTTCCCCCCGTGCTGTTCGGTGGCATATGTCCCTCGGCTTACATTTTGTGATCTACTGTTTTGTACCTTTCGTTTCTTTTTAATTTCGGGGGGAATTAGTTAAGTGAGATGCTCTCTCATGATCACGTCTCTTCAAAACAATGGGTATCTGTCGATTTGTGAGTTTTTTGTATCTTGGATGTGCATGTTCTTAATCATAAGGATGTGTGTTTATTTTGTCACCCATTATTAAATGTTGCCGATATGGAGCTTTTTGAGTTGTCTTATTGGACATCATGATTCACTCCTGTGTATATTTTTTGAATGGCTTGAGTTTTCTACATTCTGCCGCTAGGGGGCAGGCACATACAACATATCGTCTGCTTATTTTGATAGGACCGAAAGAGCATTTAAGAATTTATCTGTGCGTGGGTTCTTGTGTAGACGCAGATTAAAATTGGCCTTCAAATTCCCGCAACATGGAATAACAAATATATTGTAGCTCCTACATTCATCATGAATTGAATGCAGTTAATCGATGTGTAGGCTGAAATAGTAAAAATGAGTCGAACCGAGTAGAACGAGTTCATTGGCTGTTCCAAGTGTCATTCATGCGTGTGTTCAAAATGGTTCAGGAAGCGCGTGATTATTCGTCGATTACAGCTGGTAGTAGTGGTTACGTGAAAGAAAAGCTTCGCCTACACTGCACTGACGCGATGACCTAGCAAGTGAATCAGTTTCGCTGTTGCAATTCTACTTATATCTGTCGCATTTTAGCTTTGAATGTTTCGTAAGATTTACGAACGACTGTCCTACGTGTTAATGATTACATCGTCGCATATTTATATTAATAGCTAGCTAGCCAGGCTAGCTGGCGGACACTTGACGTCGGCTGGATTGTCCAACTCGGATTGTCAAGGAAAAAAACCCTGCTACTAGCTAGATATCCGGCTAGCCAGCTAGCTGCTTATCCTGGGATATATTCTAGGGTCTGCTGCTCCTCCTAATCCAAGTGTTTTAATCCGCGTTTTTATTCACTAAGCAAGATGAAGATAACGGTGGAATTCGAGGAATGTTTAAAGGACTCTCCAAGATTCAGGTAAAATTAATGACAACTCCACGTCTTTGTTCCCAAATAGCCCATAGTAATGTTTGGCAGAAATAGCCTACTCTACAGTAAATTTGAAAAAGCTGTCTAGCCCGCTTGCTGCTTTCTGTTTCTGCACACAGTAGGGGTTTGCTATTTTTGTCAAGAAGTTGGCGAGAAATCTGAGTCATACCTAAACCAAATACTGTAGTTAGCTAGCTATCCATAGAGTAAGTGATAAATAAAGTTGTGTGTACCTGACTCCTGTCTGCCGAATTGTCTCATTTGTGGTTGATATGTGGATATTTCCTTAACTTCCCCAAACATGTGCCAGGGCTGTCTGTAAACATTCCAAATTATTTGTAAACATGTCATTGTAGACCATTTGGGTTACTAGTTAACGTGTTAAGAGAATGTTGGCATTGGGCAACTCAGAGCCTTTTTCTAATAATAAACCAGATATTTTTTGAATGAATCAAGTCTATAGCAACCTGCTATAAAACACGTTTTCACCTGTCTTATTTACTGGTTTTCAATCCATGCAGCCCTGTTCTCTCAAAAGTAAACTTGGCTTTTTCAGTTTTCCAACGATGGCAAATTGGCCAAATATTTTCCACCTCCCCTTTCTCTCCTGTGCTCAGCAGCATCCTCTCGTGAAATGAGAAGCAGATGTTAGAAAGTTGTTTGCCGGAAATGTGGAAAGAGGCTTTTTTTACTAGGACGTTTCCTCAACATCAGCTGTGCGTGTACATTAAATGATGACGGGCACATACCTGGTTGGTCATGTTGCTGATATGCTATCAGCCTACACTTTTAAGATATGGTGGTCCATAAGAGTTGAAAACTAGAGCACCAAACTGCCTAGTACCCTCCTTGCAAACAGGAAGTCTTCTCAGTTTGTCTTAGTTCCAACTAAATTTGGTTTTGGAAAGTATTCCTTTAACAAGGAGGCATTCTATGATGACCCTGTTGCATTTACATTAAGTCATTTAGCAGACGCTTTAAGAGCGACTTACAGTAAGGTGAAGTGGACACAACACAATTTGGCACGGCCGGGAATCGAACTGGCAACCTTCTGATTACTAGCCCGATTCCCTAACCGCTCAGCCACCTGACTCTTGATTGATGGGAAGTGATGTTTTCCGTGAACTGTCAGAGAGCCTGGGTCATGCACGGACATCAGTAGTAAAATGGCTGGTCAGGTTTCCTCTGACCCCAAACATTAGGGGTCTGACATCAGTCCAGTCACTTAAGCTAACTCGACTCCGTTTAAATTCACTATGGGCTGAAATTGAGCAAAGATTCCTCGAACAACCGACTTTTCCTCTCGACCACCATCACTTCACTCTCATTCTTTGCCCTCTTTGTTTGAACTGGCAGAAAGGAGGAAAAGGAGACGGACTTCATGGACCAAAACATGGATGCAGACCAGGGTGGAATGACTTGTCTTGACATCTGTTTCCATTTTTCTGTTTTCTTTCAACTCCGTGCCAGTAAATGTGGAGCCCCCTTAAAAGTAGAAAAGGGCTGCTTCGTAGAGTAGAAAGTGTCAACTTTGAGGCTCACACCCCACTCTCTCTCTCTCCCTCTACCCTAGAATTATACTAACTATCCATTGCCCAAAACCCTGGTCTCAGACTTGGACTTAGGAGTTGAACTGGCATACTGCACAGTTCTGTAACTGACATTAGGCTTTATGACTGCTGAGCCTATTTGTCACTCACATTCACTAGCTCATCATCAAGTATGCATTTTTCAAAATCCCTTTTATTGGATCACACGATTCTTCTTTTTCCCAGAACAGCTGGGTTTAGTACTTGCCTGCATTACAGATTTAACAGAAGCAGGATACATTGGTACTTGAACTCTCTTGTCTTCCTCAGAGCTTTCTCTCTTTAGTTTCCTCATTTCCCCGTACCAGTGGAGCTCAAAGCCCTGTAGGCTAGTACTCGTCGCGACGTGAACCTTGACCCCGCGTCTCAAAAGATCCGTCCATCTCGGAGAGTTTGACCTGCGCACATACAGTTGTTCAACTAATGAGTTCCATCTATACCCTTTTAATAATCCTGCTCGCAATTATAAATGTTCCTTTCTCGTGTCCTTCTCATCGCTGTATAGACTTGCTCATGTCCGCTCATTCTTTTCTCAAACGGGCCTTGGCTGAGTGCCATTTCTATGATGTCAGAGAGGTTGAAAAGCCTTGATGTTGTTAGTTGCTGTAGCCATTTTCGACAAGCCCACCGTTGGCAGATCACAGCTAGTCTTGCTAATGCAGAGGACATTGCTGGAAACGTTAACCTCGAGTTCAAGAATTCTTGAGACGGGTCCGGTTTCCTTTTAGAAATGGAAGTCAAATGGGTCAGCTTGTTGGTGTTACTCATACAGCCTTTACTGTCTGTCCCAGGAGGTGTAAAAAACACTAACAATTACACGGCTGATGTGCTTGAATGGGACTTGCGAGCACTGGTAATGAGAAGTAGGCCTATTTAATTAGGAGACTGATGAGGAGAATGTGAACTCTTCTGAGCTTAGGGGTGTGCTGTGTTTCTATCAGTCGTGTTTTAATGAGGATCATACGCTGTGTTCCGATGAGGCTGTTTGGGTGTGCCTCTGGATGGGGTCCAGGCTGTGGAGTGCAGACGTCGTGGTTAAGCCCGTGGTCGGGACAGAAAAGGTGGCATGAGGATCATCAGAGAGCTGGGTGTGGTCGCAGGACATGGGAGCCGGTTTTCTTTTTTTGTTTCTTTTCAAAGCTGGCTTCCTGGTGGCCGTATGAGTCACAGCAATGGTAAAAACCTACTCGGCCATCCTTGTACCCTCTCCCCCCCAAGACCCTTCTAATTCGACAGGTTTTAGGATTGATAACGATGAGGTAATCTTGTTGATGTTATTAGAGCGTCTAATGTCGGGTTTTACCCCAGCGGGAACTACCCATCCCCACCACCACCATGCCCCCCATTCCGTCATCATATTCCTGCTCTCTAACAATGACAGGATACTCCAGAGCAGCACTGAGGCCCTGCCCACTCCTGTGTTTTCCAATCTAGCGACGCCCAGTCGAGGTACAGTACAGCAGTATTCACAGTGGGCCCAACCTTTTAGCATAAACACTTCCCTCTCCCCCCGGCTCTATCCTGACAGATATCATAGATGCCAGAAAGAATAGCACAACACGAATCTTTTGATTTTGGAGGGTGTTTTGAAGTAGGCCCTTGCTCAAAGTTTAGAGGCCCTCAATTCTGGGCCTCACAGAGGAGACCATTGTGTTATTAAAGTGTGTGTGTGTGACTAACCTGTTCAACTACCCCCCCTCCCACACGTTAACACACAACCCCCTCTTGGCTGACGGCCAGCAGCGTATCACTTGGTGTCCAGAGACTACGAGAAAGCTCATTGAGTCATTGAAGGGGAATTCACTCTGCTCTAGTTTGAGCAATAGAGCATCGGCCACCATCTCTTCTGGCCATCTGCTGAAGCCAGTTTTGGACGTTTGACATAATTTCTTGAGCAATAAGAATCACACAAACACTTCTTCCTGACAAGCACAACAACCGCATGCAACTTCCTGTTTTGTATTGTGAAAGGATAGGTCATCGGCTACACTGTAAAAAGGTTTTCATTGGTATTGTCTAGGGCTAGGCTGCAAAAAAATTATACGTATAATGTATCCAGTGAAATTCACTTCACTTTAATTTCTTGTTTTTCAAAGCACGTCTCCTCAAAAAACGTATACATTTTAGAAACTCATTGTCTTTTAAATCAAAAGATTTTATTCCACAGCTTAGAAAGGGTTGATGAATTAAGTTCACTAAACTCTATGAAAGTGGATACCGTGCAAGTGCATTTAGCATGTAACGGGTGGGCCTAGTGGAATAGCCTATACACATGGAGAACAGTATGTGGTTGCCTTCAACAGATGCCTAGTTAGTCTCCAGTAAATCTCCTCAAGTGTTCCTTCTCCCTTGTCTTAGTCAGTCAACTGATTCTCTAAAGTGGAAGTGAGCTAAACCAGGGAGTTCTCTAATAGTCTCCAACCAGTTTTCTCCGGAAGTTTCTATTCCAATTCAGGGTTGTCCTTCTGTATTCATGTGGTTTCCCCTTCGCAAAAAAGACATGTTCCTTAACGGGCCTATAACCTAGATTCTTTTATACCACATAAAATGCACCTCTTTTTAGTTCCTCCCTCACACCCAAACATCTGTAAACACAGTATCCAAGTTTTTTCCCCTCATCAATTTGTCCCTGACACCCTGTCTTTTGACCCCCGCAACAACGTACGAGGCGAAATGTGCCTAACCTCTTCACTTCCAAATGTTTCTCGCTAGCGCTCCCCCTATAGGTTAAAGGAAAAGCTTAGCTAGTTAGCGAAGCGCTTAGCCCCGCGGCTCCTTCCCTCCCTCAGAGCGCCGTTCGCTGAACGTTCCAGTCTCGCCTGTCAGTCCCATGTCCCCGGCCCCCCCCAGTGCGTGTTGTGTAACGGGAGATCCTGAAGCTGATTCGGTCCTCCTCAGATCGAGACGTCTGGGCTGTCGGTGGCAAGGCCTCCTTTATGTGAAGATGGCGGAGGACAGATACCAGTGTTTTGACCAGGGTGTCTTTTGAACAGATAGCACACCTGCATTTCTGTCTTTTGAAACCATCAGTTATTGCCTTGAGTTATTGTATCGTTTTGGTGGTGGACAGGAGATGGTATTTCTTGATGGCATTGCGTTACGATGGAATGTGATGATTACATGGCTACATTGCAGTGGCACAAATGCTGTACACAAAAACATGTTATTGTGCGTTATAGTTTTTTGTTTAGTTAAAGTCTGTGTAATATATACAGTAGTTAATAGTTTCACTGATGTTCATGATATCAGAATGCAAGCACATTCCATCTCTTTGTCCCTTTTTGTAGCAAATAGTGTTGTTATTCAACAGACGGTTGAACTTTTTAAATTGATGTTGTCGGCAAGGCAATATGGTAATGTACCTATTGTGTCTTTTAGAGGGCTTTGTTCACTGCACAGTGGGAAGCCTGGCAAGGCAGCCCTGGGCCTTGTCCCTGTGGGCTGGATCGGTCTGTTTGGGCTTTTATTGCCCATCAATGGAGTATTCGGAGGTCTCTAGTGGTATTCACTAAACGTCCGAAACAGGATTGTATCCTGACTTGACAAACTCCTTGGAGTGGAACTGAAGGGACGTGCGCTGGTCTTGCCATAGTCTCCCCCCGCCCTGCCTTCTCCACATGGCGATCTCTAGGCCCTCCTCTCTGCCATCACTGCTGCTTCTGAGGGGCCAACACTGGAGACGTCTTGGGCCGGTGCCTATAGATCGGGGTCAGCACTGTCGTTGTATTGCACAAGTTGCTGTTGCTCCTTTGGACAGACTCTCCGGCCCCTTCACCTCCCCCCCCCTCTTCAGGCAGCTGGTGTTGTGAAAACAGCTGCAGCCCTTTGCTGTTGCGCAACAATGCACGTCACTTCTGCTACATAGGCGTTAACAAAGTTCCGTATGTTGTGCCTTTTGTTTGTGCGTAGTGATGACCATCAGCTCCACAACTGGAGTGGGTGCTGAGATGGAACAGACACAATCCAGTTTTATTATTCAAATGGATAGTTTTGTTTTAGAATGAGGGCTTTTCCCTACCTAGCATACCTTGGATATGGTCCTTGTTTTAAAACTGGACAGACAACCTTTCGGTAGGTTGTCTGTACAGTTACTACTACTAAGCTACTGAGATATTGAAGGAGGCCTCATTTAGGATGACGTTTGCTTGGAGACATACCCTAGTGTTTGTGCAGTATACTTATTACAGCACAGACACAAGGCAGCAATTGTCTTCACAGGTGATAACAGGTCAACTCCTTCAGATCAGTGTCTTACTTTTATACTGGTTCTCATGTGGATGTAAAGTGGTTAAGGGGGAGGCGGAGGCAGCAACTCAACTGCTTGATTTGATTTCAGTCGTTTTTGTTCCTAGTATGAAGGACAGGAGTGGTTGAGTCAACATGCTGATAGCAGAATGCAGCGTCCTTTTATGTGTGTCCTGGACTGGCGCCACTACTGCCTGTCTGAAGTTATCCTCATTAGTGTGACACACTCGCTCTTTATCTCTCTGTCTCTCTCTCTCTCTGTTTCTCTCTCTCTTGTTTCTCTCTGTCTCTCTCTGTTTCTCTCTCTCTCTGTCTCTCTCTCTCTGTTTCTCTCTCTCTGTGTTTCTCTCTCTGTCTCTCTCTCTGCATCTCTCTCTCTCTCTCTCTCTCTCTCTCTCTCTCTCTCTACGTTTCTCTTTCTGCTCGTTATCCAGACACACACACTGGACACACTCCCAAGGTCAAAGCTGTGAAGCTGCCGCCCAGCTTTCCCCAGACTCGAGCCCTTTTCTTGCTTTCCCCCTCCATCAGCACTTTTCCCAACTCCTCCCTCCAGCGTGTTGGGTTACCAGAAAACATGAACGTTCTCATGACTAGACGCTGTGGGATTGGGACCAGCTCCTCTGAGGATTCATGGACACAGGATCATTTTGGCCTATACAATGGGATTTTGTGGCACAGCCTACCAGGGTGTCTTGTAGCCTTGGCTTGAGAGAACACTTCAGCACTATATATTACTCCATTGTACATCACAATTATCCCTTGTTAACCCTCCAATCACAAATTGATGTTGCTGTGCCATTGCCTGGAGTTATGAAATGGCAAAGAGTCAACAAATTCTTGTGGCCCCTTGATTGACAGCTCAATCAGGGCCTCCCTGTGCTCAGCCAACTCCAGAGAAACGGAAAACCAGTTTCCTAGCTGCCAAAGGGAGAAGATGCGCGAGTTCTCGCGCTGGGTCAAACTCGGCCACTATTAGGGTAGATGGCAGCCAGCCTTTCCAACCTCTCGTTGGCTTTTGGCGCTAGCTTTGCTCTCCTCCGTTGAGTCACATTTAGCAGTTAGCTTGGGTTGTGAGTGACAGACTGGGGTGTGCGGCATTGTGTATTCGGAGCAAGAGGAGTTGAAAGCAGAAGAGGCGTGAGTCTCCGTTTCCATGCAGGAGAAGCTGGAGAAGCCTCTCTTTCAGTCCCAGGCTGACCTGTTGACAGCAGCGTGCCAGCGCGTCTTGTTGAGTTATTCTGTCACAAAGCAGATGTGGCACGTCAACGTGGGACACGGAAACAGCTGGTGGGGTCGAGGGGGGATTGGGCGGGGGTCTCCTTCTTGTATGGATGGAGTCTCTTTAATCACCAATGCCTTATCAACCCCTCCTTCTCCCACACACACACACACACACATATAAATCTTCCCCAATCTCATTTAAACACACACACACGCACACAAACTGTTCTCATGTACCCAATGGCTTCACAGTGCACACTTACCACCCCCCTCCCCCCACCACCCCAGGATAAGCCGTTCCCTCAAATGGTGTCACTACACTGCTGTCACCCCCACGAGCCCACAAGCCGCTGATCCCTGCTGGAGCCTCATTATCCTGATGAGGAGGAGGAGGAGGAAGCGCTCGGACGCTCCGTGGAAGAGCTCTGCCACGGCTGCTTGTGCCAACACTCACCCACTTTTATTTTGTTGTTTTTATTTTCTACTCGCACACTTTTGGCTGCGTCTAGCGCTGCAGCGATGCAAGGCTCTCGCCATTAAATGTCAAGATTCATCATAGAGGCTTTCGTATGGTCACGTGACGTCCTAGGGACATCTTAATCCTAGGTTTCCTTCATTTGGACTCGGATACTGCTTACCAAGCTCTGTCACATGCTGTTATCACCATGACACAGAGAGTCCAGGCTCAATTGCCCTCCAGAAACAATGGCTGGAGAATCAGCAGGACGTAATGGAGCCTGTCCACATGAGTCTGAGCTCAAAATTGATAGCCTCTGTGTACACTGATAACTCCCTGCAGGTGTTGCCCTTCAAGAGGAGTGGCCTGGATGCATACTATACTGTGTACACAGGTTAATCATTCAGTCAACTGGAAGTAGCTACTCTGTGCACGTGGGATAT
Organism: Mallotus villosus; assembly: GCA_903064625.1. NCBI lineage: Eukaryota > Metazoa > Chordata > Actinopteri > Osmeriformes > Salangidae > Mallotus > Mallotus villosus. Next base: position 22,316 of record CAEFZP010003381.1, read on the forward strand.
GGTCAAGCTCGGTCAAAGCGTGCTCCCGTGGATTTAGTCATGGTTTCACTTCTCCCTCCGGTTCCTCTGAATAAGGGTTACACAAGGAGTCCGTCTGCGTCAGTGGTCGATCACGAGGCGTGACTGATGTGTTCCAGTCAAAGTCCTGGCTCCTGGTCGTTTGTTCACTGCAACCATCATGACGGAAGAAGACACGCCCCTTTCTTTTTTACATTTACATTTATTCATTTAGCAGACGCTTTTATCCAAAGTGACTTTTTCCAAGAGAGAGCTTTACAAAAGAGCATAGGTCACTGATCGTAACAACGAGATAGCCCCAAAACATTGCGAGTAGCCAAAACACGAAGCATACATTGTGAAAAGCAAATAAGTGCCAATGGGGAGAACCATAAGACCATGTAGTTAAACAAGTTACAAATTAAACGACATGAACCTCAAAAGTGCAGGAGTGTACCTGTGGAAAAAAGCAAGCTGGAGGTCATTTTTAGCCGGGGAGAGGGTTTTTTTTTGGCACTAAAAGTGTCGTCGCCAAATAAAAAAGAGAGAATTCTCTCCTCCCTTACACCCATATACGAATTCAGTCCCCGCAGATTGTAGACAAATTCTCGACCTGCATCGCTGCTCGCGCGCCGCCCTGCAACAACGTCATCTTCCGCTTCCTCCCGTGACCTTCCGAGCGGCTGGGAGGGTATTGTTCCCCGGGAAGGCCAAGCTGTGCTGCGTCAAGTTTTTGGGTCGAGAGAGAGAAATGCCAGATATAGGCCTTTGGCGTTGCCCATTGTGGCATTTCTCAATCTGGCCCTCCTCGTGCTTGTTTCGTGTGCATGAACAGGCCCGGCGAGCTAATCCCTCCAATCTCCCACGTTCTTCTGTCCTGTCCGATGTAACCCCACACACATGGCAAACGCCACAGGAAACGCTCATCTCTTCTATTTTTAGAAACGCCTGCGCTGGTCCCAGCACAACAAACGCTGCAAACAGACCCGTCTTCCATTTCCGTCCCTTCCCTCTCCCCTTTCTCTCACCCCTCCGTCGCTCTCTTTCCCCTCCCGTGACTGAACTGTTTGTGTCTTCCGCAGGGCCACCATAGAGGAGGTGGAGGGGGACGTCTGCGAGCTGGAGTCCAAACTCGACAAGGTGAGTGGTCTGGTCGCCCCCCTTGGGAGGTCGTGGGGCTAGTTTACTAGTTTACGGGACCTTTTTAACTCAGGAGCAGCTGGGTGTCAAATTCTATGACGTGCCATCCGCAGTCCAGCACCCTAACACCCTGAGATCCCGGCTCCACCGATCCCAGGTCCCCTCTTCTCCTCCAAATCTGTGACTCATTGTTTGGACTTCACAGACCCACCCTCGCTCTCGTAGAAGGGGAGGGGGGGTAACTTCCCCTGGTGGCTGTGTAGCGGAAGGATCCGATCCAGGGTGGGGGGAGGGGGGTAGTGGGGCTGAGAGTGTCAGGGCAGGGAGCAGGCAGGCAAGGGGGTAAGGTTCAAGCTTTTCTTAGAAACGGTCTTAGTTGCACATGAGACACAGCACTAGGCCTGCATTGACTGTGGACCGCCACCCACACGCAGTCACGTTTAATCTTAGAACAACATTTGCTTTATTGGGGACTTTATTAAAACCTCTCTTGAAGCCCGTCTTCCCCCGAGATGGTATGTAAACAGAGTGGAGAGCAGAACAGTGCAACATAATGCAGTCGAGCTGTTTTGATTGGCCATGACAGATACTGGACCGATTTGAATAAGCAGGCAAGACAAACATCGAGCCTTCAAGGACAATCTGTCTAATTAAATCAGGGCCGATACCAAGTACACCGCGTTATTAACTATATGTTTTGCCCCATGCTTTGAGTTTAGGCCTTGAAAACATGTTGCCCCTCCCCCGTCCCTTCCTCCTGACCCAGGTTCGAGTGTCACCCTCACTTGAGTCAACCAAAAGGACCAAATCTAGAGTGCAGCTCATTCAGAACCCGAGATGTTTTAGGATCTCTCTCGGCTGGGATGAGACGGTCTCGGCCGCAGAGCCGCCGTGGGCCTCAGTCCTGTGTAGGAGTGCATGGAGGAGAGCCAGGTTTTGTTTGATGGATTATGTAACCCGGAATTAGGCTACGTTTGCCCCCAATGAGTCACATGAAAAATGTTTGCATTGTTAATCGGCAGTAAACTCATTTAGTTTTTTGTTGTACTTGCCCATTTCCATTGCCTGAGCATGAAATATGGCCCTAAAGGCAACAGCGATCTGTCTCTTTCTCTGTTGCTAATCCCTCTCTCCGTCCGCCTTCCGGATCCTTCCGTCTCTAGCTGGTGAAGCTGTGCATCGGGATGATCGACGCCGGCAAGGCCTACAACACGGCCAACAAGCAGTTTGTCAGCGGCATCCGCGAGCTGGCCCAGCAGTCCTCCAAAGACGAGGTCGTCGAGGTAACCCAGAACCGCGCCTCGCTCTCGAGCCCCGAAGCCACCAAGAAAGCCAAAATATAGCTGCTAGCCTGCAGAGCCAGTGTTTAGAATTTTTTCTCACCCGTTTTGCACGGGGAGGCCTGTGTTTCCTCTCCCTCTTTTGTATATTTCTCCGTCTGCCTCTCCCTTGGGCCTGCTGTTCGGCCACAGTGCATATTTAGAGAAGAATGCCTGGGTCAAGGAATGCTCTCTCAAAGCACCATTGTTGGACAGCAGGGCCAAGGCAGCGTAGCATTCTCAAGAGTGCCCCTCATACCTGGGGTCTGTCAGCTGCTTTGCAAGAGAAGGAATTCAGTGTTCCACTTGAAGTTTGTTAGTGTCTCGGGTCCATTTGCTTTGTTCATCGTGAACTTAAAATCGTTTTTTTGGGCCAACTTCACAATGTTCTTGTGTGGATCTGTTTCGATGTTGTCATTTCATTGTTCCGTTCTTTTGTCTCCACAGTCCAGCCTCACCAAGTTTGCAGAAAGTCTGCAGGAGATGATCAACTACCACACGGTAGGACGTTTTATTGATGTGAAACCGGATGGTCTGTTTCTTCCTGTCGTCCGTGAGAGCTGCGTGTGGACATGTAAACACAAAGATGGCTGGAGAGCGTCACGTTTTGGCAAGAATTTGCCTCACATGTTTGTCAGGCTCCAAGGGAAGGGACCCATATAACTCACTTGAGGACCTGCGTTAGCAGGAGTGGGTGACTAACGCTACCCAACGACACCAACAGTCAACAACAACACATTTGATTCCAGTCAATTCCAACGTAGTCCTCTCGCCTTACCGTCCTTAGTCTCCTACCACCTGTTTCTTCTACTCCCCCATCCCCTACCACCTTCCCTTGCAGATTCATCTCCTACGCCCTCGCTCCTAAACCCCCAGGAGCCGCGGCCAGGCCCGAGGCTGTGACTCAGATCTGCGTCTGCGGTGTGGCATCAGCTGACTGAAGGGTTTAAGTTAGCCACTCGGAGCACATGATCCTTAAAGCACAGAGCCCAAACTGTTCCCCCCCCCCATCCCCAACAACACAGGCCCTTCCCATCACACTGCACGTATTGTCCGGACGTCTGGCTCGAACCCTCATTTAGACTCGTTTCTGGGTGAGCAATTTTACCAACAGGCTGTTTTTAAGGACCGATGCAGGTTTATAGGCGCTGACTAAGTATGGGAACGCACGTGACGTCATTTTGGAATCGTCCCCTGTAGGTTGTGTGTTCCATTGGGACGTAGTAAATAGCATTTTATGAGGAGAATTTCTCCAAAAGTACAGTCAGCCCTTTTTATGTTTGTTTTGTGCATGGTACCTGCAAAAAAGGGCATGTCCATCTGCTGACGTGCAGAACTCGCAGACCCGTTTATAAAGAACCGTTTCACTTTGCTAATATTGGCAGATAACAATCAGTTACAGAAGATGATCTTTTGTGCGGTTGTCTCAACACAAACAGCTTCAAGGCAAGCATGCTAATTCTCCTTGAATTTCTCCAGATTTTATTCGACCAGGCCCAGAGATCGATCAAGACCCAACTTCTAACGTTTGTTAAAGAGTAAGTATGTCCTTAAATGGCCAAACACAAACTCACTATTTAATGGTGCAACACGATCATTAATAGTGTGATAAAAAAATGGAAAATCGGGAAGTGCGAGGCGTGGATATGTAGTTTTGGTTCCTCAATATGAACCATCTTGGACTTTAAGGGTGGGCGGGGATGAAAATAGGGTATGAAACTTACGATGCGCTCGCTGAAGTAGAACACACTAGCATGATAACTGCACATCGGCTCACAACGAGCCAGTCTGCCCCCCACCACACACACACACACACACACACACACACACACACACACACACACACACACTCACACTATATGTAGGAGATGCAGGGGAAAAAATTAAATAAAAGGAAATGTGATAAGACTGTAGACCACAGTAGACAGACCAGACAGCGCTCCAGAATATCCTCTTACTCAAGTACGACATTCAAGCACTTCCCAAGCTCAGCTTGATTTACTGGAACAGTTGTTCCCACTCAATGTAAGTGAGGTGGGGACTCTTTTATATCCTCTGTGTTATTAAGCACGGGCTGCTGCCTTTGGCCCGCAGCGCTCGCTGGATAAACGCCTACATCAGCGCTCTGCTTTGTTAGAGGCTGTCAGGATCCACACGCTCCCCAGCAGTTACTCACTCCTCCCCTGTCTCCTCCGAGGGGACTCCATCTCACCCAGGCTTCAGTAGCACGTCGCTAAGGAACAGATGTAGCTTCTGAACCCGGCACAGTGGCTTTTCAGTCGCTAGGATGGCCACTAGGCCTCTCGTCGTCAGCTTGGAGTGTATTCAAATTCAGACTGAGGATTGGCTATATGGGTGTTTGTGTCTGTCTTAAGTATTTTTCCCTTTGGTCTCCATTATTAAACTGTCCATTGACTAATATATGTTTTGGGGATGAAGGTGATATTTGAATGTTTTGTTACCTCATACAATAAGAAATGTTCATCAAGCAAATAGTGTTTGACAACAAAATGATTAGTGGAACGTCTTGCTTCAAGCCACTCCTATAATACTGAACATGGTTTCAAATAGACACATAACTGATGGTCCATTTCACTCTCTCTGCCAGTTATTTCACAATCAGTTATTTCCTAGCATTTGCTCAGGGCTGTATGCAAGCCCTTTATATAGCAGCCACATCCATTCCAATCTATCCGAGGCTCAGTGAGGCGTGCGTTCTGACGTCCTCGACCGTCTCCCCCCGCGCTCAGGGACCTGCGGAAGTTCAAGGAGGCCAAGAAGCAGTTCGACAAGGTGAGCGAGGAGAAGGAGGCGGCCCTGATCAAGAACGCCCAGGCGCCGCGCAACAAGCAGCACGAGGTGGAGGAGGCCACCAACATCCTCACCGCCACCCGCAAGTGCTTCCGACACATCGTCCTCGACTACGTCCTCCAGGTACGCACACACACACACGCACCACCGCGAAAAGAAAGATGGCTCCCCTGACAAATGGAGGGAAAAAGCTGTTTGTTCACGTTTTCCCGCGTTTTTCTTCCTGCATGGTTTCTTTCTTCCCTCTTTGGAATTGATGGGCCTTATTAAAGCATCCACCCTGCCATTCATTAAAAGGCTCCGACTCATCCTCCCAGGCAGTAAGTGTGTGTCACATCCTCCTGATGGCTCCGCTGACCTTTCACAAGGGGGAGCACAGTCGAGCACGGGCTGGGAACATTTCCTGTCTCCCGTCTCCATGAACGGACCCGTGCGGGTGGATAAGGGTGAACCATAATAAACCCATCCTCTTCAGCCCGTTTGTATGCCGTCGGAGCCTGGCGAGAGGGTTCAGGATCTGAAAGGAGCAGATACGCTGGCTCTTTCTTAGCCGCGGTACGGTATTGTAAGCGTCTCAAAGGGGGAGAAACCTTGCATCCGCATTACCCATGGTGAGAGGTGGAGTCTGTGGACCCTTCGATTCTCTGCTCCATCTAGCACAATGAGTTGGCTACTCTCAGTCGATAGTTCCACAGGGAGCCCATGTGAGACTGCATAGTGCTGAGTTGGCTCAGCATTGATTTCATGGGGTTCTTCTTCCCTGTGAAAACAGAGGGCTGCCCTTGGATAAGAGTAGCCGCAGTCCAAGCTAGCCCGCTGTCGCCACAACCCCAAAATCCCGCCCTCTCGAATGTCCTCGGACGAATTGCTTCGCCGCTGTGCTCAAACCGTCACTCTCTGATTTGACAATGACCACATGCGTGTAGTCAACACGGTGACAGTTCCATAATGACATGTGGGGCGGAGAAACTTAAGTGAACCAGGGTATAACCCTGACCTTTTTCATGTACCGTGAGGTGCTTACTAACATCTTATTTAGCCTTGTTAACCGTGAAGACCCCCGCTGTCAGGTTTTATAACCTGCTATAACTCACCACTCATAACGGAGATGAAGCCGGTATGACCTCCATTAACAGAGGAGGTGTGGGATGGTAATGAGCTGCAGAGGACAACACATCCATCAGGCTTCCTGTGAACACACTCCCCCTCTCTCTCTCTCTCTCTCTCTCTCTCTCTCTCTCTCTGTGTCTCTCTCTCTCTTTTGGACTGTGGGAGAAACTGCAGTCCTGAGTGCAGCTGGCTTCTGTAGATAAAGGAACACAATTGTTTTTTTTCTTCATCCTGGAGCCCAGGGTGTAGAATAGAGTAGAGGTTCCCCCTGGTGTTGGAACGTGGAATTGGCATCAGTCATATTTTCCTCCTGTGGTTTAGTCCAACTTATGTAACACCTATAATTTTAATTCTTTACTTCCTCCTTCCCACACAGAATGATTTCGAAAACTGACTAGTAATTCCTTTTCATCCCACTCCAGATCAATGTCCTCCAATCCAAGAGAAGATCCGAAATCCTAAAATCGGTAAACGCCTCATCTCAAAATATGGTTCAAAACTGGATAAACAACCCTATTTTTTTAACGTCTTTGTAAAGTCCTGTCCTCCACGGCACCTTCCTGATGTGTGTGTGTGTGTCTACCTGTCTCTCCAGATGCTGTCCTTCATGTACGCCCACCTGACGTTCTTCCACCAGGGGTACGACCTCTTCAGTGAACTCCAGCCCCTGATGAAACAGTTGGGAGGACAGGTAACCCCCCCATTTCATCCTTCGTGTCGACACGTGTCCTTCCACACCATCAGTTTGGTCTCGACTCTGTGCTCCCATAACAGTATTGTTCACAGGGATTCCTAAAGCATGTCCAAGAGCCAATATGCATTTCCTATAGGTTATTAATAGTCAAAAAGGGTGTGTTCAGTCCCTGCTTAGAAGTTGAACTCGGGTCTTTTCCGTCATTGTCTCCGCGTCTTGTTCAAACCGAAACTAAAAATGGAACGGCTATTCTCTGACTACATCTCTGCATAGAGATATATACAGTACAACAGTGGGCTGATTTGACACTGGCTCTAGAAGGGTTTAGCTGGCCCAGGGCCTGGTGACTAAACACTCGAGTGCTGCCCTCCAAGTGTCTCTGTGTGTCCGTCTGTTTTCACCGACAAACCCCGGCTTTCCTCCGGGGCCTCGGCGGTGAAGCAGCAGATCTCCTGAAAGGAAAACGTGATTCCTATCACAGGGCCCATGAGAGAGGGCCTTGGGGGAAGGGAGGCTTGGTGCTGGGCTGGCCAACACGAGAGGGTTTTCCCACCCTGAGACACCGTCTGTGTGAGACTCGTGAACTAGAAAGGACGAGTGAAGGGAAAGAAAGGGAGAGAAGAGGACGAGCGGAGGCCAGCCGTAGGACGAGGGGGGGATCGTTTCGGTCGGACGGAGCGTCGGAAGGGAAGCCAGGCCGTCGGGAGTTAGCGGAGCGTTAGTGGAGCGTCGTGGAGCGTTAGCCCCTCCAGGTCTCCAGGACCAGCGCTCCCTCCATCATGAAGCTGAAGAAGCTGGAGAGGCTGTGCAGGGAGGTCTGGAGGAGCTGTCAACAGGTTGGACCACAACGTTTCATAAGGACCTCACCCCCGACAGTGGGAGGGCTAATTAGGGAAGATTAGATGTTTACTCTGCAACATGCCACTTGATATCTTTGACATGGTTGCAGAGAGAATGGTACAGGATTGTTGGTTAGTAGTGACGGTTAGGCATGCTCTTTTTGACAACTAGGCACTTTTATAATGTTGTATATTAGAGATAATATACATTGGTAACATTTCCGATCAATAAGATGTCTAATCAGTCAGGTATGAACCCTTGCTACCGATGGTGTGTGAATCCTTGTGCTGACGGCCAATTGAGGGCTTAAAATTAGCCCATCTTTCCGAAAAGGCATTCTAGTCACGACTGAGTAAACACAAGTTTATTTTTAATCCACTCCAGTCCATGAATGAATGACTCACAGCTACTCATCCACAGTGAGATGTAGTACCAACTGCCTCAGGCTGAAGTGAATACGAAACCGTCAGCCCTCACCTGGAGAACAATATCAGGGAATACCCACGAGTGCAACAAAGATATCTGGTCTCACTCTAGTCGGCCTTGCCAGTGGGTAAACACTGAACAATGGAATTAGTCAGCGTGTTTTCTTTGGAACAGACCACTGGTCAGCAGATACCGCGAGTGAAGAGAATTCACCGTCAGCTCCATGTTTTCATTGAGCTCTCATGGCCGTACAGTGAGGTAGATAGGGGGACGTGAAGGGGACTGTCTTGCTGGTTGTTTTGGAGGAGAGAGGAAACCTTTCCCATCTGATGTTATCGGCCGGCCGCCCTCCCACTTCCTGCTCAAACAAAACAAAAACCTCCCCCCCCCCAAAATATGTAATGTATCCCTGTTCCGCTCTGGTGGTGGAGTAGCTTGGGTGTAGTAGTGGAAACCAGAGTTCATGCTTCCTTTGGAAGCATTTTCATGGGAGATCGAAACCACCAGAATGAACGTTGGGACGGGAGCAAGTGTTCACAAACATTAAAGAATGTTTAATCACTGTGCTTTTATGTCCTGCTGATGCACTCCCGAGTTCCGAATATTCGAATGTCTTCATGTAAGTTTGGATGGTGGAGATGTAGTCATGCATCTAATATCTCTAGCGTAGCGTCATTTTGGTAATAATGGCAAAGCTTTTATTTCTCAGTGACCAAATTTAATTTAGTAAACTATCACTGTTTTCTTTTTTTGTACATAATCTGGCAGCGTATGTATGTATGTATGTATATCCACACATACCAAAATGTGGCATATCAGTATTGTTGATCATCTCTGGACTAAGCTTACCCAATATTACCAGTACTCTTGGACAGGTGGCGTGTGTTGCAGTAGCCTCACTGGTAGATTAGCAGTCTACCTGCCCACACCCTACATGTTGCCGTTTCCGTAGATACTTCTACCACAACCTTGATTCTCTCTCTCTCTTGGAACCATTTTGTCCTCCAGCTCCCTTTATAGTCAGGCGGCTTAGGACCAGATTTGAGAAAAATGGGGACACGGCGGACAAAAGCACCAAATTTTTTATACAGGTTCTCCATCACCATACCTTTCAATTTAGAGGGGGTTCCACTTAATCAAGATGGTGGAAGGCGGCCATCTTGGATTTCCAAGATTTTCGCATGTAAAACCTATAAATGTCAATATATCAGCTTCCAAGTCACTTAGAAGGTCAATCTTGGTGTCAAAATGTACATTTGCTGGGTCAATGAATGCAGTAAAGATGTTAGGAATATCAGTAAGTGATGTTTTACCAACAGTAGATCATTTTTTTTGCATGCTATTTACACAATTAGTCAAATTAGTTGACAATTATCTTAGTTACAATTAGTCCATGAGCCAGGGGGGTTGATCAGTATCATCGGGGGGACAAATGCTATCATTGTTTTTTGGCAAGGTATACACCCCTAGTACTAGAAAAATCACGATAGCAGTGCAGGGGTGGTAGCGAAATCACTTTTTTTCAGCTCATGAGGTTATTAACCCCCTAAGATAAATTCAGTTTTTGAGAACTGGTGTATATCTGGTTTAGGCTCATGATAGGGATATTGTCAATATTCTATAATATGGTGCTTGGTATCATTGGAAAGGGGACCTTTTAGGCTTTCATTTAAGCCCAGGACTGAATCTGTCTGACAAATGCAGAGGTCACATGACGACTTTAAACTAGAAATAACACACATTTTATCACAATTTCCGCCTAAACTGCAAGCTTTCTTTTATCCTTGGGGCATGAAGGAACATCAGGGACACAAAACTCAACAACTTCAATACTCAAGGCACTCTGATGATTCAGAAAATGTATAATATACCCATACTATTATTTGTGAGAGCCTTAAATTACACTTGTGCAGCCAGCACAAGTCTTCAAAATAGAATGGAGCCAATAGAATGGACAGTAGCTCATGCACGGAATGTTGATGGATTTTTGACAGTTTGGTTTTGTCAGTTTGGTGAAAAGATCGTTGGTTCAGTTGACTGGTTATAACAACACTACTAACTAACGTCCTTGCACAGAAGACACAACCGGAACCTCCTGCTACTTTTGATGTCAAAGTACTTGACGGAGCTGCTGTGGTCCACTTCCTGTCCCCTACCAACATCACCACGTTTGAAGAATATGCCAGCTGTGTCTTTATTCCCCACATCATGAAACACTTGTGGACCTCTAAAAGAGTTGACGTCGTCTGGGATACTTACTTCCCCAGCAGTCTAAAAGAGTCAACCAGGGAGAAGCGAGGCAAAGGGATACGACGGAAGGTGTCTGGTCAGAACAAGCTGCCGGGGAATTGGCCGGATTTCCTGCGTGACCCTAAGAACAAGGAGGAACTCTTCACCTTTATCTCAGGGAAGATTGAGTCCACTGTGTGGCCAGAGGGGAAGCTGGTCTTCATTACCTCTGGAACCAGAGTGGTCGGCACAGACACCAGCCACTCCATGCTGCCATGCAACCATGAAGAGGCCGATACTAGGATACTGATCCACCTACTTGATGCCCTGGAGCATGGCTCTTCTACCTGCTTGGTGCGCACTGTGGATACAGATGTTGTTGTGATCCTCATTGGCAAGTTCCATGCCCTGCTCACCCAGTATCCAGCTGCAAACATCTGGATTGCTTTTGGCACTGGCAAGAACTACACCTATCTGCATGTAAATACCATCAGCCACGCTCTGGGAAAGGACAAGTCAACCGCTCTTCCAGTCTTCCACTGCTACACAGGCTGTGACACAACCTCAGCATTCTGTGGGAAGGGGAAGAAGTCAGCATGGATTGCTTGGAACTCCTACCCAGAGGTCACACAGGCCTTCAACTACATAGCAGCAAATCCGCACACTGCTGTGACCATAGATGCCCAACACTTCCGATGTCTGGAGCGCTTCACTGTTGTTCTTTATGACAAGACGAGTGAATTGGAATCAGTGAATGGTGCAAGAAGAGAGTTGTTCTGCCAGAAGACCAAGGCAATGGAACATATTCCACCAACCCAAGGAGCACTGATCCAACACGTGAAAAGAGTCACTTACCAGTCTGGGATCTGGTCAACATCCGAAAAAACCCAGCAGCCAATACCCAGCCCTGAAGGATGGGGATGGACACTGGATGTAGACAGCCAGGCCTGGCTTCCTGTGTGGAGCACCTTGCCAATCGCTTCAAAAGCCTGCAGTGAACTAATCAAATGCAGTTGTATAAAGGACTGTACGGCAAGGTGCTCATGCAAAAAAGCACAGTGGAATTGCACAGGCCTTTGCAGTTGCAAATGTTACACCAACTAAATACACTAGCAAACTAATAAGAAAGGAGGGTTGGTTTTGAAGGTAAATGAAATTCCAGGGGGGGACTGATGTACTGGTTCCGCTTCTCTCTCTCCCCTGCATGCTGTTGGACAAAGGCTGAGCACGATACAGGACGATGCACGATGATTTTTTATCACAAAGGGAAATTCTTTTAGGGAAGGGGTTTGTTATTTTTTGTGCACCACTGTTTCCCCTGTTTGTGTAACATTAAAGTTCAGTTTACCTTTATATTCTGTGTCCAGAATTAATATATTAATATATTTTTGGCATAAATAATTATCTAATGATATTCTCAATACCTTTATTGCATTCATTGACAAAGAAAATGTATATTTTGACACCAAGATTGACCTTCACAGTGGCTTGGAAGATTGATTTATTAGCATTTATAGCAGAAGTTTTGTCAATCCAAGATGGCCGCCTTCCACCATCTTGATCTACTGTTGGTAAAACATCACTTACTGATATTCCTAACATCTTTACTGCATTCATTGACCCAGGAAATGTAATTTTTGACACCAAGATTGACCTTCTAAGTGACTTGGAAGCTGATTTATTGACATTTATAGGTTTTACATGCGAAAATCTTGGAAATCCAAGATGGCCGCCTTCCACCATCTTGATTAAGTGGAACCCCCTCTAAATTGAAAGGTATAGTGATGGAGAGCATGTGGAAAAAATTTGGTGCTTTTGTCCGCCGTGTCCCCATTTTTTTGCTAAGCCACCTGACTATTAGGAGATGGCATGAACACCGCCAGAGAGGAAAGAGAAATCAATCTCCCACAATC